>JAJLVN010000025.1:10836-146531 GCA_030570315.1 Pichia sp. NRRL Y-12827
GATTCAACAGGTTCAGCGGATTCAACAGGTTCAGCGGATTCAACAGGTTCAGTGGATTCAACAGGTTCAGCGGATCCAACAGGCTCAGTGGATTCAACAGGTTCAGCGGGCTTAGTAACTTCAGTGGACTCAACAGGTTCAGTGGACTCAGGAGGTTCAGTGGATTCAACAGGTTCAGCGGATCCAACAGGCTCAGTGGATTCAACAGGTTCAGCGGATTCAACAGGTTCAGTGGATTCAACAGGCTCAGTGGATTCAACAGGTTCAGCGGGCTTAGTAACTTCAGTGGACTCAACAGGTTCAGTGGACTCAGGAGGTTCAGCGGATTCAACAGGTTCAGCGGATCCAACAGGTTCAGCGGATCCAACAAGTTTAGTTTCATTAGCTTTGTTAGCTCCATTAGCTTTGTTAGCTCCATTAGCTTCAGCATATTGAATAAGTGCAGGATCAGCAGATATAACATCAATAGGTTTCGTATCTTCTCTTGTTGTAGTTTCTTTAGAACCAGATTTACCAACGAGCTCAGTATTTTTAATCTGTTCAGCACCATCAGCTAGAATTGAGCCATCAACAGGTTTTGTTTGATCAACAGGTTTTGCCCCATTAACATGTTTTGCTTGATCAATATCCTCAATTTCTTTAACATCATCACAACCCACAGAAGCAATTATGCTACTCACAATTGAATCGCCATCGATATCATCTAATTTTTCTTTGAAAAACCTTAAATCTTTGATAATTTGTAGTTTGACAATCAACATATACTTTGAATCTGCCTTTTTCAAAATTTGGGTATACTTTTCAACTAATATTTTTTCATATTCTTTAAAAATTCTAGCCATAACACCATCATATTCTTGTGCTGGTAAATACCTTTGAACACTTCGTGCAATTGTTAATGTTTTCTTGACAATTTGTTCCATATATAAATTGACTTTAATATTTGCAACATTTGTACCATTATTTATAAAATTTGAATAGTTTACATTTTGTGTGATCGAAATAGTTGTATCTCTCATGATTGCAACTAATTTGTCATAAACATCAACAACTTGTTCTCCAAATAAACTTCTCACTTCTTCGAATTCCTTCATTATATTTTTTCTGAGTTTATTATTTTCATCAATTGAGTTAGAATTTATAGTTGAATTATTACTGTCAATTTCAGATAAACATACACGTTCAATATCAGCCACAATAACACTCCAAAATCTACAAACCTCACAAGCTAAAGCCAAATGTTTTGTGGTAACGTGTTTCAAGCCAGCAGTTTTTGTTGCTTGTGCACCTAGAACAGATTGATGAATCTTCAAATTAATTGCTTTAAGTAATTCAGGTAAATAATTCAGGGAAATAACACTACTAATATTATTTTTGAAATAGTAAACCAACAACAAATACGCCTTTAAGCTTCCTAAAATAGTGCCAACTGATGAAGGTAAAATGTAAATTTGTTGGTGTAATGTTAATGTTTTTCTTGTTTCATTTGTGTGATTCTTAACACTGTTATTATCATCATTAGTGACTTTTTCATTGCTGGAATTGGTATTATAATCTTGAAAATCAAGATTCAGACCTTCAATCCATTTATCATTTTCAAAATTACCTTCAGAAGCCTTCGTAATTAGATCCAAAATATTTTGTGATTCAATTGTTAAACCATCATCTTTCCAAACCTCTTTTTCAATGATTTCAATACATCTTTTTAAACTACTTTTATGGAATTGCTGTATAAAGATCATTAAATGTCTACTTACTATATCTTTCAAAATTGGCTCATTAATCATACCCTTTGACACAATTTCACATTCATTCAAAAAGCTAATATTCAATTTATAAAATCTGAAGAAATAGTTTAATGGTATAAATGAATTATGTTGTTCTCTGATTTTAATTAATTTTGCCATTCTTCTTTGAATTGAATTGATTGATAAATTGATTGAGTTTGTTATATCTAAATCCATTATGATATCTGGTTGGACTTTCAAAATTTGCACATCAAAATTATTTAATGCATCAATTGATAAACTTAATAGTAAATTTTTGTGAATTGTTAATCTTTTAAATATCACAAAGAACTTTGTATAATCATCAATTAACATATTTTCAAATTCTTTAGGTGTCATATTTTTAACTAAATCACTTAATATTAAAGTATTGCTTATAGTTGATTTTGAATCACTACTTTTATTTGATGGGATGTTTTCATTTTTATCAGTTGGTAAATTTGATTTAAAAATTGATTTCAGTTCATTTGACAATTTTTCTTCATATAATTTAAAAGCACTTGACAATTCACCACATCTAGTCAAGCCTTTCAAATAACTTGAAATTTTGAGATTAAAATCAGAATTGTCAACATTTGGATTGGTAGTATTCCTATTACTGTTATTTATTAGATTTGTTAAAGTTTCGAATTGATCTAAGGTTTCATAATTTAATCTTAAGTCATCAATTAAGTAATTTGAAAACAATTTTGCATATGATTTACCAGTATCAGTTATTAAATTCGACAATAATCTTTTCAATGGGAATAAACCAGGTAATTTGTTCAAATCTTTCAATTGGTAAATCCAAGATTTAGTCAATTCGTTTACTATTGGATGTGGAGGGACATTACCATTAATAAGTGCAAAAACTGAATCAATTAATTGCAAACATTCATCATAATTACCGTGAAAATAACTAGATTCAGCTAAATCAGCTTGTTTTAAAATGGTCTTTATTTGGAATAAAACTTGATTAAATTTTTCAATATTTTGGTACTTTTTGACCAAATTAATCAACCTTTTGACTTTTTGAATTTTCAAATCATTAATTTTCATTAATTTTGAGTCTGTTGACTTTAATTGGTTTTTTAATAAATTTGAAGAATTGGAGATATTTTTCAAATCATCTAATGCAGAAAAGAAGTTTTCACTTGATTTTGATATTTCATTAATTAAATGTATTTCAATAATATCTAAATAAGAAGATAATTTTTCTTGTAATGAATCATGATCAATCATTAATTTTTTCTTTTCATTATCGCTACCATCATTATTATTATTTAACTCATCATCAATCAACGATAAAAAATGTGTATTTTCCACAACTTTATTAAAAATTCTAGGATTATCTAATCTAAAATCTTCAATAAAATAGATATCAGGAACATTAGCTAGTCTATTATCATCCAACATAGCTTCTTGTTCTTCATTTAATCCACCTAGAGAAGTTCTAGAAGATTTTTTAATTTCCAAACTTTTCAATGAAGTTGAAGTTAGTAATTTGGAAGAATTGAAGTCGTCATAATATTCATCAATTTCATCTAAATATGTATTAAAATAAGAATCGGGAATATTTTCAATATGTGTTAATTTAGTTGGAGGTATGTCTTTTGAGGTTGGACCATTAAGAGAGATTACAGTTGAAGTTGAATTGAGTGATAATAAACTTGTAGTTGTTGATTTTCGTTTATAATTAACATTTTTAACCAGATTGTGAATTGAGTTGGGCATGGTAGCAAATAACGATTCAGTAGAATCTAATAATATTGTAGAGTTGTTATTTAGTGAAGAGTGGTCATTTTCTAACTCATTGAAATCTAAGATTGTGCCATCAGCATCTGCGTGGTAAAGATCGTTGTTGATAGAACTGTTCAAAAAGGAGGATGAAGCAATTGAGACATTCGAAAGGGAATCTGATCGCATATGTAAATTTCTGTCTCCCAGATGAGACATTTAAAGTGGTAATAATACGTTGAGTTTGGTGATAGAAAATCTACTAGTTGTATTATATGTACCTGTTGTTGTGGAAATATGTGTTATGGAGTAGAAATACGGGAAAGCCACACTCGCCACAATCCAACGTTCACATGCGCCACACTGTATGCCTCTTTTGGAATGGCCGCGTACCACTTGGCCACCTCCATGCAAAGCTGGGGTTTTTGTGGTTCGAATCGTCAATGCTGCAAAACCAATGCTGTTTCTCGAATATTCCATTTTCTTCCATTTTCTCTCATTTTCGCATTTTTCTCTTTCTTTGCCACGTAGCACTTTGACGTGTTCGTTTCGTGTTTTGTTTCAACGCATTTTACTTAAAGACTCATTTTTCTTCAGTCTTGGCTCATCTTTAAGAAGCTCTACCTTTAGTTTGTGCTTGTTCTTATTCTTTTTTAAGGTAAATACAGTTCAATTACAATGTTGGCAATGAAGAGGTCACCATTTGCGATCACTGCTTTTTTCATATATGCAGTGTTTCTCGTGCTTTTACCATTTGCTTCTCAGAATTTAGCACATGCCGATTCTGAAAATTATGGTACTGTTATAGGTATTGATTTAGGTACAACCTATTCCTGTGTTGGTGTTATGAAAAATGGTCGTGTTGAAATTTTAGCTAACGACCAGGGTAACAGAATTACTCCTTCTTATGTCGCCTTTACTGATAACAATGAAAGATTAGTAGGTGATGCAGCAAAGAATCAAGCTGCTTCAAATCCTTATAATACTGTTTTTGATATTAAAAGATTAATTGGTCAAAGATTTAATGATAAAATCATTCAAAAGGAAATTAAACATTTACCATATAAGATTGTTAATAAGGAAGATAGACCAGTTGTTGAAGTCGAATTTAACGGTGAACAAAAGGAATTTACAGCTGAAGAAGTATCTGCAATGATTTTAGGTAAAATGAAATCAATTGCTGAAGATTATTTAGGTAAAAAAGTTACCCATGCTGTTGTTACTGTTCCAGCTTATTTCAATGATGCTCAAAGACAAGCAACTAAAGATGCAGGTACTATTGCTGGTTTAACAGTTTTAAGAATTGTTAATGAACCAACTGCTGCTGCAATTGCTTATGGTTTAGATAAAGGCGACGAAGAAAAGCAAATAATTGTTTATGATTTAGGTGGAGGTACTTTTGATGTTTCATTATTATCTATTGCTGGCGGTGCATTTGAAGTTTTAGCTACTTCTGGTGACACCCATCTTGGTGGTGAAGATTTCGATTTTAGAGTCATCAGACATTTTATCAAGACTTTTAAGAAGAAGCACGATATTGATGTTAGTAAGAACCCAAGAGCTTTGGCTAAATTAAAGAGAGAAGTTGAAAAGGCAAAGAGAACTCTATCTTCTCAAATCTCAACTAGAATTGAAATTGATTCTTTTGTTGATGGTATTGATTTCTCTGAACCTTTAACTAGAGCTAAATTTGAAGAATTAAACATGGAATTATTTAAGAAAACTTTAAAGCCGGTTCAACAAGTCTTAGATGATGCAAAGGTCAAAATCTCTGAAATTGATGATATTGTTTTAGTTGGTGGTTCAACAAGAATTCCAAAGGTTCAAGAATTATTAGAAAAATTCTTTAACGGTAAAAAAATCTCCAAAGGTATCAATCCTGATGAAGCTGTTGCTTATGGTGCAGCAGTTCAAGCAGGTGTTCTGTCCGGTGAAGAAGGTGTTGAAGATATTGTTTTAATTGATGTTAATCCTTTAACTTTAGGTATTGAAACAACTGGTGGTGTTATGACTACTTTAATTAAAAGAAATACTCCAATTCCAACCAAAAAATCACAAATCTTCTCAACTGCTGTTGATAATCAAAATGCTGTTTTAATTCAAATTTACGAAGGTGAAAGAGCAATGGTTAAAGATAACAACTTATTAGGTCAATTTGAATTATCAGGTATTCCACCAGCTCCAAGAGGTGTTCCACAAATTGAAGTGACATTTACTTTAGATTCAAATGGTATCTTAAAAGTTTCTGCATCTGATAAAGGTAGTGGTAAATCCAATTCCATTACTATTTCTAATGATAAATCAAGATTAACCCAAGAAGATATTGATAGAATGGTTGAAGAAGGTGAAAAATACGCGGAACAGGATGAAGAATTAAGAAAGACCATCTTAGCAAAGAATGAATTAGAAAACCAAGCTCATAACTTAAAGAATCAAATCAATGATGAAGAAAGTTGGGGTGCTAAATTAGATGATGAAGACAAGGAAACTTTATTAGAAGCAGTTGAAGAAGCTATTAGTTTTGTTGAAGAAAACGGTGAAACTGCATCATTAGAGGAATTTGAAGAAGAAAAGGAAAAATTAATGAAGATTGTTAACCCAATTGTTTCTAAGTTATATGCAGATGGGGCTGCACCTGGTGGTGACGCGTATGAAGATGAAGATGAAGATGACGAAGATGATTGGGATCATGATGAATTATAGATTAGGTGTATGCCAATCTATGTTCTAATTACATATTATTTTATAAAACCTTTTTCTATGTATTATGATGTATATAAACTATTTTAAACAAAAACTTATATTTATTATTAAAAGTGCAGAATGCAGAACAGAAAGTAGCACAGCCTATATAGGAGACATGTTTTTTTTTATTTTCTTTTAAATTTCTCAATTCCAGCATTCTTCCACTAACATATTTATCTGGAGGTTGTTCAGAATCTTTTGAACAAGAACTTAGATACTGGTCTCATATTCGCCATTTTGTTTATACAAAAACACAAAAAATCGATTGATATTATTAGTTACAAATAAACATCATCTAAGTACTATTTGCCACCTGAAGACACCCCAAGATAATTTCCAACCATGTCAGATATGAATCAAGGCATATCAAAATCTAAATTGCTAGAATTTGAAGAACCAATAGAACTTAAATTAAAGCCTCAGCATTCAACATTTAGTTTCCCAAATCATGAAAATAATGAATTAGAATTGTTTCATAATAATAGTTCAGCACATCGAGTATTCACGGAGAAAACGTTGAACCCGGAGGTTATTGAAAAGGAGCATAAAAGAGAAGAAGAGATAAACAATGAGTATAATAAAGCACATGAACCAAATAAAAAGTCAAAACCAAGTTCAATTTCGACAATCAATGCTAAAGCTATATTATTAAACTTAAGTAACTTGAATAATTTGTCTGATATTGATGGAACTGAGTCCATGGCAATTTTATCATTATTTATAAACGAATTAATTTGGATAACTGAAAACCTAGAAAATGGTAAATTGAATGATCAAATAATATCTGATAATTTATTTGCTGGTGAGCTATTTAAAACGATTTTAGAAAATTTCCATATAGATAATGATAGTAAACCAGGAAGTAATGGTCAAGAAGCCACAACTCATGTTATAACAAAAGAAAAAGAGCTAAATAATATTATTGAACCAATCATTACTGAAATAAGAGACAGGAAAGATAAATTGATTAACAAGAAAAAATTAGAAATAATTTCTAAATCTCAAGAAGAAATAGGAGTCTCATTACGTAAATGTTCTAAAATAATGTCAAATTTTGAAATTGATGCATCAGATTCAATCAATGAACAAGAACTAAAAGATTATATTGACGCTAATATTGGGAAGTATGAAAAATGTTTAAATGACGAAGAAACTGTTAATTCATTATCGAAAAAATTTTATCTTAAAACAGCACCAAAAATGGAGTTAGATAGATATATTGATAGAATAAATTCAAATCTTGAAATAAGCGGAGCTGTGGGGTTATGTTCTGGATGGTTTTTATTTAAATTCATATTCAATTTCAAATGTGATGAGAAATTAAGTAATGGAATTAGCAGTAACAAAGATTTAATAAATTGGGGCAGTAGATCAATGCCTCTAATTTTAGGTGATTCATTCTCAGTGGAAAAAAATGTCAACCCCGATACTGGGGATGCATCTGAAAGTTTACAATCATGTTTAATGGATAGCTCAATGAGTTCAATAAACTCTTCAAATTCAACAACTTTAATAAATTCAACAAAGCAAGTGAAAATGTCAAAAGTTAGTAAACTCAATGCATTTAGATTAATTCTAACATGTATAAGAATCTCGAGTAAATTAATGGAAGATAAGAATTTCAAACAACAATATTATTGTAAAGTTACAGGCTTACAAAAACTAGAAGATTTGTTTAGACTGGAACTTGCATTAGGTTACGGGCTTGATTGGGAATTGTTTACTAATGAATATACGTTATGGAGATACCTATTTCATATGCAAGCCTTTGTGAAAGGATGTGATCGTCTCAGAGAAATAGTTAGTACAAATTAGTGTATTAGTGTGTACAATTTATATATATAATATTAAGGATACCAATGATAAAGTACAATATAAAATATAGAGAAACCCTCTCTGCAAAAAAATGAGGCGCGGAAATGACAAAGTATAAAAGGATGCTGATTTCCTTCTTTTTCTTTTGAAATGTTTTACAGATTCATGTTCCTTTAGTAAGGACAGTTTATCACAGTAATGGTACTATGATGTACTGTCTGAATATTACTTGCATAGATAATATGTTTGTGAAATGAATCGATAGTGATGAATTTTTGATTTCTTATATGTTTTTTCTGGCATCTCTAATGTTAGGGCAGCATAATTGTTGTTCAATGAATACAACCTTTGACTCTTATCTGATACGATTCATATCATTTTAACTTTTTTAGTTTTTATTTTGGTCTTTCTTTTAAAAAAAACCTACAATCGTACTGTAGAAAAGTACACATTCTTATATAAAAAATGTCGACTTTGATAATCTAACAGGTTATACAATCTCATTTATGTATTTACCACAATTTTGGTCTATCCTGCTAGAGTTTAAATCTATTTAATTACTTGTCTCAACATGTGTTTCAAAATGTGGATTGATTGACTAATGGTTTATCATATAAGAATTGCTTGCAAAGGCAATGCAGATCATGGTCTTATTGTAGCAACTCTATTCAGCTCAATGGATACAGTTTAGACTGACCTAAAAAACAAAAAACAATAAACAGCTAACGTTTATGGTACCCATAAATCACCTCCACCTCTTCTTGCATAACTATCAGCAGAAACAATATATGGTTTACCTGGTTCATAATTTTTTAATGGAGTATTTGAAACCTCCAAATTATCATGTTTCTTATTGTTCATATTCTTATTTTTATGTCTGTTTCTTGATCTTGATTTCTTCTTTCCTTCGTTTTCAGACTCAGTGTTCTCAGAATTATCACTCTTTTTTGGATTTGACTTCTTAAACCTTTTCTTATTTTCTCTCTTCTTCAATTTTTCAGATGTCGAATCAACAAGTTTACCAGAATTTGGATCAAATAACACATCAGATTTAAAAATACCAGATAAGTTGTCAAAATCACATTGAACTTCGTTTAATGTTTTAACAGAAAGGCCAAAACTTTTTAGCCAAATCGATGTTGTTGTATCTTCTGAAATGATATCCCAGCTGACTCTTTCAGATTCCTTTAAATTCTTATTCTCAATATACTGCTTTTGAATGCATGATCTAATAAGATATTTCAATCTTAGAGGAACATCAGCCTTTTCATCATCATTTTCATTTTTATTCACATTAATGTCATGAATATTACCAGAAAATGGCGTATCATTGAAATTAGTAGACATTAAATTATTATGATTTTTAGTCATATTAAAAGTACCAGGAATATTGTTACCAAAGACACCAACAACTTTTTTCTTTTGATCATGATTAAAATGACCTTTTGATGAGGAACCATTGATCGGTTTTGGTAGTTGTGAAAGCAATGGAGTAGATCTACGATAACCGGATGCAATCTTCCAATCCGGTCCAATATTTGCTTCATCTTCTAAAATAAAAATGATTGAAGTTTTCTTTAATTTACTTTCTGTACGTATCGTGGTATTATTAGTCTTTAAAGATTTCATTTTATTATAACTCTCGAAGTCTGTATAATTGTCAAAATTATCTTCGTTTTTCTGTTTGTTGACTGAATTATTTAAACCTGAATTGCAAGTTTCATTATTAAGATTCAAATTGATACTATCTGTATCATCATCTAATTCTTCATTAATGTCACTAACATTGCCACCAAAATCAGATTCATTATCACTAAATGATGGTGATGTATTTTCGTCAAATTGAACACCAGAAATTTGATTATCAATAAATTTAATACTATCTCTTGCACTTGAAGAAATCAAGGGATTATAGACTTTCTTTAAAAAGTCCAACTCTTTTAAAGTATATAAAGGAACGTAAAAAACCACATTGAAATCTTTTGTTGAATTTCCCATAGTTGATTCCACCCATTGTTTAATTTTCCCAATCCCCCCATAAACTAAGGCACTAGGGTCCAAAATGTAATGATAGGTATTTTCTGCTCTTTGCGACATCATGGATGACTGGTCCATAGTCTCCTATACAGAATGAAACCGGAGATTAGTTATTATAACGTTAAGGCAAATTAATGTCAAAATCTTAAGCTAGTGAAAAAGATGAGAAGTGAGTGAAAAAAATATTTTGTTGTCTGGATGGTCTACTGCTATAGTTGCTATAGGTTTTGGGTGTGATACTATTTCTATGTTACAAATATCTTAATAAATTTAGGTTTGTGTTATATACATGGTTGGTATTTAATCAGCATCGTAAAAAGCATCTTGGTTTCCATAAGTTTCCAAACCAGTGTTTGGTTTAAATGGCCAGTAATAATATGTTTCTGAAATATCTACAAATTCTTGATCTGTGATGAAACTAATCTTTTTATCCAGTATCTCTTTAGGGATTTTATCTTGAAAGTATTCTTCTGCTCCAGGTCCCAATACGGACAATCTTTCACGCAATATAGAACCAGGAGTACAAAATAACTTATGAATTATTAGATGCAATTCATCTTGAAATTTGATATCATGCTTATTATGATTTGATTGAATTTCAACCAAACAAACTTCACCTTCAGCATCATTATATGGCAATGAAATGAAGTCCATTTCTGACAGAATCTTGGAAGCTTTTGGATTTTTTAGTGTTTCTGTACACGCAACGATACTTAGATCAGCATATAAGTTTGCCATTAATGCATTTGTACGTCTGTGAATCGATCCAACAGAACCAAAATATTTCAGAACTTCATTAGGTGTTGTCCATGCTAGAAACTTAACACCTCCATATCTAAACATCGAAGTCCTCACCTCGTTATAATATATACATGTTCTTAGAGCTGATGCACTTGTAATTGTAGTAAAGTCACCAACAAATAGTAATGATTTGTTGACTGGTTCAATATGTCGATTTCTATAATCTTCGTTTTCTGCTTTAGTTAACTCTGGTAAAAAACTCGGATTAAGCATATTTTCTTCTAATGGCTTAGTTAAAAGATTAGCCTTAACTGTCCCCGCAAAGCCAGGTAATAAAACATTATAATTCTGTAAACTATTATCATTCGAAAGCTCCATTTGTTTCCAAAACTTATACGATGTTTGACCATCTGGAACAATTAGGTGATGTCCAGGCTGTAATCTATGGTTTAAGTAATAAGAAAATGGCGAAAGCCTGACATTATAATCAATTATATTCAACTTTCCTGTTGATTGTCCGTGTTCATTTAAATAAATTTTGCCTAGTTGTAATTTATCAAAAATTTTATCGTATACCGATTCTTCGTAATTGAACCTAAAACTCTTTACTTTCTTTCCGACCAGTGAAAAAATAGCGTCTTTAAGGTTATTTTGAGCTGAATAATATTTCTGCATCTTTATATTACCATCTATATTGTATGGTAATTATAGGAAAAAATTAATTGACAATTTCAGATAGTACAGTGAAAAAAAAAACTTCATGTGAAAGTCGATAGACTTGAAAGTGAGTATTTACTATTATAATCACATATTAACTGTACTATGACTCGAGGCCAAAGCCAAATACAGTAAATTCACTCATTTCTAAATGTATTTTACAGATATGAGATGTATCCCCTTGAATAGTTGTTCTTATTTATATATTATGTCTGTACTTTTTTGCTAGCGTACTTCGATATTTTAATAAACTTTTATTTAAATTCTATTCATCTTTTACACATTAAACTCGCAACTTGAATTTGTTGATTTTACTTCTGGAATGTGTAATGTCTATTCTTCCTCAAACATGACTTCACTTATTTTTTAGCTGTCACCTCTGACAAGCAACATTTTGTTCACCTAAAGAAGAAGAGAATGGCCATCCTTAAACTACGTTTGTCTTCTAAAAGCGACGAGAATGATGACTCCACAAAAGATGATTCCAACAGTAAAGGTGTGGAACAAGAAACACCAATCACCTCACCAACAACTATCAAATTGAAACCACCGAAGGCACTTAAAACAACTCTAAAGAAGTCAACAAAAGCATCTAAATCCACACTACCTAAAATCAAATTTAAAACTTCTGAAAGTTTACAATCAATCAAGTTCAAACCTTTAGATCCATCAGGTATCCCATCAGCGTCTTCAATTCCAGATACTTTGATAAAAACACGTGCACCAACACTT
Organism: Pichia sp. NRRL Y-12827; assembly: GCA_030570315.1. NCBI lineage: Eukaryota > Fungi > Ascomycota > Pichiomycetes > Pichiales > Pichiaceae > Pichia > Pichia sp. NRRL Y-12827. Next base: position 23,127 of record JAJLVN010000025.1, read on the forward strand.
AGGGTTAAACCTGTAAGGTTACCCGGTAATGGGTATGATTCAGAAGACCCAGATAGAGAAGATGACCCATTAATTGAAGAGGTAGTTGTTTTAAGGTTTTTACCTGATGAACATTTAGATGCTATACATTCTGCAGTGGAAAGTTCTGAACGTAGTGATAAAAGTGATAAGAATGATTATCCATCAAATTTGAAATCTGACTTATCTGATTTATCCGTTACCTGGAAAGATAAAAGACGTGCAATTGTGCGATTTAATAATATAATGTATGGGGCAAAATTAGTTAATTTACCAACAATTTCGGAAGTTCATAAAACTATCGACAAGAAAAACATATTTAAAACGGTTGATATTTCACAAATGTTATTATGTGTCAAAAGAATTTATGATGAGAAAGAAATTAATGATATAAAGATTGATAAAGAATATGGTGAAACATATCCTGATGGTCTGACACCACCTATGGAATTTGCAAAGGAAAAATTTAATAAGAGATATGAGACATTGGTTATTCAAAATGTTGAAGACGAAGTTGCAAGATTACTTAAACTAGATGCAGAAGCTGAAAGTTCAATTTATGAATTTATTGATGCAGATGAAGAAAATCTTGTACCAATGGGTGTTATTGAAACCAAACTTCGTAACAAAAGGGCAAAGAAAGAAAAGAAGAGAAGAAGAAAAGAAATTGAACGTATACAAAGAGAAAAGGAAATTATCAAAGACACTGCAGGTGATATCACTGATGACATGGACAGCCAATTTGAAGATATTGATAATGAATTAGATAGGTTGATGCAAGAAGATCACAACGATGAAGTTGAACAAAGCCAAAAAGGTGCAAATCAAGATGAAAATGACGACGATGATGACGACGATGAAGAAGAAGAAGAGGAAGAAGAAGAAGAAGAGGAAGAAGAAGGATACATAGAGCATGACATTGCTGAAATAAATACCAAATTACCTGGTGAAAATGAAGAAGAAGAAGACGATGATGACGAAGAAGAAGATGAGGATGAAGACGAGGATGTTGTTAATGATGAATTAAGAAACGTTGGAGCTGATGATGATGACGATGAGGATTCAGAACAGCATAATGCATTATTGAATGAAGAAATTACCGAACTGAAATCCACAATTGCACAAAAGGAACAAGACTTAAGAAAGGCAATCAATCCAATCATGAAGAATAGAATTACTGACGTCATTAGTAGGTTACAACAAGAACTCGATATGAAGAAATCTCAAATTGTTGAAACTTTACCTAATGAAGACAAAAAAGATGAAGATAATCAAGAAGGTCAAAATAAAGAAGATGAGGATATGGATGCAGATGATGATGACAATGATAATGTTCAAGGTAATAATGAAGATGATTTGTTTAATGAAGCCGATAATGAAACCAATGCCGATGCTGGTACTGGTGCGGTGGATGATGAGAATGAGGATGAGGACGAGGACGAAGCAGATGGTGATAATTATGATGATTTATTTTGAATTAAGTTGATGAAAATTAAACTAATAATGTATTGTATACTAGAACGAAAGGATTATAAAATAAAGCTACAAGAAATAAGGAAACATTCCTCAATGTTTTTTCTCTTCTTTTCTAATAAGGATGATGCTAATGATATAATGCTCTAAATCAATACATTCAGACTCCTGGAAAATTGTAGCTAACAAAAAATCTGAACATTTAATGTTATTTGATTCTAACGCTTTCCTAAATTCCTCAAAATCTAGAACATGATCACTGCCTTCTGTATCATGATACGTGAATGATACAAAGCAGCCCTTAACAAACTTACACATCTTAACAAAACACCTGAAATCCATTTCACTATTTGAAGTTTTGGAAACAAATGTGTCCATAATGATTTTCAAGGATTTGAATGAAAATCTGTTATTCTTGTTATATGGATCATATAAAACTGCACCCAATTGTTCCAGCGTGAGTGAATTACCAACAGCACAACAACTGTCAAAAATACTGAAAAATTTATCATTGTGGACACTAATATTTTCATCCTTTATTTTGGTTAATTCTTTAACTAAATTAATACCTTTTTTGAGGGCCAATTCTTCTAAATTCCCAGATAGTTCGGCCTCTAGATCAATATTGATATCAGGAAGTTTTGCAATACCATCAGATGAATGTTGACTATATTTTTTTCTGCTTCTTGAATCATCGCTTCTAAAAGAAGAACTCGAGTAAAGATCCTGACCACATTCACCATACAAACCGTTCATATTAGGTTCTTTTCTTGGTGATCTTCTCCGTTGTGAATTACTTGAGCTCCTTTTAACAAATGAATCATATAGCGCCCCATCATCATCATTAACATTATCATTATCATCTATATTTCCATATAAACTTGAGTGGGAAGATGAGCTTATTGTTGAATTACTATGTCTATTGGAGAAATTTGAAACTATTTTTTTAGAAGAAACATCATTATATGGACTACCCGAAGATCTATTATTTGAGCCAGAGGAATATCTTTGTTGCTGCTGATGTAATTTTTGTTGATTGGAAATCCGCTGTTCAAGATTTGCAATTGGCATCTGCATTGGCATGGCCATAGGTGGCGTTGATGATATTGATGCTTGATTTTGGGGCTGAACGTAATAGTAATTATTTATGATTGTCGGCGTTGTAGGCTTTGGAGCTTGTTGATGCTGTATGTATGGTAAAGGTCTTTGCACATCGTTATACAAGTTGGATAATTGTTGTAATGGACCTGTTAAAGTTTGTTGTTGCTGTGGGGATTGTTTTTGTGGTGTTTGTGGTTGTTGTGATAGTTTTTGTTGATACTTCTTTTGTTGTTCGGGATCGAATGGGGGCGGTACATTGTGTACTTTCGGGGGAGAAGGATCTCTTTCCTGACCAGTTGCAGCTTGGGGCTTGATAGATTTAGGATTAGGTGCCTGCGAGTAGTTGAAGATGAGAGAGATTATGTTAGTATTCTATTAATAAAAATAGTTCTGAAAAGTAAAAATTAACATACAGGAGCATAGTTACTATCATCGAGTGACAACTCTAATGGCCTGTTTTTTTTTTTAGAAAACATTGAGTAGTATTATGTAGGTTTACTTAGTATTAGATTTGCAAAATAAAGACACAAAGATTGAAAAGAAAACTACATACATAAATTCGGAGAAAGATATAAACCAACGCCTCACTCACATGAAAATATTGCAAGCCTATTGAATATCGAGTGTTTAATATACCTGCTTACAACATGTTTCATATATATTTTTGCAGATTTTCTACATCTAGTTTACAGTTTCTTTTACAGTTCTTTTTCAAAACATAGTAACAATTAAAAACTTAGTAATTAATGTGTATTTAATATGAAAACTATAGTACTAAATAAAGATAGGAAAGAAGATATCGTTGTTGAAGCACAATTAATCTCTTGCATCTCTCTTTCTGTAACCACCATTGTTGTCACCAAATCTTCTTGGAGCTCTTCTTTGTGGTTGTTCTCTTTGTGGAATTGGCTTTTCTAATAAGGTTTGTGGAACAATACCTTCTGGGACACCTAAAAATTCTCTTAAGAATTCTAAACCTTCATCAGTTAAGGTGTAGTAGTAGTATTGCCATGAGAATTGAGTCTTGACAAAACCCTTTGAAGTTAAGGATTGCATAGCCTTGATAACATATAAGTTCTTAACAGCAAGTTCATCATGTTGGATTTCAAAGTCCTTCTTTGCAGTTAAAACACCATCTATAGAAAAATATTGAAAAAAGAGATACATGTTAGTATTAAATTCAACGTATTGAAATGCTAATAAAAGTAAAATGAATTCATAAATCTGCTTTTATAAAAAGAATCGGAATAAGTTCTTTCATGATGATAACTATTACTAGCTCTGTATTAGCAAATTTTCACTTCTGTATTATAAAATCACAGTTAATGCCAGAGTAAATTATGAGTATTTGTGTTATGTTAATACGATTAGAAATAACACTTGCAAATTCTCAACTTCACGTTAAATATTCTATTTTCCATTTCATCTTATTTTTCAGTGAGTTCCTTCACGTTAAATCATAAAAATATTTATTCTTATCATATGGAATTAATATTACTCTGATGAAGTGGAGTTAATTCTTATTGTATTTGAAAATATACATTAATTCTTAACATTTTTATATTTTTCAATACTATTCTTTTCCATGATTAGCATTATATGAATTTTTCATTTATCAATAATTCTGTCCAATACATACCCTTGAATAATGCCATGAAAATTTGTCTTCTGTCAGCCTTTGGAATAATCATCTTTAATGGTCTATATAAGTGTCAGATCTGTTCTAAAAGTCCAAATAAAAGCTATTATTTCTCCATTACTGTGTATAACGATTCTTCAAAGTGAAAACTTCATTTTCCACAGCAAACCGCGATTCCCACACAGCGACTTTCCCACAGCTCACCCTCGCACCCCACGTAGAACTGTTCTTTTGAACACCTCCGCACACCGCACAATAAGTTTTACTATATTTTATAAAAAACAGTCACATATTTTTCTTCTTCAAAAGAAAAAAAAGAAGAGAACAATTTATGGTCACGTGCCAACATGAATTGGCACACATTTACAAATGCATGTCATATCAGGCATTAAATTTCATTTTATATAGCAAACAGTTTAATAAAAAAAAAAGTTTGAACTTTCTTAAATACACACAACATACTTTAGTTAACTCAAAATATTAACATTTTCTTGGAGAGCAACCATTTTTTGATGAAGTTGCTCAATATCTTTGTTGAATTGATTTTGCTTTGAATATAGTGATCTCTTCCAATCCTTGAATTTTTGGTTTTGCGCTTTAACTATAAATGCAAACTTCTCTTTAACCTGTTTTTCCATTTCCAAATAATATGGACTAGTATCAAACAGTTCCTTTTCAGTTTCTTCTAATGAAAATTTATTTAATAAATACAATATTTTAACTGGATTCTTTGTATCAATTAATTGCTCTAAATGTATATGCGATGAACTGTGATCTTTAATAGAACTACTCCAATCATCTATTGAATGAGGAACAATAGCTTCATTTTCACATTTTTTAATACCCAATTCTTCTTTTTCATTTTCAGAAATTGCTAAATTAATTGCTTTACTTAATCTAAATTTCATAAAATCTCTCCGGTAAATTTCATAATATTTTTCTGTTGCTAAAATTAAATCACCCATATGATCTTCAATTATAAAGCTTCTGATCTTCAAAAAATCACAATGCTCTGGATTTTCTACTTCACTCAAACCCCATTTATATTGTCTACCTCTAACTCTATGGTTGTTTCTATTAAAGTATTTCTCAATTGAGCTAATAGTAGAAAATGGCATTTCATTTATCAATGGCTTTAATTTACTGTTTCCACTGAGTAATTCACAAACTTGAATATTTGCTTCTCTTAAAGTATTTTTGATTTTATCTTTAAATTCGTTCAATTCATTGACAGTGAAACCATCAGCTTTACTAATTATGGGGATTAAATTTACCCTTGTTGATATATTTCTCATTGCATCAATATCCACTTGACTTAAGCCTGTGGTAGATGGAACAATAAAATAAAGACATGCATGAACTTCATTATGTACTAAATTACATCGATCTGGTTGATTTTCTTGATAAACCAATCTTCTATATTGTTCATCTATATATCTTGTAATCGGATACCAAAGATATTGCTTATCAATAAAATCACCGAAACCTGGAGTATCAATAACATTTAATCTCATTTTAAAACCATCTTCAGTTAAATCCATTTTATGGTGAGTGATAATAGTAGTTTTGCATGGATTTAATTGCATCGACTCTTGAAATGACGTTTTCTTTTCCATTAATAAAGAATCTAATAATGTATTAATAAAAGAGGTTTTACCAACACCTGATTCACCAGCACACAGAAGATTAAAATTACAACCATTTTTATGAACCTTTAAACTCTTTTGAATCGGGAAACAAATTAAACCAACATCATTGCTATCCATGTTACCAATAGCAGAAGCATAATTATAATGATATTTACTAAAATTAAACTCTTCTTGGATTGAGCCGCTTAATGTTACAGTGTCTTCACTTTCATATTCAAACTCATTTTGAAAACTGGTATCATCACTGGGATAAACTTTAATATCATTGTTATTGTTACTAACAATATTATCGTTATCATAAGTTTCAACTAAATGGCGATCATATCTAAATAAGCATTCACTAGTGCGCTGAGCTCCATCATCAACAATTGGTTCTTGAAAACTATTGTTAGTAATAGAATCTAATTTCTGATTAATTTTACCTCCATCTGTTAATATTTTCTGTGGAATAGCGATGTTAATGGGATCAACAATCGTCATAGTTGCTTTGATTTATGGTCAAAAAAAAAGGTTAAGTAAAAACAAACAAGGATGATACAGGAAGGAAAGGTCCCAAAACAAGTTCAAAAAACAGGGCACAACATGAAAGTTCAAATTTCTAAACTGAATAGCCTTTAAGATTTTACTAAGCATGCAACCAAATAATCATTTATCCAATTCTATTTATCAGCAGATGCAGCAGCATTTCTGTAGGACAAGAAACAGTTCCAAATAACCCCCACACTAGAACTAAATGGAACTTGAAACTTTTTCGGCATCACTGAAAAGTTTATAAACTGAACAGGAAACCAAACACTAAAACTAACACCAAGTGTAGTTATATAGAGTCTGTACATTTTTTCTTTATACTCCTTTAGATCACCACCTTCCACAACTATTGTAGTGAAGGCAAAAAACGATGCCAACGATATTGGTGAAAACAATAGTTGATCTGTTAAATCTCTTTCTAAAACGGATACAATTGATGGCATATCAGTAAACATTGCATTTAAAAACATATACCACACAACTTGGATAAATGCCATAATGAATCCCCAAGCAATAAACCCGAACCAACGTTTAAAATTAAAATTTAATGGGTCGTTTAAATGATTACCAGTTGGTAAAATTTCTATATCATCATCCAATTCTGTTTCAAAATCACTTTCACCATCTCCATATCCATAATCAACAAATATATTGGATTCGCCTATGTCCGTATCACTACCATTATTTATCGTTATTCTTATACCACCATCGGTATATCTATTACCGGCTGGTCTATTAAACATCGAAATTGTTCTTTTTCTGAGTAAAAACTGAGTTATACTTTGCGCAAACGTGTCAGATATACCATAAAGAACCACATTAGTTGCAATGGTTGCTAAGATTGATGATCTCGTATATAATTTATGATACCTAAATGTAAGTTTAACTAAGAGATACCCAAAAATCGCAAGTATACCAAAATTTATGACTGTTATATTATAGAATCTATATGAATTTCCAATTTTCCCAAAATATAATGATACTTTTTTCCATGCTTTAATCATTATGTTATCTGAATTTTGAAATGTATGGAACGGGTTTTCAGATGTCTCATAAGAGCTAATTTCACGACGGGCTTGACTGATAGCATCGGCTGTATTTGATATTAAGCCATCTTCCCCAGTTAAAGCAATCGCCATTTTATGATTATCAATGAAGTTCTGTTATATTTGAATTAGTGAGACTAGTACAAAGAAAATAGACATTACTTCGAACATTATTATACTAAGTTTAGCCTGCATGAATCCATTCAGAAAACGATTTTCAAATTAGAAATCGCCGCTATTTCCAAAAGTGGTAATTATTTTTCTAACTACTTATGGTAGACGTGATTAGTAACAAGCTTTAATTGCAATGGAGTGATTATATAACCTATAAAGTAAAAGTTGTGGTTGTAAAACTTTGTATGTAACATATATTTTTTTAGTTTAATATTAATATATGAAAGTATTTTTATGAATCTCCTATAATTTGAGAGCTTCACATTCAAGGTTCACTGCCGTTTTTTCTACAATAGTTAGTTTTTTTTTTCATTTTCAAAACATTCACTTTGTAAAAATCTAGAGACAAGATTTATTGGCAAGATTTCAAATCCATTTATCATTAACTTCCTTATAGTTTCTAATGAAGCAATTATTATAATAACTCTACCTTCACCTCTACCTCTTTTGGATTCTTGATAAGCAGAAACAACGTATTTATTAAACTGAGACGGCATTTTAGATGCTTCTATAATCCTTTGTTGTAATAAAGGCGTTGCTCTCAAAACTAATAAGTTGATTAACACAACAGTATCTCTGATATTATTTGTGTTATCATCCATAATCACATTTCTAGTTTGAAGTGCTTTATTCATTTCATCATTAGTTGATGGAAAATACTTTATAATTTGTTCGTCTAATCTTTCATTTACTTGTTTAACAAAAGCATTTAACTGAGATCTAATAATCGGTTGATTTCCTAAGAATACAACATATCTACCACGCATATCACGAATTTGACGAAAACTATTTCTAGTAGATTCAACTATGACTTTGTGAGCTAAAGCATGAATTTTTACTAAATATGGACTCGTTCTATTTATAACGTTCTTTATTGGATTATACAATGTTACATTTATCGTGTCTCTCGGTTTTAAAGCCTTTATAATCGGGTGTGCTGTATCCAAAGCAGTTAACCTATTATCAATATAAAAATCTACTGATGTGAAATAAGGCAATGCTGTATTGGAATACGCTACTCTTGTAAGAACAGGTTTTATAAGCCTTGGAAGTGGAGTCCAATTGAATATTTTAATCCAAGACCCAGCAATTGGATAAGTTTTCAAATGGCTGTAAATTAGTGACCTACTAGGACTTTTTTGATTACCTGTTTTTGTTATGATTACTTTTTCACTTTTTTCTTTCTTACAGTCGGTGTTAGTACTAGTATCATTGAAGGTTAGAACTTCCATATTTTCTATCATCACCATTTTTCTTTCATCTACTATATCCTCTAGGGAAGATTTTACGGTTGTTTTGTCAATCGTTGGAATTACTGACCTTGGTTTATTCTTTTGTACTGGGGTGAAAATCATGGGAATAGAGATATGTTGAAACATACTGAGACAGATTTACAAATTCTAATTTTTTAGCAATAACTATGTTTGATTAAATAAAATAGAAAAAAATGACAAAATACATTTAAGTTTGATAAGTATTTTTATGGTACAATAGAATAGTATAGAGGGAAACGGAGTATGAAAAAAAGGCCCAAGTTTCCTGATCGGGCAGTTCAAAATGGAATTGCCGTATTGGGAGAAACGTAAACAAACAAAAATCTCATTTTCCTTTTTCAAATTTTCTAGTGTCAAACGGATCTTTTCATCGTTAGATGCTTTGATTTGATCGGTACTTCCAACTCCTTTTTTTTACTTTATTATTTTTTTGTGATCTAAGCTTTATCTATTTTGGTATTTGTTTTTCTATCTTCAATCATCTTGGCTACTTTTTTGGTTGGCCTAACTTATCAATTGACAAAGAATTATCAAAAGAAAACCATATATAATAATTTTGATCAGCTTTTTTTGACAACTGCTACATAATGTCTGATCAATTTAAAAACAATAAAAAAAATAACATATTTAATACCAAATCTAATAAAACTAATCAAAATCTTGAAGTATGTATCAATCGCACAACTATTTTTAAATCACCTTTCATTACGACAAACACATCTCCAAGTTTGACCAAACTTATGCCTCCATCACAGAATCATTCATCTCCAGTTAAACGTACACACAAAAGATCTTCTATTGATATAAACACTTTACATTCAAGGACTCGTAAACCGCTATCTTTTTCGAACTCTTCGGAAAAACCATTCAATTTACTTGATGATTTCCAATGTGAGAGTTTAAACAAACAAAATGATATCTTTTCATCACAATTTTTACTGCCACCACCACAAAACTCAAACTTTGATTTATCATCTATTATAGGTATTACAAATGCGGATACAGATATCAATGAAAATAGTAGTAGTCGAGACTGCTTTGAATTAGATTTACCATTCAACTCAAAAAACAGAGGGAATGGGTCTATATTTACCAAGACATCATCGGTAGAAACTTCACATGCATATGATTTTAATACGTACCTTCGATTGGCAACTTCAAATTTGCCACTTGGTATAGAAAGTAAGAGACTTTCAGCTTCCAGCAAATATTCTTTAGATTGGACCAATCCAATTAAAATTGATTTAGCTGAAAAAAAAGATAAAACACTTTTTGATAATCTGGAACTAGATTGCGTGGTAAGATCCAACGTTTGGGATTCTGATGTCGAGACGGAAGACGAAAATGAAGATGATATGAATATCAATTTGAATCTAGATTTTAAACGGGATGAAAAGAATAATTTAAATGATACAGTTGCTGATAATGAAAATAATGAAGACAAAATAAAACAAAATCAAGATGTTTTGAAATATTTTAATCAATCTATTGTAACTACTAATAAATCACAGATACCTTCATTATATGACCCAGTAAGTAAAGCACTGTATTCAAATAAGGTGTCAATTCCTCTCAATCAAGCTGATTCTTCCAACATTCCAATTAAAATATATTCTGACTTACAGCAATCTAAAGTAAAAAGTCCGGTATCATCACGAGATTCTGATGAAACATTACATGAACACGATCAGTTGAAAAATTCTGACATAATACTTCGTAGGAGAATTCAATTAGATTCAACATCTTTACTACAAAACGATAACACTAGTACATTTGGGAATCAGGAAGATAATCTTCACAAATCATCGCCACATCATCATATATTTGTTGAAAATTTGAAATCTGCTTTAAAGCCAATACCCAAAACATTGTTAAATATGATTGTTGAATCAAGCGATGGTTCCTTGGAAGACGCAACGAAATATGCAACTGAAATTAATGCTCAAAATAGTCAAGGCATTCCAATACCTGAAAAAACTACAGAAATTGTCAATATTCCAACAAGTGGGCCACTTATTAATGGTATTAAAAAAAGTGCAATTATCCGTGGTGTACGTGCCAAATCAGCTATTAAGAAGAAAAACAACAATGGTGATGTGAGTATCAGAGAAAGGGTTGGCTTTTATAATACACTGAATGAACGACGTGCAGCAATGATCCAAGAGAATCACAATAAGCAAAATGTTCTGACTAACATAACTAATAATAGTAATAATTTTCAAGGCTTTTATTCCTTGCATGAAAAGCTTCAGTTTATGAAGAGAAATATTGCAAACAATAATTTTATGAATGAATCATTAGAGGATAAAGAAAACTATCAATCAACTGACAACAAAGGTAAGAATTCAGAAAGGTTGTCTAACACTTTTAAAAGACCAAGAATCAACGAATCAACATTTCGAAAAGTTGATGGTAATGGTAGAAAGAAAGTGAACTGGGCAGATAGTTTAGAATGGTAATTAATGGTAGTATGTAGATATTCTTTTTTAATGTTTAACCTTTGAAATGTAAAGTAGATCTTATAATATAACACATTTAATCTTTCAACATGAAATATGGTTTGTGAGATTAGTATTAATATAAAAAATATACGTTAAAAAACATTAATTAACTAGTTAAGTTCTTTTTCATTAAGAAAAACATCAAAACGTCAAGTATAAAAAGAACGAAAAAATACATAGGAACAACAACGTGAACATCTCTACTGAATTTCTAATACAAAAAGGATCAGGGAAGGCAATCTTTAGTTGTACAGTTCGCAGAGGCATCAATCAAACAGTGAATATCATGGCCATTGCCACCGTTTTCATAAGCTGCAGCGTCAGCTGTACCAGTAGCTGGGAGTTGACTATCATGGATTTCATTCAGTTGGGTTGATGAATAAGAACGTGGTAATAAATGTTGTCTACTATAATAAGCAGAGAATTCAGGTTGAATAGTTGCACTATGAACACCATAGTCATGTAAACAAGTTTTAATATCAGATGCTACCTTAAGGAAAAGTTCGGGAGAGCAATCAAGTTCAACATGTAATGAAGCGATTAATAATTTTTCAGTTAAATTCCAAATATGGAAATCGTGAACACCTAACACTGATGGAATCTCTAAAACATCTTGAATCACATCTGATGTGACAACTGTTGATGGAGTACCTTGTAGTAAAATCCTTGATGATCTTTTACATAATGGTAAAGCAGATGAAAAGATAATACATGTAATAACCAGTGAGATAATTGGATCAAAATAAAATTTCCATGAATAATCAGTTTTCCAAATAATAAGTGCAGTTACTATAACACCGATGTTACCTAACGCATCACCTAAAACATGAAGAAAGACACCTTCCATATTCATTGATTTTTGATTAGCAGTTGCATTTTTTCTCTTTGTAGTTCTCTTATTGCTATCTAATTGATCAACGACATAAGACGGCATAACTTGACGTAAATCATCATTACTTTCATTAATATTTGAATCTAATAAAGGGGCAGTTTCAGAGGTTGCATGTTTAGAGTAAATTGATCTTGATCTTGGTCTTGGTCTTTGAGAATGTGCTTCTGGGCCACCATGGGAGTGTGCATGATTGATATCATCTTCATGATGGTCACTACCATGACTATGGCCATGTTCATGTTCATTGGAACTTTCAAGTAACGCTTCTTCATCAGCTACACCACCATGAGAATGGGAATGGCCCTCATCACCTAAACCACCATGGGAATGGCCATGTTCATGGAATAAGAAAAGACCTAAAATATTTGAAATTAAACCGAAAACACCGACAATTAGAATTAATTTTGCATTTGTAATTTTAGGTGGATCAAGCAATCTTTGAACTGCTTCAATCAAGATAGTAAAACACAATGCAATAAGAAAAACAGCGTTTATCAAAGCACCTAAAATTTCAGCACGTAACCAACCATAAGTATATTCGTCATCCGCTGAACGATTTTTAGCAACATTAACAGCCCATAACGCAACAATTAAAGAAATAATATCATTTAACATATGGAATGAATCGGCAATAAGGGCCAATGAATTGACCATATAACCAATAATTATTTCCAAGAAGAAAAATGCAGTATCGATGAAAAGCAACGTCAAAATCTTGAATTCTTTTTTTGACAGGCTACTCATGTTTTTAGGATTAGTTGTTGAGATAGACTGGATCTAAGCAATGCAAGAAAAGTGTTCAATAAAATGTTGAAACGAAGAAGAAAAAAATTTTTAATACCCAATTCAAAGGTTGTTGCAACACACCGCTTCCTGGTTTGGAAAAAAAAAGAAAAAAAATAGCTACTTTGTTGATACAAGCAAACGAGAATGCAGAAATCAGAAGAATCGAAAAAACATGTTGGAACAAGAATTTGATGTTTTGCCGCTTTTCCAAAACAATCTCGGACGCAATGCGAAAAGCATAAGGCATCTAAAAAATATTGTTTAAAACCGTATAGTATTGCCACTTTGATAACTAGGACGGTGTTAAATACAATAGGTGGAATTGGCGAAAAATCAAATATACAAGGCGATGCTGCTCACTGGAAATGATGCGGAACGGGGTCAATAGTAAAAGTTATGTGGGATTGAGGGAAAAAAAATACCGTACAAAGTGAAAAAAAGTATTTAACTGTAACAAATAGCCGAAATCTAAAAGAAAAGGAACATAAAATGAACTAAAAAGAACTAAAGTGAATCGACTTCTACAACAACTGCATCTTTTTCTGCACCACCAACAACATCAACCCCAATATTCTGTTTAGATTTGATTGTTTCGACTTGTACCATGACTTCATCACTGTAAAGTTTTTTGCTCTTTTTACTATGTATCAGTTTATTACAAATATTGACAATTCCTTTACGTGACTCCCAGATTGGATAAACAGTAACAACACCAGATGAAAAGAACACCCAAATAAATGTAACAACAATATAACCTCTAAAGAAAGTTTTTGTGAAGATGAATTTTGTTGCATATAATGGAATTGGAAACATAATCAAAAAGAATAACACGAAAACTATGACAATAACAAACCCGATATTTCTACGACGAACCATAAGATAATCAACTTCTTTCTCTTTTTCAATAGTCAACTCAGTTAATTCTTGACCGCTTAGAACATTAATCAAGCCATGTGCTTCATTGAAATCTTTATTATCATCTTGATGAATATTAGTTTTCCATTCACCAAAATCAAAATTTGCTGGTTTAAAATAAACAATAATAGGAACAATAATTATTGGAACACCAACAGCCACTGTGTTACCAGCTGCTAATGCTTTATAGGTTGATAGTGAAGCCAAACTTACCACACCAGATTCTGATTTAGCATAACCAATCCAGACAGTAACCGAAATACCCGTTGAAATAGTAGTACCAAACATTATTGCCCATTTGGACATTTTCTTCCAAAACAACGTACATCCCATTGGAACAACACAAACATTAACAATAATCCCAATGCATGTTGTAATAAATGAAACATCAAAATTAGCTCTACCTAAACCAAGTGCTAATGCAATAGCACAAGCACTAAAACCAATAACTGCAGAATGTGTAACAAGTACTAATTGTTTACCGGTAGCTTGTGGATTAATATATCCCTTGTAAATATCATAAGTCCATAATGATGAAACAGCAACAGTTTCTGATGAATAAGCTGCAGTGCATGCCATAAAAACCATAACTAGAACAGCGCCTGCACCACCTTTACCCATGAGAGTATACGCAGAGATTGGTAAAACTAAACCGGCATTTAATTGTTCAGTTGATAATCTATTTGGATAAGTTGGAAATGCTGAAGTGATTTCTAACGCTCTACAGGCTAATCCCATGGTTGTTGCTAATGCATAAGGTAAAGTAAACCAACATAAACCACCTAACGTATAACCAGTTAAAGCAGCAGCTGGTTCAGCTGCAATTGCCTTTTGAAATAGTTGTGAATCTACGGCTGCTGCCCAACCTGCGCCAAATAAAATTAATCCAAATAAACCACCATTGACTGATGTAAATGTTAACAATGAACCATGTAAATTATCTGTAACTGGATATAAATTACCAGCTTCAACTAATAGTTCATACATTTTATCTGGTGATCCAAGTAAGGGTGATGTAGTATAAGCTTTGAATAAAAATATTAGCATAATAACGAAAATAATAACAACATGTGTCCAGTCTGTTAAGAAAGTCGCTTTAATACCACCCATGAGAGTATAAATGATGACAAAGAATGGCAATAAGACAGTTGCACCTTCTTTATTGATACCAGTAATACTTGAGAAAACAGAAGCACCATTAATCAATAAATTTGCTGTATAGAATAATTGTTGAATAAATGAATATACACACATTGTCAAATGAGCACCTTTACCATATCTAACTCTGACAATTTCTTGGAATGTATGAGCATTTGGAGCTTTACGTTTTAGTTCAATAGCAGCAACAGCAAATAAAATAATTTGAACACATGCACCAGCACCATACCACCAAGCAGCAGAGACGCCAAGTAAATAAGTTTGAGTACATGAAAGTAATAGAGTTGAACCAATAGTCCACGATGAAACAACAGCACTAGCAATCAAACCTGTTTTAATCGACCGTTTCGCAGTTGAAAGCATTTCGGAATCTTGATATTCGTTATTATATTTAGCAAGTAACCAAGAAATGGTTATCATACCAAGTGCAAATGCTGCACCAACGCCAATAATGATCCCCCAACCAACACCTTGGCCAAAGAATTGAACATCTATATTACCTGACTCAGTTGACATATTGAGATTGTTTGTCTAACAACAAGAAAATCTGTTTTAAGGTCAACCATGGAACAATACGTCTATTTATTCAATATTGAAACTGGAAATCCCATCTGAATGACCTATTAACTGATTATTGAAACAATTTGAAATGTAGATGATAATTCCAAAAAAAGAATGAAAAAAAGAGCATTGATAAAGATTCTGTCCTTATCCGATAAATTACCCGAAGCATGCTGCAGCTAAAAAAACCTTATCATTACCGTAATTCACCCTTGATCTTTTTTTGAGTCCTGGTTTTTGAGGTTGTGTGTTCTTGCAAACATATTCTTTGGCGCAACCGTCTTATCTAGGTAATTTTGGATTACTTTATTGGTAAAGCAGAGAAGATATTTTTTTGTAACAACTACTGCAAAAGAGTTTTTTTTGGCGGCTTCCTGGGTGCTACTGATTATGGAGATTCTAAAACATACGCCATGGTCCAATCTAGAAATCCCTTTTATAGTGGGAAATCAAATATGACGCTACACTCCAATCACCCACAATAGCGCTTGTGATGATAAGAATGATCAGTTGAATGTTTCAACTAATTTTCCGAGATTTTAAGCCCATTATGCTTGGTGGTGGCTGTTTACAACTATATGTAAATTATGCTGATTCAAAGTATTAGTAAAATAAATTCCAACAAAATTGCTCTTTACTTTAACATTATTCTTGTTATTGTTTTTTCTTCCTCTTATTGTTGAACACAGTGAATTTATTTCATCAAAAATGGATTTTAAAAATATCAAACGTGTTCTAATTGCAAACAGAGGTGAAATTGCTCTCAGAATTATCAAATCTTGTAAGAAGTATAACCTTACATCAATTGCAATTTATCCAATTGAAGATATCGAATCATTACACGTTGTAGAAGCTGATGTTGCAGTTCGGCTAAATGGCGTTGGTGCAAATTCTTATATTGATATTGATCAAATTGTTCAAATTGCAATTAAGGAAAAGGCAGATGTTGTCATTCCTGGTTATGGTTTCTTGTCTGAAAATTCAAGTTTTGTTTTGAAATTAGCTGAACAAGGTATTGTATTTGCTGGTCCATCTGCTGAATCTGTTGAGAAATTTGGTTTAAAACACTTGGCTAGACAAATTGCAATTGATTGCAACGTTCCTGTTGTTCCTGGTACAGATCTTATCAATGACTCTCAAGAATTAGTTAAAGCATGCGAAAATATTGGTTATCCAGTTATGCTTAAAGCTACTGCGGGGGGTGGTGGTATGGGTTTAAAAATCTGCCATTCATCTGCTGAAGTTGAGACGAATTTTATTGAAGTTAAATCAAGAGGAGCATCATTATTCTCAAATGTTGGTGTTTTTGTTGAAAAATATATTGAAAATGGTCGTCACATTGAAATCCAAATTTTCGGTAATGGTTTAGGTGATGTTGTTTCTTATGGTGAGAGGGAATGTTCAATTCAACGTAGACACCAAAAGGTTATCGAGGAAACCCCTTCTCCATTTGTTGAGTCATTAGGTAAACAATATAATTTAAGAAAGCATTTGACTAATTGTGCAAAAACACTAGCTTGTTCAATTAATTATAAATCTGCTGGTACTGTTGAATTTTTAATTGATGATGATACTGGTAAATTTTATTTCCTGGAAATGAATACAAGGTTGCAAGTTGAACATGGTATTACAGAACTGGTTTACAATATTGATCTTGTTTATTTTATGCTACTACAATCAGATTGTGAATTATCGGGTACTGCTTTAGATGTTTCATTCTTAAAAGCAACTTTATTATATACTAATGAAGGTGTTGAAATTCCAAATGGTCATGCTTTTGAGGTTCGTGTTTATGCTGAAAATCCAATTAGAGACTTTGCACCATCCCCTGGTATTTTACATTATGTCAATTTCCCAGAAAACTCATCATCAAATGAAATTGATTATAAGATTAGAATTGATCACTGGATTGAAACAGGTGGCAAGGTTTCGCCATACTTTGATCCATTATTAGCCAAAGTTATGGTTTGGTCCCCAACTAGAACATCTGATAATATTATTCAAGTTTTAAATGATATTGAAATTCAAGGTCCAATCAATAATATTGAATATTGTATTTCGATTTTAGATGATAGAAAATTTAGAAATGGTTCTACTCTAACAAATTTTTTGGATACATTTGGTTTCAAACCGAATTTAATTGAATTTGAAGAAGCTGGTAGCTATACAACAGTACAAGACCTACCTGGCAGACCGGAAATCAGGCATGGTGTTCCAAGAGCAGGACCAGCCGACGATCTATCTTTACAATTAGCAAATACTATTGTTGATAATGATATTAATGTTGAAGGTCTAGAATTTACAATGAAAGGACCAGTTTTAAAGTTCCATTCATCTGCAATTATTGCATTTACTGGTGCAAAATTTGATATTTTCTTGAATGATTCAATTGAATTACCTATGTTTACTCAATTATTCATTCCCGCTGGCTCTATTATTGATGTTGGCAAAGCTGTTGGAAAATCTTCAAAATGTTTTATGGCAATTAAAGGTGGTTTACCAGGTGTTGCAAATTACTTAGGTTCCAAAAGCTGTACTCCTGCATTAAACTTAGGGGGTCATCAAGGTCGTACCTTCCTTCCAGGTGACTGTCTTAAAATTATTCCATGTCAATATATTAAAACTTTTGATGTTGGTTATACTTTACCAAAAGGTCTAAGGCCGCAATTTGAAAATGATGAAGTAATTGTTAGAATGATTAGTGGACCCCATGATACACCCGATATTGTTTCAATAGAAGGTTTGGAAACTGTTTATTCATATCCGTATGTTGTTAATTTCAATTCAAATAGAGGCGCAATGAGATTAGATGGGCCTGCATTTAAATTTAGTAGAACTACTGGTGGTGACGGAGGTGGTCATCCAAGTAATATTTTAGAATATCCTTATCCATGTTGTGGTTTAAGTACCGTTGGTTCAGTTATGGTTTTGTTTGGTATTGACGGGGCAACATTATCGGGCTTCACGTGTATTTCAGTTCCATGTTTGGTTGACTTCAGAAAGTTTGGCCAAGCTGCAATTAATAGTGTTGTTAAGTTTCAATTAATCACCTATGATGATTCAGTTAAATTACTAAGACAAAGGGTTCAATTTTTAGAAATTGTATCGAGTAAACCAACTCATATCGATGAGGATACATTTATTAAATATGATACTTTGAAAAATTATGAACCCATTGAATCAAAAGTTGGTAAATTTTTGTATCAACGTGAAAAAACTGAAGAATTACCACTGGTTTCGTTCAGACAAGCTGGTCAAAATATGATTATTATTGACTTTGGTATTACTGCTTTTTCGTTGTTTAATAATGGTCGTCAACATGTTTTAAGTATGGAAATTGCTAAACAACTAAAGGATATGTATAACTCAATTGAATGTTCTACTGGTGCTATGAGTGTTACATTTAACCCATTAGAAATTAATAGAGATGAATTATTAAATAGATTAATAAAGATTGAAAGTGAAATTCCAGATATTGCAAAGTTGAAGATTAAATCAAGAGTTTTCAAACTACCTATTTGTTTTAACCATAGTGCGATTGATCATTCATTGGAAAGATACATGCATTCGCAAAGACCGCATGCGCCTTATTTACCAAGTAACATTGAATATCTAATGAAGGCTAATTGTATTAAAACATTTGATGATTTCAAGAATTGTATTATTGGGAAACCAGAGATAGTTGTTGCTGTTTCATTTTTATGTGCAAATCCATTACTAGTTAATACAGATCCAAGATTAAGATTTTTAACATCTAAATATAATCCGGCACGTACATCAACCCCAGCAGGTGCGATTGGTTCAGGTGGTGTTTCACAATCAATTTATTCGGTTGAATCTCCGGGTGGTTATATGATTTGGGGCATGACATTACCAAATTGGTATTGGGACACATTCACACGTATTCATTCAGTTCCATGGCCATTGGAAAATTTTGATCAAATTATTTATTATGAAGTTAATGAAGAAGAATTGAATGATTTAAATACCAAATTTTTAACAAAGAGATTAAAATTTGAACCGGAAACAAATCTGTTTGATTTTAGTGAATATGCCAAATTTTTAGAGTCAATCGAACCGGAAGTTGCTGAAATCGAAGCTTCCAAAAAGGCTGCATTGGATCAGTTAAATCAGGATGAACAAGATGATCAGGCATTATGGCAAAGAGAGAAGGATGAAGTAAAGGCATCAAAGACATCGGCTAGGGATTTATTAAATGATCCAGATTTACTAAAGGTTATTGCAACGATGCCTGCCAATGTTTTCAAATTTAATTTTAAAAAAGGTGATACTGTTTCATGTCAAGATAATATAGTCATTTTAGAAGCAATGAAGATGGAAATTCCAATCAGAATTCAAGATAAAAAGGCATCCCTTGATACCAAATTTGAAATTTTAGAAAATATTGTTGATGAAGGTGATGTTGTTAAACCTGGTGATATCATTTCAATTGTTTCTAAAATCAAGTAGTTTATGTTAATCGTTCTTTTTCCTTTTTTTTTTTTTTTTTTGTTGTTGTTGTTGTTTTGTGTGTTCTTGTACCTCGTTTATAGTAATTATTGAGTAGTTTTTACCAACGCTGTATTCTTGGAATAACATAATAAAATACTAAGCATTATAAAAATTGAGAAATTCAAACTTCATAGTTTTATTATCTCTATTCAAAAAATAAAGTTTTTTACCCTGTATACATATGTAATGAACCCTTAACGACAATAATTACACGACAATTATTTAGAAATAAAACAAAACGTACTCTTATTTTTGGATGAAATATTGAGAGCATAAATACCAACAGTCTGATTGAAATGTGTAATTTTGAATGATATTCTTAATTCTGATATTATATTGTAATTACCAGATCTTGGAATAAGATATATCCGATGGATGAAAAAAAAAAAA
Source organism: Pichia sp. NRRL Y-12827 (assembly GCA_030570315.1). Taxonomy (NCBI): domain Eukaryota; kingdom Fungi; phylum Ascomycota; class Pichiomycetes; order Pichiales; family Pichiaceae; genus Pichia; species Pichia sp. NRRL Y-12827. The sequence goes on from JAJLVN010000025.1 coordinate 43,744, forward strand.
AAAAAAATAGCTCGTAAATCAATCTAGTTGTTTAAACTATACTGCAAATAAATGAATTTAATAATAAAAACACTACATAAATTTATATATATATGTTCTATTTCAAACCTTTCTTTGCATTTAACTCCTCGATTGCCTTTCTTGCAGCCTTGATATTATGCAGTGCATTTGGCATGTCTGAATGTAAACATAGCAAGAAAGGAGTATTATTGAAATTTAATGGGACTTTAATATTATTGTAACTTGTAATTGTATCATTCAAGCCAGCTTCTAAAACGGTATCATAAATGATATCTGGATTTTTAACCCTTGATTGTTGAACAGTAACTAATCTACCTTCGACATTCCAATCAATGTCAACGTATAGTTCTTGAATTAAATCAACACCCATTTCCATTGCTATTTTTTCATATGTGGAATTCTTTGCACCAACAACAGGGACATTGAACACTTTAGCAACTTTTAAAACTGCCTTCATAACTTCGATATCCCTTTCAACATAAAAATATAGTTCACCATGAGGTTTGATATGATTTAATTTGATGCCTTCAGCGTCTAAGAATGCCTTTAGGGCACCAGTTTGATACATGACTAAATTATAAATTTCATGAGGAGGTATTTCCCATTTTCTACGACCGAATCCCATTCTATCAGGTAATCCTGGGTGTGAACCGACTTTGACATTGTTCAATTTAGCCAAGTGAACCATCTCTTTCATTATATTGTAATCACCAGCATGAAATCCACATGCTATGTTTGCAACATCGATTAATCGCATGATTTCCTCATCAGGCGCAATTTTGTATTTACCAAATCCTTCACCCATGTCACAGACGATTTCATATTTAGACATGTATTTGAAGTTGGTTTTGGCAGATCCATCCAATTGTGATTTTAAGTGATTAGACATCTGGTGTGTGTTTGCGGAAGAAAGTTGTCTTGTTGGAGATGTGGAGAGATAGTTGCAGATTATTTAAAGCAGCAACAGGTGTCACCAAAGTACAAAGTACACAGAACACTTATCAGTAGTCACCTATCGCTATTCACCTATCAGTTTAATCAATTAGACATATTCCCGTGGGTGCTTATCTTTTAAAGATGGAGTATTAGCGGTTAAAAATTGGCGGGAGATAAAGATGGCTAAATTGGGGATATGAGTTGGCCATTAAACAATTGGAGTATTGTAATTTATTGCAATCTACTGGCAGTGAAGAAAGTGGAATGAACGTTGATTTCCTGATTGCAGAGGTGAGTGGAAACGCGGACGCGGGAAAAGGGAAAAAGGGAAAGCCGCCGGAAAACAAAAATAAAAAAATAGCGTACTTGTTATCTGAGTGTGTTTGTATCTAAAAGTTTTAATTTATTTTCTAGTATACAAATTTTATAAACAACCTATAGTGTAGAAAAGCAAGAAAAGAATGTAATATTTTATGGTATCTTCTTTTTTTTTTTTTTTTATTTTATTTTTTTTTTTTTTATAGTAAAAATGGAAAAAAGCTTTTTGTTTAGATAACGACGTTTGAAAAAGAACACGAAAAGAACATAATGAAAAAGAAAGATAGGTTGAATTTAATCCAAGTTGAAAACTTCAATAGAAACACCCGAGTTGCCAGCTGCAGTAAGGACACACCAAGCAGCACCATCTGCATTTTGTTGTTGACCTTTATTTGAAACTTGGTTTAAACCATGAGTACTTGGATTAATTTCACAAGTTTCACCATTACATTTACTTGAATCGTCACATTTTAATCTGATACCGAAGTTTGGTTTTTCATTTTTGAAAGGACTTGAATCTTCAAAATAGATTGGGTTCCAACCGATTTTAGCAAATGTATTGCCATCATCATCCATATTAAAACCGGCAACATAAGGTGACCAATTACCATAAGGATTTGAAGTTGAGCCCCATCTACAGCCATCTTCAACGGATACCCCTGGAGGGTTAATGTAAAAATGAGAAGCAGTTTTTGCCCAATAATCAGTACCGGGAACTGCCAAATCATTTGAAGAACCGGGACTGACATCGGTTGGGATTAACATTGCTTCATTACCTGGTAAAACAGTTTGACAAAATGCAACATTTTTACCAGAATTATTAACAGCCTGGGCGGTACCTTTACCTTTGTAACAATAACCACGATTTGGGAAAGGGCTTGATAGTTTACCATTTGAATCACAATATAAACCACCATCTTGAGAGCCCGGGTAGGAATAGGATGAAACATCAGGATTCCATTGATTCATTAAATAGCCAGCTTCACAGGCATATTGACAATATGAGCCTGCTTTACATGGACCATCTTGTGCCCAACCTTCGGAACTGGCAACTTTTGTATTGAAAACTGCAACCATACCATCCGAGTTTGGGAAAGAACATGTTGTTTCCCTTTTGTGTATATGATGGGCATGATCTCTTGGAGTTGGAGCAGCAGCTGAATTTGAAACAAGTGTTGATAAAATAATTAGTGAAAAAGCCTTGATTGAAAACATTTTTTTTTTATTTAGTTATATATGTATATGTAGGGAGTGTAGCAAAGTTTGAACTTTTATTTTATTCTATTTTATTTTTTATTTTTTTTTTGCAAGGAATGACTTTGTTAAGTTTTTGTTAATTTAAAAGAGTGTTGTGATAGTTGGAGTTGAAAAAAAGTATTGAGAATAAGTATTGACCTTTTAACTTATTTAATATTTTTCCTTTTATCTTTTTATTTGACGGATGCTAGATTGACAGGTGTGAAGAAAGGAAAAGAGAGAGAGAGAGAGAAAAAGGGAGGGAAAAAAAAAAGGAAAAGGTAAATCCATCGTGATCTGACCGGATCAATAGCTTCATTGGTAGTGGAATAAGACACATATTTATATCAATTAGTGGACCGAAATAAAAAGGAACGATGCACAATAATAGGTCGAATTGATAGATCAAAAAAAAAAAAAGAAAAAAGAAAAGAAAATGTGAAAAACTTTGAAACGGAAACGATGAAGTGTAGTGTACCTAACTATTGTTCAAACGACTATGCATGACGAAAATGACGGGAACGAGAAGAACGGATTAATTAACTAACTAACTAGTTATGGTAGCAGTGGATTATTACACGGTTCTAGACACTTGAAGAACAATAAAGCGGAAAAATAGCCTAGAACTCGATGCAGACTATTTGGGGGTCGAAGTCTATTGTTAGATTCACCCATGTGTTTCTTTTGGGACAACTTTGATGGGGAGGCTTTTCTGCCCAATAACCGTAGTATGCAGTGGGGATGAAAATTTTCCTTGCATTGGCAATTAGGTTTCCCAAAGAGGCAATCCAATAGGTGAAAAAATTTATTTTCGCATTTCCGCACTTTCTGCCTTTTCGCTTTTTCCCACTTGATTAATAATCGTACATGCCAACTAAACCGGTACTCTATTCACTAGTTTCAAATTAGGTCATACTTTAAACACTATCTCATCAAAAACAGAAAAACAGGAAAAAAGAAAAAGTATGACTGTCAGAAGTGCATTTCTGAAATATGGGGACGAATCGGAAAGACAAGTAATCAAAAAGTATTTGCGCGTTGATGGTGCTGGTGCTGGTGCTGGTGCTGGTGCTGGTGGTGTTGCGATCATTGCCATTCATGGGGGAGCATGGAGAGATCCCAATAACACATGCAACGATTTCGACCAATTTGCAGACATTTGGTTGGCCGACGGCACGGGCATTAGTTGCGTGTATAGTTTAGATTACAAGCTCAGCAGTGAAGCTGGCGGCATGTTCCCCGCCATCGTCGACGACGTACTGCGGGCGATGGAGGTGATTCGACAGGACTCGGGAGGTGCCGCTGCAGGTGCCGCCGGTGCAGGCGAGTTCACCGTCTGCGGCCATTCCGTGGGCTGCACCCTGATCACCCAGATCCTGGAGTCGGGCTGCCCGCTGGTGGCCAGAATCACCAGGGCCGTCTTTCTGGACGGGATCTACGACATCGGCGCCCTCCTGGACGAGTATCCGGCCTACGCCTTTTTTGTGGCGGAGCACTTTGGCGACGTGGCGCGCGGCCGGCGCGACTGCAACGCCATCAGCGCCGGCCGCCCCACGGCGCCCGCGGTGTACGCGGCGCTGCGCGGGGTGCGCGTCGTGCACAGCGTGGAGGACGAGCTGCTCTCCGTGCGCCAGGGCAAGCGGTTCGCCCAGTGGCTCTGCGCGACCGGCCGGGCGGAGTGGCGCAGCGGGCGCTTTGGCCGGCACAACGACGTGTACACCAACAGCGAGGTGGCGCAGCTGGCGCTGCCCTGGTGAGCGACCGAGAAACGCGGGCCCGTCGTGTTTTCCAAACGCGGCTCAGCGCCGCCGGACACAAAACAAAACAAAACAAAACAAAACAAAACAACACACACCGGGCCGCTGAGCCGCCCGGTCGCGTCGGCCGCGTCGATCGGCGCCCGTGCCTGTCTCTCGGCGCCCCCCCCCCCCCTCTCTCTTCGCTGGTTCTCCTTTTCTTCTCGCTTTTCTCGTGTAGAATACACTCTGAACCTCTTGACACTCTTCTTCATCTCTCTTTCTTCCCTCCTGGTCCACCCGCTTACTGCACTGTGCCCACCTCTATACACTCGGACCAACGTTCGTTTCACCCCTTGGCCTCGCTAGATTGGCCCCCGACGCTTCTCATCGCGTGGAAAACACGCTGTTTCCTCTTCTTCTATCCCCTCCTTGTACTCACCGTTACCTTCCTCCTGTTATTGTTCCTTTTCTTTTTCCTGCTCTTCTTCTTCTCCTTCTCCTTCTTCTTCTTCTTCTTCTAAACATCTCTATCGCCAATCCATCTTATAACACCTATTAGTCACCGCCTCCTCGCCTCCTTATAAGCCACTCGTCCTGAATCATCCTCAGCACCATTTCGTAATACTCTAAAAACTTGCGTCTGTCGACTGTTCCCTCAAACTCAATTCCAATCCCGGTTTGCTCTGGTTTCGACGTTGCACTAACCCTCTCTCCCTCTAACCTCTCTAACCAACAATTCCACATCCAACCAACCATCCCCTTCCCGCTCATCTCTTTCTTCCACTTTTTGCCCCTTCTTCTTTCCACATAAATTCCTATTTTACTTGTCCTCTTCTTTTCATCACTACCATTACATATTTATTAACACTTCCATTATTGGTTCTTGTTGATTTTTCACTACTTGGCCCCTTAGTTAAATTTATCAAATATTTCCACACTTAATATTATATATATTTGACTTACTTCATACTCTTACGTTTATTTATAGATTATCATACCCTAGATCTATTTTTATTCCAAGTATCTTTACAATCATACATCCAATCTATTTCTGGATCATAAAAAGAGAAAAAAAAAAAAGTTTCAATTTGATTTTTTCTCCTTTCTAAATTTGATCTTAAAGATTATATATATCTATACATATATTACTCTTTACAAATCGATTCAGTTCTTTATTTTTTTGGTTTTTTACTACCAAGAAAGAATTAACAAAGAGGAATTTCAAGCGGTATGTCACTTTTTTTTTTATTTTTTGAAACTTTTACAATGACATCAATGAAAATCATCCAATTAACGTGTTTTTTGCCCTTGACTATCAAAAATATGAAAATGCAAAATTACTTTCCACCTCACACATTCATATATGAACAAATAGATTAAGCTACTTTATGTTAATGCAATGATCTATTACATTTCATTATTCCTGTCATTGGAAGAATCAAAGAGAATTTGCTCTATCTTTCTCTCTACTTTTTATTAACTTAATACTAACATTTTTTTACTTTACGTATCCATTAACTTGGATTTTTACTGCTTAATACATGGAATAATGAATTGATAAAAGAAACAGAAAGAAGAAAAAAAAGAAAAAAGGAATTTTGAGCAAAATGTCACATTTACAGAAAATCATGGAAAAAAGTCTGGTTATTTTATTTTATTTTATTTTATTTTATTTTATTTTATTTTATTTTATTTTATTTTATTCTTTCGCTTTTTTGTTCTTGATTTTTTACTCGTTTTCACATTTTCACATTTTCGCATTTTCTCGATTTTTCTCAATCTTGTTGCTGGCAAAAAAATAAAGAAAAAAATAAAATAAAAATTCAAAAATCTTAATCCGTTTTTTTCCAACATTTGACTTGACTTCCATTTTTTTCTAAACCAAGCAGGCTCCTTCATTTTCTTCATTTTTCTCCTCTCTTCTTTTTAAGAAGTTTCTTTTTTTTATTCATTACCAAGTATTTGCATTCCACTGTTATAGATTATAGTTAACGATAAAAAAAAAACCCTTCTCAAAAAAAAAAAAAAAAAAAACACCAAAAAACAAAAAAACCCCCATTCCATCCTACCTTCATTTCATTATTTTCACGATCTATCACAAATTGATCTGTTTATTCATCAAATAACTGTACATTATTTATCATTGTTACATTTTTTAAATTTCAACTTTATCTTCTATTTTAACTTCCCAAAAAAAAAAAAAAAAGAAAAAAGAATAAAGATTATTTCATCTCTGTCATTTCATAGTATATTTTAGTATTATAGTCGTTATTTTGTACATTTATTCCTTTTAATTCAATTGTATTATAAATACCAATCAATCCAAGAAAAAAAGAAAGAAAAAAAGAAAATTATAGAGATTACCCCCTTTTTTTTTTGTTTTACATATTACATCACATCACATCACATCACATCATATCATATCATAGCATAGCATAGCATAGCATAGCATATCATATCATATCATATCATATCATGTCAGATCAAGCAACTTTATCTTCATTTGAAGATTCAATGTCTCAAATCAATAACCCAAATATTACAACAACTACAACCCCACCAATTGGGGAATATTCTTCAAAATTAGGTAAGAATACATCTTCAATTTTATCAAGTTCAATTACAAATTCAAACGGTGCTGGTGGCGTTGCTGTTGATTCAACATCTACTGATAATTTTGTCGATTCTTTACCAAATGTTTTAAGTTCTCTTAATCTCGATGAAAATTCAGTTTTCACTAATTCAAAAATTCCAACAACTCCTCCAAACGGTTGGAAGTTGAATCCTCAAGTTAATACTTGGAGTAATAATAGTACTAATGGATTTCAATCAAATCATGCTGCTTCTAATTCTGGTTCTGGCTCTTCATTAAAGGATGAAACTATTGATAATATCAATTTGACCAATTCCTCATTTATTAATGGTAATGATAATAATAATAATAATAATAATAATAATAATAATAATGGTAACACTTCATTTATTTTATCTGATAATTATTTATTTGAAAAATCAATTACTAATACTCCAACTACTTCAAATATCTTATCACCAAATAAACTAACTTCTTCATCATTAAATTTAACTAACCAAGCTCCTCCTACTGCATCCAATATTTTAGGTAATTTATCCTCACCAAATAATATCCCTTCTTCAACCCCTCAACACGATCATCAATCAATACAACAAGCACCTCGTCATAATTCTCACGATTCAAGTGATACTTTAGGTATGGGTATTTCCCAACAAATTGATCCAAATCAATTTTTTGGTAATTTCATGCATAATCCAAATCAACCAAACTTTCCATTCAATCCACATTTGAATCCACACGCTTTAACACCTCCATTAAATGGATTACCAACATCTTTGAATTTATTACCTACTCCACTCAATAATCCCTTTAATCCTGTCATTAATGGTGTTACTAATTATCAAAATACTTTGTTACATCCAAACAATTATAATTTATTATTAGACAATAGTGGTAATGCTAATATCGATGATGTTAATAATTCTAATATTGGTACTACTAACAATAGTAATACTAATAATGCTAATAATAATAGCAATAACAATAACAATAATAGTAATAATAATAATAATAATAATAATAATAATAATAATAATAATAATAATAATAATAATAATCATAATAGTTCAAATTCTCATTCCAATAATAATTCAAATAATAACAAACATTCAATTAACAATCGTAATAATTTAGGTTTAAATTCAACTGCTAATGTTCATAGAAAGCATACTTCAAATAACAAGCGTGGTGAAGATGCATCAAGATTTGTCAATGCAACATTAAATGATTTTGTTAATGAAATTTATTATTTATGTAAAGATCAACACGGATGTAGATTTTTACAAAGACAACTGGAATTAAATGGAGAAATTGCTGCAACTAAAATTTTTAATGAAATTCAATTGAATGTGATTGAATTAATGATTGATCCGTTTGGTAATTATTTAATTCAAAAATTATTAGAAAGAGTTAATGAAATTCAAAGAACTACGTTGGTTAGAAATGCATCAAACCAATTTGTTAGAATTGCATTGGATCCTCATGGTACAAGAGCTTTACAAAAATTAGTTGAATGTATTTCAACAGAAACTGAATTTCAAATTATAATCAATTCGTTATCGTCATATGTGGTTCTATTAAGTAGAGATCTAAATGGTAATCATGTTATTCAAAAATGTTTACAAAAATTACCTCCAAGTTATTGTAATTTCATATTTGATGCAGCTTGTGATAATTGTGTTAAAATTGCTAAACATAGACATGGATGTTGTGTTTTACAAAGATGTTTTGATCATGGTACTCCTACTCAATGTGAAAAATTATCTTTAAAAGTTGGTGAAAATGCAGTTGAATTAAGTATTGATCCATATGGTAATTATGTTGTTCAATATGTTTTAAGTATGGAAGAAAATAGATTGAGAATTCAAAATGATCCTTTAACAATTAATAAAATTCCTGATACTTCTAAATCAATTGATTTTATAATTAATTCATTAGGCACAAATTTAACAAAATTATCAACTCATAAATTTGGTTCTAATGTTATTGAAAAATCATTAAGAATTCCAACATTATCACCTGTGTTAATAAAACAACTTTTAAATCATCCTGAAAGTTTAAAATTATTGTTACATGATGCTTATGGTAATTATGTTTTACAAACTTCCTTAGATGTTGCAGACGATTCAAGTTTTAAAGATTTAAGTGAATTATTAAGACCTTATTTAAATGATGTTAGAAATACTCCACATGGTAGAAGAATTCTATCAAAGTTAATCAGTAGAGGTGGTAATGCAGCTGCATTTGGATCAAATACTACTCAATCATTAAGCGAACCAATGGATATGAATAATAATTATGAATCAAACAATCATCATCATCATCATCATAACAATTATAATAATAATAACAACAACAACAATAATAATAATAATAATAATAATAACCACCATAATAATCATAATAATAATGGTAATCACATGCGTCGTAATAATTACCATTATCATAGTAATAACAATAACAATAACAATAACAATAATGGTGGATATCATCATCATTCTTATAGTTCAAATTTTGAAAGAAATGGATTTAATAATTCTAATAAGAATGTTGAACAAATTAGTAGATTTAATTATTGAAGAAATTAAATTATTATATATATACAGATATATATATCAATTAGTATAATAGAGCAGATTTACAGAAAAGAAAAAATCAACCAATTTATAACAAATGCCTATCTGCAAAACTTGTATATTTTATTTTTATCATTATCGTCATTACTACCATTTACCACTACTATCATTTGTCTTTTTTATTTGTCTTTTTTATTTGTCTTTTTTCTATTTATAATCATTATATATATGTAAACTTAAAATCGTGTTTTTCTTCCTTTCCAAAAAAAAAAAAAAAAAAAAAAAAAAAGAAAGTAAATAGTAATTACCTTGCCCATAGAGTACAGTTAATCGGATAGGAAACGGCGTTTCCTGCTAAAAACAGTGTTTTGGCTGCAAAGTCACTAACAAGGGGGATTTGTGGAAATTATCACACCCAAGTTGTGTTTCGCCTGCGTATTTGACACTCTTCAAATGAAGATATTAATCCCTACCGCTTGTATGACGTTTTAAATTTCACTCCTGGGCCACTGATTCTTGAACCATTGTTGCATTATGAAAGAGAGAGTTGCAGACATTATTATTAAATCAAAGTTACGTAGTAACTGATTTACTTCGTCTCATTTCCTTTCTAATTTCAGGAAATTAAAAATTGTCAACTGTTTTGTAAGAAGTAGCACATTTGGGATAGATGGTATCTTATTATCATTCAAGCGATATAATTTTCTTTGTAATTAACGATGAGTTAATATTAACCTTGACTAGTAGAAATGAAATATAGCTACTTTTATATGTATACAAATAGTTATTAAATCGAGAGTTTTTATTTTTTTTTTTTTTTTAGACTGGTAAACTCAAAACATCTTATCAATATAATTACTTTTTGCGGTTGTATTTTTTTTTTTTCTTCTATTGCGTAAATGAAAAAAAGTATTTAAAGCTTTTTAAATTTACCAAAGTGAGAAAGATTTAACAGAGTTGAAATCGTTGAACTAAACAATATATTTTTGGAAAATTGCTATATCACGTGCACAGTAGTGTGCTTTACATGTACTAATAACCACTTTATTTTTCAACAAATTCCGATATAGTGTAACGGCTATCACGGTCCGCTTTCACCGGGCAGACCCGGGTTCGACTCCCGGTATCGGAACTTCCAATTTAAGCCTGGTTAGCTCAATCGGTAGAGCGTTTGACTCTTAAGATTTCTACAACAAAACTTGTAGTGCAATCAAAAGGCTGCGGGTTCGAGCCCCGCATCGGGCTTAATATTTTTTTTCAATCTTCTCTCAATTATTACTAGATTGATTCACTTTTTGAATTTTTGTGATTGTTTTACATTTTTTCATCTTTCCTTTTTCGTTAGCAAATTAGATATTATTCCTATAGTATTATACATCACTGAAAATGAATATTATTTCCCCCCTACCTTTTATTTTACTTTAATAAGTGAATAAATCAACTTTGTTGTTAACATCATCATAGATCCTCTTCCATGTGGTTATTTCATTATTCAAAGTATTAATTTCAAAAGTTCTGATTCTACGTTTATAATTATCATAGCCTCCGTACCCACCAAATCCACCACCACCACCATAACATAGAGTTATACCATCATTTTGGAAACAGAAATCATTGGTGTGATCATGACCTACCGAAACCAATTTGAGATTTTGACAATTTTTGAAAATGTTGAACATATTTGTATTTACATTTGATGATATTACCCCTTCTTGAAAAGTGCCTTGATATTCATTTGTTGGCTTACCATTAATGTTTCTATATTCAAATAATGGGATATGGAAAAACGCTAGTTTGAGAGTATTTGAATGTTCATTTGATAAATTTTCAACAAACTTCAATTGACTTTCTTTAAACCAATCATAACCTCTCTTAGTTAATAGGCTAGAATGTGAATCTAACATATATATGGAAATCTTTGGATCATTATCATCATTAACTAATAACTCATAATTGCCAACACCATCGACATCAGATGGTCCAGATTTAGATAATGAGTATGGTAGCGTTTCTATCAAATCCATCATTTCTTGTCTATTCAATGAACCCCTTTCGTCATCATGATTACCGAAAACCATTGCATATGGAATTTTCCTTTTTAATAAAGGCTGAAGTATTTTATAAATAGTTGTTTCAGAATCAAAAGAGTGAGGTCCATAAATTTGATCACCTGTTAGGATAACCAAATCTGGGTTCTCCAGATCTAAAACTTCTTCAATAAAGTTCAGAGTTAAATCATCAGCTAAACAGTTCTTATTTGGATAATTTAGTTCAGGATACATATCCAAACATTCACCAAAGCCTGTTGATATGTGCAAATCAGCCAATTGAACAATTTTAAATTTATTATTATGAATTTTCAAACTAGGTGGTTGTGCTGGTGTAGGTGACGATGACGACACTTCTTTTGCATAAACATATACTTCATAATCAAATTCATGATAATCGAATTTTTCAAAATTTGAATAATCTCTATTTGTTCCTTCTGATTTGTAGTCATTCTTGTATAGATTCATTGGATAAGGAGACACAATAGTCCAATCAGGTAAGTAATCAATTTTTGAATTGAATAGGTATTTCACATGTGAATACATTTTTTCTTTATAATTGTTAGACCATTGGTACCAGACCCCAAAACCTGAGTGAAAATAACCATTAAGGTTCAAAGATTGGATATTGGTTGCATCCACATTATCTAAGATTTGGAATGGAATATGTTGTTTATTTTTAATGTTATTGTCATCATGCTCATTGTATATATAGATATTATTAATCACTGGTATATTATATTTTTTACAAATTTTCAAAGGTATGGTAACTTCATAAGGATGTGCAGTCGTAAAATAAGTATTCATAGCATATAGATCTTTATCTAGATGAGATACTTTTAATGATTTTAAAAGTTGATTATCAGAAGAATTATCAGAAACTTTGGTGAGAATGTCATATAACCTATTAAGATTATTGTTATCATGACAATATTCAAAGAATGCATAAGAAGTACAGATTGTGAAACCAATTGATATTAAGACATAATCATCATCGTTGTTGTTGTTAAATAAAGCTGGTATATTAAAAGAATAAACTGATCTGGAATTGAAATATATAACAAAGACTAGTAAAGTTAAAATTGCAGATATCACTAAATACGCAAACAGACGTATAAATCTCTTGTTGATCATGCTGGATTGCTCGTATGAAAGAGGATGTGCTTAGAGTTATCTACATAATGTTGTCAAAAAAATTGAAAAAAATAATAATAGAGCGATATGAACTTATGGGTATATGATTTTCCGATACGAAACAAGCGTATAAAAAACTACAAAAAAAGACAACATGGAATCGATTGGTCATTTTCCAGCATCGTCATCATCGTTGTGATTATCCTTATCATCGGTAGATGTGGAAGCACCTCCTGGCGTTTTATCAAGTGCCGGTCTGTGGCCGCCAGTTTGTAGCAGACCCGACGATGTGCTGGATTCGTCGTTATTCACTCCGTAGATTACTCGGTGATGGGGACGGCAGATTTTGGGGTCATGGGGATCCACGAGCTTTTTGCCAAACATGAGCTTAGCACCTTCCAAAGAGTCTGGTTTGGGTTCCATTGCGGTCTGTAGTGGTCTGTTGTACAAGCTCGGACAAAAGAAGTGCCAATTGCATACAGAGTACGCAAGGCCAGGTCAGCTATACGCCTCCTGAAATCGACAAGCAAGACACAAACATCCGTGCACCCGAAAAAATCACGAGGACAGTTACTATCTACAACTACTGAAATGGATGTATTTTCTATGTGACGACTCGATAGTTAAGTCTTGTGTTGCACAAAGACAGTGAAATGTATGGCAACCACCCGCCTGAAGAGAGAATGCTCATAACCCCCTCCGTCCACCTACCCAGTCCATTTCTAACAATTCTTGAGCCGTAGCTCTCCTTGTGTAGTCCACTTCCAATGCTTTTTCCAAGAACTTATCGCCACCTTCTGTTCTCTTGCCTTCTGGGACAGTTGGTCTAGCTCGTCCGGTACCAATTTGAAATATTGCTTGCATAGGAGACAGCTGTGGGTACGGATGTTTCCCAGTGTACATTTCCACCACTAAACAACCAACAGACCAAATGTCCCCCGCAGGTGTCTGTGCTTCTTGTTTGACAACTTCTGGTGCCATCCAGAATATGGATCCTTGGAGAGGGTTCTTTTTAGATATATCACCTTCTTCGCCTTCTTCTGATTCTTCTATTTTCTTACTGATACCAAAATCTCCGATCTTGACACCACCCATATTATCAACTAAAATATTCCCACCTTTTATATCTCTATGTAGTATCCCCTTGTCATGTAAATATTCAACACCAACCAATACCTGTCTTGTGAAATTTCTAACCAATCCTTCTGAAAATGGTCCATACATTTTCAACATACTGCTAACCGATCCACCAGCAACATATTCCAAAAAAATATACATTCTACTACTATCTTCTCCAGCACCTAAATATCTAACAATATTCTCATGCCCTAACTCTCTTAACAGCAAAACTTCTTGTCTTAATGCTTCAACCATTCTCTCCTTAGCCCCCCCTCCAACTATTTCGACTTGTTTAACGGCCATCAACTCCCCTGTTGTACCATTTAATCCTAAATAAACATCACCAAACGTACCTTGTCCAATTTTAGGTCCTCTATGCCAAACACTTGGTCCATTTTGTACTTCTCCATTGATAATATCCAATAGTTCATCCTGTTCTTCCTCTTCTTCTTCTTCTTCCTCACTTTCATCAATTAACTCAATCACACTACCGTCATCATCAATAATTCTATCATTTTTATCTTCCTCATTTACTTCTTCCGGCTTCTCTTCTTCAATCCCATCCCCTGGTTCCATCTTTATTGGAACACCAATCCCATAACTTGCATAACTCAAGTTACTAATCATACTCATTCTATTATATAAAGAATCTCTCAAATCTCCACCTATCTTTTTAATCATTTTATTACTATACATTGACATTCTGATACTCTTTCTCTTGATATCTTCTAATTCACCATCTGCAATATTCGGAAAGAACTCTTTCAAGTTAGTACTAATCATTTGACTTGGTGGCCTACCTCCCATAAATGATTGAATTTCAGCATCAGTTCTATGTTTATTTTTACCACCACTTCTTTTAATCTTATTTGAAATATTCATTGCTTCAACTGTAATGTTTTCCTTATTATTGGATACAATCAATCTGTTCTTTTCATCCCTATTTAAATTTATTATTTCATTCAATTCTGCATCATCAACTTCGTGAATCTCTGCCATGTTATTATAATCAATATAATAGAGTTTGAGATCTTTGTTATCATTGTCAAGTTTGCTTGTAATGTAATCTCTGATTTCACTTCCTTTATTCATTGCCTTAACATTTATTTCTATCTCATTACCATTTTGCAAGATAATTCCAATCTTAATTAATCTTACAACGTTATTCTTTATAATCTCTTCATTTTCAATGATAGAATTAACAGCAATATTAACACTATTGCCGAGTAAGTTAACTGGTATTTGACTTTTGATTTTCTCTAATCTTTTGAGTTGGACCAACAGTTGAATCCTTAATCGATCTCCAACTTTATTGACACCGATTTCTTTTATACTTTCTTTGTCTAGTAATGAAATCAAATTGGGTGTTATATCAAATTTTTCAAAATTACTCAGGTAATGCAGACATTCAATCCTAGAAAGTAATTCGGCCAACTCCTCTCGTTCTTCGTCCAGCATGGTACTTGGTATTATTATTAATTTTATAAATATATCTAATAGAGTTTCTATAAAAAGAACAGATTGTCGTTCATTTGATTTTTCATCTTTATTTTTATTATTTGAAAAATCGCTTTATGATTTTCCTCTTCGCAAGTACCCTGTTTATCTCTTGATTGTATAATTCAAACTCTTCATCTTTAAAATCAAAATTTCCTTTTTTTCTATCAAACATTTCGATTATTGACTTGAAATCTTCAACTTCTCCACCATTTCTCTTCATTATCTTAACGTATGATTGGAAAAAAGTAACAAATTTTAAAAAAATGAGGTACAATCTTTCTTCAAATAATTTCTTAAATTCGTAAACCTGAAAGATCTTATCAACTAAAACTGTATCATCAACTTCATCGTTCCCATCTTCATCAAAAACAACCAAATCTTCATTTATTATTAGATCACATATTTTACTTGCACGATTAATCATTATTTCTGTCTCCTTGAAACTTTCGTCACTTATAAAAAGTGTAAATATTCTTAACATTTCATATATTCTCTTATTTTGTTCATCAACATTGGTTAATTCTACCCCATAGTTTCTATGTTCACAATCATCACTATCATTACACAATGGTAACTCATTTTCAAACTTCATAAATTTTTTGATGATATAATTATTAAGGATTGAAACTTTAGATATCTGATCAATCTGTAATTTAGTTAGTTTTAGAATCTTATTATAAATGTTGAATATCTCACCTAGCTTCAGTTTCAAAAATTGTGATAAATGAATATACATATTAGACTTATCGAACTCTTTCCATTTTTTAAGATTTTTAGATTTCCAACTATCTTCAATTGCCAAGAAGAGTGGTTTAGTCTTTAAGAAACCGTCATTTAAGTTATCGTTATCGTTATCGTTATCGTTTTCGTGATAGCCAAAGAAAAGAAAAAATTTATTAATCAATTCTTTAATTCTTGGACTTGATTCACTGATATAAGAATCAAGGAAAATCAATAACTCATAGAAATCTTTATATGGCGAGTTAACTAGTTCCGAGAACTCAGATTTAATATTATCTTCACTAGAACCTAAAAATAGTTCAAACTTATCATTATTTATTAAAAGATCGGTAATTTTTTCTCTTAATTTCATTGTTTTTAAATATGATGGATAGACGTGATATAGTCTTTGCAAATAATCATAGATTAGAATTTCAATATCGAAATCTTTATTTAAGCTTCTTTCATTTATTAATTCAAAAAAGTTATAGTGAATCAATATAAATGTTTTAATATTACTAAATAAATACAGCTTAATCTTCGAATTTATTAGTATTTTATTCTTAATACTGAATCTATTCAATTTCTCTGAAATTTCTAATAAACATGATAACTTTTTGATTAAATTTGTTTGAATTTTGATGAATTTAAAAGGCAATGGATTATTCAATGGTTTTAATAGCTCATTATCCTTCTCTCTGTCAAGCTCATAGTCATATTCCTCAATTATTTTGATCTCATCAACATTGTCCATCCCGGCATCTTCCTTTTTAGCTATTAAAGAAGGTAACAGTTCATTTCTTTTAATCTTTATGGGTTCAGGAACATTACCAATAAACACCTTTGAATTAAGATTTTTCAATTTATACTTCTCAATCTCCTTATTCCCATCGTTACCTCTAAATGTGTACCATAAAGATTGGGCATATGGATTACAATCATCAATATGTTCAGTGTCTAATGTATGATTATTTGTAGACTCTTCAAAAGGTGTAGGTGGTGTAATATATGGTCGATAAACACAATCATCTTTGAAATTAAACTCAAATAAGGAAGAATTCTTCTGTTTTAATTTTGGTGATGATTTTGGCGTTTTAAATAATTTATTATATTCATCATTGAGATCTCTGTATATTGAAGATGAGTTATCGGTATCCGTATTCATAGCTGATTAATGATGCAGAAGATAATTAAACATCGTGTAAAAAGGCACAAATACCTAGTATTGTCGTTATCACCATTCTATCGATTATATATATCTGTTAGAAACACAAACAAAGAGATAGTTTTGCATTGTTTCGATGGTTGTTTGAGAGATGTTTCAGATTGGAAAAATTCATGTTTGCGTCGATCGGCCTGGAATGTTTCAAAAACTGAAAGCAATGAAATAATAGATACTTCAAATTTACTGTTCTAATAGCACCGCTTCTTGAGTAGAGCATCTCCTTTGAAGTATTATCAATTAGAAAAGGTACAAAGCAATTGAACTAAAATCCATTGATTGAACAATGTCTACTTTATCATGGAGGCAGTTCCCATTTTTTGAATCAACACCCATTAAAGATCCCAATTACGGATCAGATGATAAGAATAGTTTATTATATTCGGATCTAACGTTGTCATCGATTTGTTCAACTGACGATTTTATTGTAATTGCAATTAGCGGGAATATAGTTAAGTTGATAAACTCAAATTTTGAGAAAAGATTACAATTTCAATGTTATGATGATGGATGGACAATTACAAAACTTACGCATTTTGTAAAGAAGTTTAAGAACTTAAATAATAACTCAATCATCACAACTCCATATTTGATCACAATTGCCGAAAGGCAAGGGTATCCTATTTCATTGAAAATTTGGAATTTAAACAAACTGTTAGATCTTAATTATAATTTTAATAAAAATTTCGACTATAATTCTAGTTTTCAATCACAATGTAGTATCACAAATGGTCTGAATAACTATCCAATGACATGTTTTGAGCATTCAATAGATTTCACAGTTTTATCCTTTGGATTTTCAGACGGTAATGTCATTTTAATCAGAGGTGATTTGATTCATGATAAAGGTACAAGGCAGAGACTGATTTATTCAAACAGAGAACCCATCACTTCAATTTATTTCAAAGATAATTCATTGCTTTATGTAACGACAATTAATAAAATTTTAACATTATCGACAAGTGGTAAAAATAATGGGAACTATGAAAAAATGCTAGATAATGAAAATGGAGCAGATATTGATTGTACCTCATTAATGAATGAAAATGATTCAAATATATTATTGGTTTCAAGAAAGGAAAATTTTCAATTTTATAATTCAAATGGTAAAACTCATTCAATTCAAATGAATATACCGAAAAAAAGAATATACATTTATAAGAATAGATACATTATATGCCTAACATATATCAATTCAACAGTTATTTCAGAATCTACAGTTTTTTCAAATAATAAATTAATGATCCTAGATTTAAAAAATAACTTTATTGTTTTCAATCAGCCAATTTCGCAATCAATTATTGACATTTTTCAAATCTGGGGTGATTTGTATATTTTATTGTCTGATGGTTCAATATTAAAATTACACGAAAAATCAATTAAAGAGAATATTCAAATTTTAATAAACAATGAATTGTTCAAAATTGCTTTGAAATTAATTGATGAAAATCTAAATAGCTTTACGAATTTAGAAGTTATGGAAATTAGGAAAAAATATGGCTATTACTTATATGAAAAGGGAGAATTCAGTGACTCAATTGATCAATTTATTGATTGTATTCAATTGGGTAAAAATAGCGAGATTATTTCGAAGTTTAAAGATAGTTCTAAAATTCAATATTTGATCAGGTATCTTAACAAGATGCTTGATTTGAAACTTTCAAATATGAATCACGTCAACTTGCTATTAACCTGTTACTGTAAGTTGAAAAAATTTAAAGAATTTGAAGAATTTATAAATGATATCAAAATTGATAGTGATTTTGATATTATTAATGAAGAAAGCCATAAGAAATTTGATATTGAGAAGATAATCAAACTATGTAAAGAAAATGAATATTTTAACCTAGCATTATTAATATCGGAAAAATTCAATTTATCATCGAAAATACTGAATATCCAACTAAACCATTTGAAAAATCCTGTTCTGTCAATTAACTATTTGAAATCTTTAACAATTGAAGATTTACTTAGAGTTTTAATTGATAATTTAAACCAATTATTAAATGAACTACCTAACGAAACCACACAATTATTGATTGATGTTTTCACAGGCAAATATAAACCAACTAAATCAAGGGATTTAGAATTGTTAAAAAATCAGCATCTGAATGAAAATGATTCAAAAAGTGTGAGTTCATACCCATTATTAACATCATATAAACAATTTGCATCTTTCATGAGCTCCAAAATAGACAAAGGAGAAAACTCCGAGGAGGATGAAGAAAGTGTTGAAGATGATGCATTGACTTATCAACCTCCTAAACCAAGAATTATTTTTTCAAGCTTTGTTAATCATAATTATGAATTTGTTATTTTTCTTGAAGCATGTATCGAAGGATACGATAGATTTAATGGTAATATCAATGATAAAAATGATATTATAAATACTTTATATGAAATGTATTTAACATTAGCAAAAGATGTTAACGATAATGATGATGAAAGATTAGAATGGGAAAATAAAGCAAAGGACTTGTTATTAATGAGGAAGAATCTATCACAAGAGGATAAAACCAAATTATTATTAATCTCCAATATGTATGATTTCAGTAATGGTGAAATGATAATCAAGGAATCTAAACAGTTTGATGAAAACAGAGAATCTGAAAATTCATCCTCAATTGATGGGTTTGAACTGGATTTGTTCAGAACTGCGATCTTTTCGGGAAATTTAGAAAAATCATATGAAATAGTCATCAAATATGGTGATAAAGAACATGAATTGTATAGACTAGCATTGATTACATACACTTCAATTAATGAATATTTGGAAAAAATAGGAGATTCCAAAATGCAGGAACTATTAGAGCTCATTGAAAGAAAGAAGATTTTGACACCATTAGAAGTTTTAGATTGTTTAACACATGGACATGCGAATGTTAAACTGGGATTAATTAAAGATTATATATTAAGACATGTAGAAAGACAAAAGCTAGAGATCAAGAATAATGAACAATTAATGAATGCATATGAATTGAAACTAGGAGATTTAAATTCCAACATCAATGAACTACTAAATGATTCAAAAGTTTTAAATTCAACAAAATGTTCCATATGTTCAAATCAACTCGATTTCCCCATTGTTTATTTTAAATGTGGGCACCAAATGCATGAAACTTGTCTTATTGAAAACACAAGTATGGAAAATACAAATAACAGCAATAACTTATTATCAAATATAGCAATTGATGATGAAGATACTTCATTTATTCCATGTCCTATATGTTCAGTTGATCAAGATGCATTAATGATGTTGAAGAAGCAACAAGAGGAAATTTCCTCAAGACAGGATTTATTCAAGTCAACGTTAAATGGCAGTACCGACAGATTTAAATCAATGTTTGCATTTTTAGGTCGTGGTGGTATGGAATCGAATAGAACTGTTACTAATGGTACAATTATATAATTATAAATTAAACGTGTATGAATGTAAACATTACATAATTAAAATTTTGGTAAAATGTCAGGGTTTGAATCAACGATACTCTTAAGTTTAGTCATGATATCTTTAGTTAATAGATTTTTGGTTCTTTCCTTTTCCTTTTCCTTCTCCTTTTCTTTATCATTATCAAACTTTCTGTCAAATCCACATAGTTTATATAGATGCACAATATCTTCCGGAATAATACTTAAAGAATCATTTATTTCTATCATTTCATTGATTACTTCAATTGCAAGGAATTGGTTTTCACCGCCAATCGAATTAAGTAGTTTTAATGAATCACTTGGTCCATCTTTTTTCTCATTACCGTTACTAGGTAAACCATTTTTAGAATATAAAATATTAGGTGTAATGACAGTTGCTAAATTATGCGTATCCATTTTAGAACCACCGACGTTGTCGTCATCATCGACGTTGGCAAAGGTTGAAACCCATGATAGAAAAGCTAATAAAACCTCAGTTAAATCACGATTACTCTTAGGCATCATTGCATATGCTAATTTTAAAACCCTTTCTCTTTTACGTTGTAATTTTATATCATCCTCATCAAAATCATTATTTGAACCTAGTCTTTGAGAAAGTAAGAATAGATCATATAGTTTGAATGTCAATAGTGGAATTGGTAAATCTCTAAGAAACTTCTTCAATAATGCAGCAAGTTGAATTGGTGTTTCATTACTTAAATTAGGTACATGATCTGGATGTTGATCTATTTCTTCAACTAGTAGTCTCAATCTTTTAATGTTACCATTAAGACGGAAAACACCTTCAGCAGAAACATCTTGAGTTCTCATAACATTAATTAATTCATCAATTAAAAGAGGTATACGTACTTTATTTGATCCAATACCCAAATCACTCTCAACACCATATTTAGAAACCAATGTACTTAAATTAACACCAAATACACCTTTTCCAGAGCCAGAAATAGTCGCTGAACCTGATTTGAAGTCATTATTAGTATTATTTGAGGATGATGCCGATGATACTGTTGTTGTAGAATTGTTGTTATTATTTGTACCAAACAATTTACCCCAAAATGAAACAGGTTTGTAAACATCAATCAATGTAATACTTTCATCAAGTGTCATTTCCTTTGAGAATAAATCATAGAGTGCATATACTGCAATATGTCTAATATATTCATGTGATGTGTTGTTTAATTCAGAATATCTTCTACCTGAAATCGCTGTTAATGTTGATTTATTTCTACTTAGTATACTTGTATTGTTTGATTTAAGGGTTGCAGATTTTTCCAGTTTAGAGTTTCTGTCATCTTTAGTACTATTCTTTGGAATATTGGAATTTTTACCTGTTACCTTATCGATATATTCATTATTCTTATCATCCTTGAGTCTAACTGGTTTAGGTACGGGTAATGTTGAAATTTTAGATGAATAATCTCTTTTTTGAAATCTAAAAGCATTTGGTCTATAATCTCTTGCCTGTTCTGAATTGACAATTCTTGGAATATCATCAAGTGTTAAAGAACTTTCATTTTTTAATAGATTTGCAGTTAATGCAGCATTTGATGATAATGATACTAAATGTTCTCTGTCTTTAATAGAACCATTTCTTGATCCAATACTTCTATATGAATTTTTATGATTTAAATTTTTATTACTATGTCTGCTATTTGATGACAGATCTCTAACTCTTAATTTCATTGATCCTTTGATACCTGTACGCTTTCTAGAGCCTCCAATACTTTCATCATTTTTCGTTTTGTCATCTTTTACGAATGATGTTTTGGTATTAGTATTGTTAGTGTTGATAGTACTATTTTCGTCATTTTTTTCACTTGTTTCTTCTGTATCTGCACTCCACGCAATTGGTGCCTCAAGAATAATTGATTTCCTAATTTCATAATTTGCATTGTTAAGCTCTCTTGCTTCACGTAAAGAACGCCGACGTGTAATTTCATTAACTTTCATTTCATAAAAATCTGAAGGTTTAGAATTTTTGGAAAAACTAGAGTTTTTAGTTGGGTTTTGAGATTGATTTCCAACTTGCGTTTGTTGTTGCTGTTGTTGCTGTTGTTGTTGTTGTTGTTGTTGTGGTGGTGATTGTTGTGGTTGTGGTGGTGATTGTTGTGGTTGTTGTGGTTGTTGTTGTTGTTGTTGTTGTTGTTGTGAAGTTATATCAGACTGTCTGATTTGATTTTGAGTTTGATTGTGTCTCTCTCTTTTACTTATTACAATCTTGGAACGAATAATTGCAATTTCTAATAAATAAGCTAGTTGCATATATTTTGAAACCAATAAGAATCCTTGCGTTGAATTGACATCAGTCGATGCACATGAAGGACATAAAATTTCATTCTTGTTAACATTATAAGCAGAATCAGAAATATTTTTTAATTGAATTTGAGAATTATTTGTACATTTTGAACATCTAAAGCAATTAATATGCCACCTTTTCTGATTTGTTTCATTGATGGAAAAATTTATACAACTATCCTCAATACTTTTACTACAATACGTGCATGAATCATTTGAATTTAATGATGCATTATGTAAGCTTAAATATTCCTTTGGATAGTTTTCATGATTAGATATATCATTTAATAAAATATCAGTCGGTTTTAGAGAATTTGATAATTTGTTAAACTCTAAGGCATGCATTAGGGCGACTCTTGAGATTAACTTGATAAAATGTGCAATCATTGAGATTAATGAAAGTAATTCTTGTGAGTATTTGGTAATTGATAATTTATCAATGTCATTATCCCTCAGAAATGTTAAATAAGACATTATTTTTGAAGTTAATGAACGTGGTTCTTTTGATAAATTTGAAAATGTTTGATGATTTGGATTATTATAATCAATCAATAAATTATTCGCAGTTGAAAAATTATGTAATGATTCAAGACTTTTAAACAAACAACGAACCTTAAAGATTAGTTTTGAAGTGACTAACAAACCATTTGATTTATCATTTGTCGTTGCGTTATGTAACATTTCAGAAATTAAATTTGCACAAGACTCTTCAAATTCTGAAAATGTTAACCAGATTGAAATTGTCAACTTCTCCAGAGTCTTTTCAACTTTATATAACTTTTCGGGGTTTGAAGAGACTTCATCAATTGTACTTATATTCAGCCCTAAAGCACTGACGGTTATATCGACATTCCAAAATTTATGAACCATGAAACATTCGGGATGCCATTGCTGTTGTTTACCACCCCTTGAAATTTCCACGTACTCTTTCAAGATTGAACATTTACAACCTTGACAAGAATATGCATATAATTTAGAATAGTGGAAATGACAATATATCTTATCATTGTTTGCATAGTAATTATCAGATTCAAAAACCTTATGACAAATATCACAAAAGAAATGTTCTGAATGGTATTTACGACCCAGAGCAGTTATATAAGAACCTCTAATCGCACTATCGCATGTATAACATATAAGATCTATTCTTTTGAAATAATCATATTCACATAATGGAACGACCTGTGAGTTTGGATGCTGAAGGTCATTTGACTCGTTAGCTTTTATATTAGCTGCAAAAAATTTGTCAGAACATGGTTTATGACAATCATAACAAGTGAAACAATCGACGTGATATATATTACCCATCGCTCTGACCAAAGTACCTATTATTGGCTTGGAACAAACTTTACAGATTTTCAATTTTTTAACTTTGTTTGATGATGGTTTTGTTGGAGACGTATGTATATCAGTTATATGCGAAGTATTGTTGTTAATGGCATCGTTTACCCCGTTATTATCAGTAGTATTTTCAGCCAATGGAACTATGTTGTTATTTGGTAATGGGGGTATGAACGTTTGGAAATCTTTTTTAGAAGGCGAAGAGTATAAATTATGGTACAGATGTTTATTAGAATTGCTTTTGTTGGGCGAATTCAACGACAGGTGCTCAACCTGATTTGTGGTATCACTGTGTCTATTGGTTTTACCGGTGTTGCCAGTGTAGTTGTAGACATTTTTGTTGTTTTGCATCATGGTCTGGACTATTCAGTTTCCTTTTAGCTTGGGGGAGGGATTCTTCAAGGCTGGAAGACAGAGATCGCACACACTAGACTTGGCGATGTGGGCAAGTGGACTGTTCTGCGGCTACCAGTGATGCCGTTTGGTGTGTGCAAGAATGTGAACCAATAGAAATCCAGCCAGACCAACCTGGGTGAAAGCTAAACTGCCAACAGTTTTTAGTTTTTGATTGTGTACATCTGATGTATCAAACAATCTGCGTGTCTCTTTTGTTTGTGTTTCGTTTTCCGCAACAGCGAGAAAACAGAAAAAAAGAAAAAGACGAATTATTTTTAACCGGGTGCGGGTTTAAGAGGCCGCCACCCAATGTGCGGGCGTAAGACGCGTCGGATGCAGTTGCTTCTTTGGGCAGGCGGACACTGCCATTTCATTTTCTGGTGATCACTGGATGACGGAACATGAAACAGGACAACACTTAGGGACGGTGCCAAGCAGGTACCAGATGCGGTGAAGGCAGACCGTTTGCTGCGAAAAAAGGTATTGGACATTGGTGGGCCTGTTCTGCTCAACTCGATGCTATGATCTCCAAACAGACAAAGAGAAGAAGGTCGTATTCAAGAAACGGGTGTCTCCAGTGTAAGGAGAGAAAGCTTAAATGCGATGAACACAAGCCCCAGTGCTATGCTTGCATTGAGCAGAAAAGACAATGTTCTTATCGCCAGCTACTAAAGTTCAACAACAAGAGATCTTTCACCGTTAATGGCACCACTCTATCGCATGTCAACAACGCTGAACCAACCACTTTTGTCAAGCCAGCAGTCGCCCGATCAAGAGATAGCAGCATCAGGGCTGATAACCCAAACAAACAACACTCACAAAACCCGGTAGCTTCTGCAACTGTTCTAATTCCTATAGCCAAGCCAGCGGTTGATCCATTCATAGACAAGATTCCACAAGTGGTCCAAAATCCTATATCCCCCAACTCGATCAATCACTTTGATAGAAACAAACATGAGCTATCATCCCGGAGGCCGACACAAGTCAAAAACATAGATGCTCAATTACCAAGTGGTAACATACTTTCTTCAGTTCCATTTGAAGATACAGGTGATAATATAATCTCACAGTTGGATCTGGAAAACTCTTTGTTTAATGGTGCTTCAAACTTAATTACCGATTTAAATGGGCTTATCAACTCGTTCGAATTAGATTTCAATACACTGGATTTTCAAACATCAATGTCAAACATCAATAATAACACCAGCACCACAATTAATGATCCGAGCTTTACTACAAATATCTTCAATACACAGTTCACTCCATCTTTATCAAATATCAAATTTGAAGGGATATCACCAACTAACTTTTCAGTTACGTCTTCAACTAGTACAACACAGAAAAATTCACCATTGGTAAACAACACTCCCACAAATTCAACTAGCATTCAACAATCACATGGGCAAGACTCTTCTTCGGCTCGTCCGAAAAGCCCTCTATCATCTTCCATGGGTATTTCTAATGACAAACAATCCTTTTCAAGTTTTGAAGAGGACCAGATCGATGAAGAAGAAGAAGAAGAAGAAGAAGAAGGAGAAGAAGACGAAGAAGACGAAGAAGACGAAGAAGGGGGGGATACATCAAGCATAAATTACATAAAAACTTTGGCAAAGTCATTAGAAGATTATGCTACTCCAAAATCAAATCAATGTGCAAATCAAATGCCAGTAAATGATACTATATTAGCAACTCCACAACATCAAAATCAGCAAATAGCTTCCAATTCTGAGTCAAAAAATATAGATATGAATTATTCGAGTGCATTCCCTCCACCATTAAAAGGTACCTTAAGGCCATTTGATTATATCACAATGTTAAATAAAACATTAACAGATGAAGATATTCAAAAAATATCATCATTTTTTAATTGGAAATCAAATTCTTCACACTCTAAGTATTTGAAAGTTTTTGTCACACGAATTCATTTAAACATCTTACCATTTTCAACAAATTACACACATAATGCATACGTTAAAATATTCTTAGAACAATCAAAACATTCACCTCATTTATTGTTTGCAATCTTAGCTATATCTGCAAGGTATGAAGTGTATCAAATTGAACAAAATCCAAATATACCAAATTATGAAGAAAAGTATAATTATCATAGATCATTTAGAACTTATTATTTATCATCATGCTTGAAGTTTCTTGAATCAGTTCTACACTCCAAACAGACAACTTTAAATAACATCGAATCATTATTATTAACAATTCAAGTTTTAGCATCTGATTTTTCAGGTCATAAAGGTTCACAATGGAGAACTCATTTACATGGTGCCAAGGATTTGTTAATCAAATATTGTAGGTATAGACCAATATCAATGGAATTAACAATTGTTTGGTTATGGTTTTATTCAATGGAAGTTTTGGCGGCCTTGACATCTCCACATGGTGGCACAATTCATGATTTTGACGAATTGGATGAATTTTTGCCAGTTTTATGTCCAAAAATTCCACAGTACTTAATCGATTTTGGTAGATGTGATGAAATTTTCAATAACAAGGAGAGAAAAATTTTAGAACCTGGCAAACTCACATATCCACTAGTTTATTTAGGTATTGCAGTTGAAGGGAAACTCGAATATGATGATAGTGTATCAAGGTTTAATATGTATTTGGGATACGATGAAACAGTTTTAGAAATCTTAAATGCTTTAATCTATGCAATCGAATGTATTAAAAATAAAGATGTTGATGATGAGAATAAAACACAAACTTTCAAGATCTATCAAGCTAAAATTTTAGATAATCAAAGTAAATCAATTAATTCTAGTTTCTTATTATCTTTATTTGGACTTCTTAAAAAGGCAAGAACTTTCAAATATATTAATAATCAACCACCATATATTGTTCCAATTGGTAATGGTGTGCATCCATTTGAAATTATTAATAAAATAGAATCGTCAAATAATGATGATGATCATTCAAGCATATTGAAAGACATTCTCATATCTGCGTATATTCATCCAAATCAAAATACACCACCAGATAGAGAGAAAAGATCAGGAAATAATGCAGTACCAGATTTGCAAATGAAAAGACATCCAAACAGTTTGAATTCTTTGATTTCAACTCCAACACCAATATCTTTGGATCATAGAAGTAAATCGGTATCTTCACAACTAAATATCTCAAATTCAATTGATAATGACAACGATACTGGTAAAGTTACAGAAGAAACCAAATATGATGTTTATTTTTCTTGGATTGATTTGGCACAACAACTTTATACGGATTCTGCATTTTTAAGATTATTGACATTACACGGAGGAATTTCAACGTACGGTATGAATATTAAATCTTCTTTAGTTCAAGATATCGTAAGTCGGATGATTATGGGATTATATGGACTTGTCAGATACAGAAAAGAAATCGCTGAAGAAATTGACAAAGATGACTGTGATACAATGCGTAAACTACATGAAAGATACAAGGAAGGTAGTTTAAAAGATGGGATATCTGATGATACAAACACTGATATAACAAGTTGGCCACCTTTCCAATTTGAGACTTATTTGAAATATCAGTTTGATAATCGATTGGTTATGATTCAATGGCCATTATATGTGTGTGGTTTATGTTGTATTGAATCTAAACATAAAGCTATCATTGAATGTTGCTTTTCGAGTTTAATTGGACTAGGTGTTGGCAGTGGTGAATTATGTCTGAAAAAACTCAAGAAGATATGGACATTACAAAAAATGGGTGGATTTGATTATGATACATTTGATTTATTTGGTGAAGGATTTGATGAAGATGAAGATGATGATTATGTTCCTTTCATGTAGAGAATAAATTTATAGATATTTATTAGTTTATTATTATTTATTGCTTATTAATATACAAGTATTATTTAATTTACAATTTTATGACATAATTCATCAATTCAATCTAATCTAACATCTCACCACCCCTGCTTTCATCTTTCTTATTGATATAGTATCTTTGTTCATCTTTGAATTTATCAATGATACTTTCACGTTTCAAACGATCTATTATTTGAGCTTCTTCGTCATCATTTATATTTTGTAGGTCTGGTGGAATTTCTTGCATTTGAACAGATGGTGCTTGGTTTAAGTATCTTAGGTTTTCCATCAACTGTATCTTTAAACTATCTAGATATTTTTTGGTATTTCGATTTTCAAACCTATCACCCAAATTTGGATGTAATGAATAATCAGGTTGGAACCATGATCTAAATGGTAATGAGTCAGGTAACTTTGAATTTAATTCACTATTGGTCATTATACTGGTTTCATAACACCAAAGTCTACTAACATTTCTTGGCGTATAACCCCCGCCTCCCACACACATCATTGGTATTCCAAAACTTTTAATATACTTAACACATTCACCATGAGCCTTAATGTTCAAATTGAAACACCCAAGTCTATCACAACCAAGAGAATCTGCACCACATTGTTGTATGATCGCAGTTGGTCTGAATTTCGTTATCACTGGTTCCATAACAGATTTAAATAATCTAATGTATGAATCATCATCAATACCATCTTGTAATGGAACATTTAAGGCAAAATGTTTACCCTTACCAACACCAACTTCATCATAATTACCTGTACCTGGGAAAAATTCACCGTTATATTTATGGAATGAAACAGTCATAACTCTATCAGTCAGATAAAATGCTTCTTGAACACCATCCCCATGATGTAAGTCAATATCAATGTATAAAACTCTTGGATGAACACGCAATAAATTCAAAATTGCCATTACAATATCATTGACATAACAAAATCCACTTGGTTCATATTTTTTAGCATGATGTAATCCTCCTGACCAATTAATTGCTATATTACTCATGCCGGATATTAATTTTCTTGATGCATCTAATGAAGCACCCGCATAATATTGACAATAATCATACATACCATCAAAAACAGGACAATCGTCACCAATATTGAATTTTTTTAAATCACTTGCATATTTAGCTGAATTTTCCGGTGTTATTCTTTGTAAAAATTCTATGTAATCCGCCGAATGGAAATTAAGCAATTCTTCTTCAGTTGCTCTTTGAGTTTCATATAGATCCATTTGCTCATGTAATTTATATCCTATGACTAAATGATCCGTAAGCATCAATCTGAAAGGTTTCATTGGATGTCGTACCCCATAGTGATATGAAGAAACATTAGGATTATAATGATATGAAACATTTGGTTTGTATCCACCATCGTTAAATGTGTTTATTATAGGTTCAAAAAATGGAGTATGTTTCGCTGTCTTCCTATCAGGAGCAAATGAGCTACTCTCATCCATCCAAGAGGCCAAAGTCATTTTTTATATATTTATATAATGCCTGATAATATTTTCTGTGTCAATAATCTCTTTAAAACCTTGAAGTAAGTGATGGTGATGAAGAAATAGGGTAGCTTGCATTTGTGAATAGACAGAATTAGAGAAATTCAGTTTCTTTCCAATTGACCTTCGCGCTCAAAAAATTTTAAGGAATCTGAAGATTTGAAGAAATGAAAAGTATAGGAGTGGGTGGCAAATCAAGAGCATCACAATCTTTATCTTTCATCAATTGATTAATATCAGCATCGAATACAAATTAATTAACAACAATGTCAGGTTCAGCAGGTTTTGATAGACATATCACTGTTTTCTCACCAGAGGGACGATTATATCAAGTCGAATATGCCTTCAAGGCAATCAATAATACCAATTTAACATGTCTTGGTTTGGTGGGCGAAGATAGTGTATGTTTCATCAATCAAAAGAAAGTTGGCGATAAATTGTTAGATCCAGCAACAGTTTCATATATTTTTTGTATCTCACCAAATGTTGGTATGCTTGCAACTGGATCAATTGCAGATGCACGTTCATTAGCAACAAGAGCAAGAAGTGAAAGTGCTGAATATAAGTATAAATATGGTTATGAAATGCCTGTAGATGTTTTAACGAAAAGAATGGCTAACTTATCACAAATATATACGCAAAGAGCATATATGAGACCAATGGGTGTTGCTTTAACCTTCATTAGTTATGATTACGAATTGGGTCCAAGTTTACTAAAAACCGATCCAGCTGGTTATTATTTTTCTGCAAAGGCAATTTCAACGGGTCCAAAACAAACTGAAGTTTCAACTGTTGTGGAGAGAGATTTCAAGAAATCTCTTAGAAAAGATGCGAAGGCTGCTGTGATAGTAAAGGGTGATTGGAAAAAATTAGTAGAATATGGTATTATTACCTTAAGTAATGCATTAAGTACAGATTTCAGAAAGAATGATTTAGAAATAGGTGTTGCAACTAGTGATGGATTCAAATCATTGACTGTAGACGAAATTGATGAAAGATTAGTTTCAATTGCTGAACAAGATTAAACAAAGTGTTTGGAATAAGAATAAGTTATAATTATTATATACTGTATAAAGAAAATCCAATTAAGCAAAGTTTTCTCTTGAATATATAAAAATGCTATACAATACTTTTTCGTTAAAAATACACAATGATATCAATTTATTTAATAAATGTATGGAATAAATAACCATGGACATTCTTTTTCATATCTTTCCCAATCTTTACCATACTTTCTTCTACATTTCTTTAGATCTCTATTTGCTCTATGTATCAAGACAATAAAAAAGAAAACAGGAAAGAACCATGGGAAAAAACTATTAAACCCACAAATCAAACCCCAGGTTGCTGACTGAACAAAATCTGCAGTATAATGAATCTTTCTAGCATATTTATACCAACCGTCAGTTAAGAGTGTTGAACCATTTGCACACTTGATGTATGATGGGTTTTTCAGAACTTGATAAGGTAAAAATGGGAATGTTTTTCTAATTTTGGTATCACCAGCCATGATTTTTCTAAATGAATTCTTTTGACCATTTGCAGTATCAAAGAAATAATATGCAGTGAATAATAATATGTAAGTCATGGTGATATAATTTCTCGACCAATTATATTCTTCGGGTTTATGATAGTATAAGTAAAGTGCACCTTGACAATAACTGTATGGGACACCTGAAATATTCCAGAAAATCAACATGAAGCCGAATTTTTCATATGCCATATCCCAAGTTGGAACAATTAATTCTTCACCCTTCGAACATGCATTTGCGTAGATATAATAAGCAACAGTCAAGAAGACACTTTCTGCGGTGACATATCCATAAGTTTCATATTGTTTAAGAGAAACAGACAAACCTAATAGCAAAAGTGTATACCATGGTAATCTAACTTCGAAAAACATTTTCAAGTCAATAATACCGATTCTTGGATTTAATGGAGCACCCATAAACAAATCATAAATATGATTGCCAGTCATCCTATGGTAATCTTTGGTAATAAATAAAGTGTATAGGTATAAACCTATTGAAAATAAGAAACCATAAAAGACTGAGCATGACATAATTTCAGGAAAATGATCCATAATGTAGTAAAGTTTGAAAATTCCAGACCAATGTAATGTGAGAACCAACGCTAAAGTAGTGTATAAGGACGCATATGCATTACAGAAATATGGCAACTGTTTGTTTTTCAGATGTGCTAAGGGTTGACCTTTGGTCCAAACACCTGGTAAGGTAACATAAAAGAATGCTTGCAATAAAATGAATGAGGTAAAGATAGTGAATGAAAATTTAGATGGAATGGCATAATCAACAAAGTAATTCTTTAGTTGAATGATAAATTCAATCCATGGTTGACCCTCTGCTGGTAATGCAGGATAACCATTATAAAACCTTTGACTTATCCACATATAATACATCAATAATGGAAAACCAATCATCATACCAAGTGCACCGACTGGACCACCAAACTCATAGCCAGTCTCGGATATTTCCGCTGGTTTTTTTGCAGTTCTAACTTCACCCATTATGGAATACCACGCTTTTTTGTCAAAAGAAGGTGTTCATAAAACACAAAGTCGTATTCAAAACAAGCAAATGCTCATCAACAAAAATGTCTTCAACAGAAAAGAAGTTGACAGAGAATTACCGATCCGCTCGTACCGCCTGGCTGTCCGTACCGCTCGTACCGCTTGTACGATTCGTTCATTTCACTTCATTTTTCATCTTTTTGTTTGTTCGGGAACAAGTTTCAACGAAAGAATAGTTGCGGTATTATACTTTACGATTGTTTTACAGCTGCAGAATACAATAGCAGTACATGAAGTGGAGAAAACACTAAGAAGTATCTAAAACCGTACATAAACATGAGTTATTACGTGCATTGATAGTAGCTGAGAGTTCCTACCATGCATATAGACCTAAATATAACTGATGGAAGAGCATGTTACTATTAATCAAACTGCTAGGATGTACTGCATGGTAAAATAACACATTTGTAGTCTGAAATAATTTGGTGCAACCTGTAAATTTTGTTCTTTTTTTAGATCTATAAATATTAACCTGATAGAAAAAAACCATTATTACAAAGAGTTGATCACGTATATTGAACGATACGTTATTATTTACGAACTCCGTTTTATTTTAGTTTGTTATTAGTCTTGATTGAATCAAGTGTTTAATCAAGAATCAAACTCATATATAGACAATCAATTTAAATGCCATATTTTGGTAGTTAAATAAATATAATTGCTGTTATTCTCAAATAAGGTTAATTAACAGATTAACTATAGAATATATCAAGTTTCACTAATTGTAATCAGATTTTCTTTTTAGAATGTATGAAATGGTCAATATCATTATTTGTTGACTAGGCCATTTAATACAAATGTTCAAATGCGCCATCAGTTATCGATTGTTCAAATAGTAGGCGAATTTGAATGTTTAATTGCTTTATATTAAAAGCTGCTTGCTGTTGATTTTCATTATAGTTTTTTTTTATTTGCAAACATAAAAGTACAAACAGTATATCGATTTGTTATTTTTTTTGCTAGTCATAAAAAGTTTTGAGCACATTCTTTTAATTATGAATTGGGTAACAAATATTGATTAATCGAAATTACACAGTTTCTATCATAAAAAATATCATTTTTATTTAAAAACAATTGTAATATGTTATGCCAGTGTCAAATCCTTTGTATGTATATATGAATGAATACGTTTTGAGTAGAGTCTAAAAAAAATAGAATCAATTGTAAGTAACTTATTTAACAGTCCTTTTAAACGCGAGCTCTGCAGATTGCTTGGTGACTACACACACAGAGAGAGAGTTTAATTCAACAGGTTTTTGGTTTTGGTTTAATTGTACAGATAATAATTTGGTTTACTGATTTGGCACCAAATAAATGGTTTATTTCTTTGTCAATTGACATGTTGGGCATTTGATTTTTGTTCTATATAAGTAATACTAAGCCAATTTACGATTCTGCAACAGGTGAATTTAACCTAAGAATTTAAATTAATATGATTTTCAACTATATACTAATATATTTTACTGAGTTTACTTGATAAGTTAAATCTAGAAAATTGCTAAAGTTTTATGAACATTGTGAATACCCATGCAGGTCTTTAAAAAAATTTTTTTTTTTGAATACAATACAAATTTGAAGAATACATAATTGTTTAAGATAATAGCTTTAGAATATAGTAGATAGTATGTGTTAAAACATATTTTATTATGCTTATACTGGTTGAAGATTCACTTTTAATTCAATTGAATGTTATTATAAAATTTAATAAAGGTTTTTTTTAAAAGCAACAAGATATTTTAAAAAGTGAGTTGTTTTTGTCAAAAATTTCAACACATAAATGTCAAAGAGACTAATAATGGGCGACCTAATCGTTTGGTCTAGTGGTTACGACGTCCCCTTCACACGGGGAAGGTCGCGAGTTCGAACCTCGCATCGATTATGTAACATTACTTTTTTGGATATGATTATTTAATGAAGTAAAGATAAGCTTTTTTTTATTATAAAAGTCTTTATATTTTGAGTATAAAGTATAATAAAAAAAATAATCTAATTGATCATAGTAGTACCTTTACAAGCTACAAAAAAAACTTACAATATTGTTTGGTTGATATTGAATTTTGGGTGATAAAGATTTTTTGTGCTTTAACATTTTTTTGACGCGATCTTCTCTCAATAAAAAAAATATTTGAAACAGTGGACGTCAATGGACAAGATAAGCAGATACTTAATTCTTTTTCTTAGGTAGTGACAGCAGAGTGACTATAGAATACACTATATCAAACCACAATTCAAATAATTTAAATGTGCATGAGACCAACCCATGTTTCCAATATTCCATTCCAATTAGTTGGCGTTGATGAATCTCATGATAACGACATATTACCACAAATTGACGAAATAGAACATACTGTCGTTATTTGTGATATTGCAAACGATATAATTTATGTCGATGATAAGACTTCAATTTACGATTATGAAAAAGCATACATGTTTGAAGATGAAAAGGATGAAAAGAATTATCTTTATGATGACGAAAAAAAGGAAGAATCCGACTGGCTCTTACCAAAGTATGAAATGCTCGAATCAGGTGAAGCTGAAAACAACCAATCTACTATCAGACCATTTAATAGGGGCAAAACTATTGCTAAAGTTGCAGCTAGTGTTTATGTTTTATTAGGTGCTGTTGCATTATATGCAATGTACAGCAGTGGAAGTTGTCACTAACAATAATAACTATTGAAGATTGATTAAGTAATAAAAGTTATATATAGATGTACCCTTTAATTTATTGTCTGTGTTATTAAAAAATATTGCTATTTGAATGATAGATAAAACAAATTTACAGTGAACTGTATATTTTGAGCTAGTAATTCTTTTGAGAATTCACTGATAACACATTGTAAATATATATTAATAGAAAGTTATATCAAAACTAAAATTGCTGCTTAGCTAATTCTACGACTTTGATCTAGAAAACATCAATTTAATGTCTTCAACGATCAAGCGATTAAACATTTCAGTATAGCCAATTATCTCCTTAAAACATCAAGGCTCTAGTAAGATTGAACGTGTACAATTCATAAACTTGATATCTATTAACTAAACTAGATTACATTTTATGATAATATCTAAAATATGTATATGTAATAACAAAGCAACATCAATGTATTACATTTGTTTAAAGGTAGCTTTGAAAAAGAATCAAAGTATACTCAAGGCTCTTTACTATTTTTTTTGACAGCACCTAATAGTCTGCAATAATGTTAAGGACAAATAACTAATAAGCTAATACTATTATATAAAAAGGATAAATGACTAATTTGCAGAATGTGTCTTTTACAAGCTCAGGGTTATATTATTGCAATCAAATTGTAAATGGGCTCTACTGAGAAAACCCTTAACCATCTAAAAGAAAAAAACCTCCTCAAGAAAGCTTCTTTTTAGGCACTTTGCGAATTGGAGCAGCCTAAACTGTCAATCTAAGTATTGTTTTTGTGAATAGAAAATACCTCCTTATATAGACAAATTAATAATTGTTATAACAACATAAATAGATCACATTTCTACGTAATGATCTTATTTCAACAATAAAGTTTGATAAAAAAGGTTTAATACTTATACATAAAATCAATCTTTACACAGCCGTGTATAATAGATTTGTGAGACATAAGAATAGTAGAAACCACTGATTACCAAGCAATGCCCGTGTAGCGTAATGGTTAACGCGTTTGACTTCTAATCAAAAGATTCTGGGTTCGACTCCCAGCATGGGTGCTGGCATTAGCTTAATTTTTTTTGCTTTTCTAATTTCTAGAGTTACCCGGATTTTGTTTACACTCTCATTTTCTTTTGTTGAGAATGAAAGAGAATTTCAGTTCAGGTTAAAGAACATAATAGAGTTGTATCCAGTTGAAGGTTTCTAAATCATAATATATATAAACTACTAAGATGATGAAATTTTGGAATAAACCAACATTTAACGGACACATATCATTTTTTCGTAATTATGCAACTGAAGCAACACAAAACGTTAGAAAAACTTTAAAAGCTGGTGATTCAAGGAAGACATATTTAGTTGATATGTATACACAGCTTTGGCGTGAAAACGAGATTGTTTTATTTGCACATCATAATAATTTATTATCAACAGAGAATGAAAGTCTTCGTAAACAATTTAAGAAGCTTAATGCAAAAAATCAAACAAATAAATTAGAAATTAGAAAGCTTAAAGGTTCCATATTTAGATATTTCTTACGTGCTTCTGTTCATGAAGATCCTGCAAGTAAAGCAGCTGCAAGAATGATAAAACGTAAAAATCTGAGACATCCATTAGAAAATTTACTTAAAGGTCCAACAGCCGCAATTACGATTAAAGATTTAGATCCAAAATTAGTTAAAGAAGTATCAAAACTTTTAGCATCTCAAAAGGAAAAACTTTTTATCATGGGTGGTAAAGTTGGTGATGAAATCATGACTTTAGATAACATTGAAGAATTCAAGAATATGAAGTCATTACCTGAATTAAGAGCAGAATTAGTTGGTTTATTAAATATGGCATCTGGTGGTGGTATTGTCAGAACTTTAGAAAGTACAACCAACAGTTTAGCAATGACATTGGAAAGTCATAAGAATGAGCTTGAAAAGGCCGAAGATCCAACTCCAGAATCATCTGAAGCTGAAAAACAATAAATAAGATAATAATTCTTCAAAAAAGAATCAACAAATTCATGTATCAAACTTAATATTTATAAATCTGTATAAAGCTGTAAATAAATGTATACGATAAGGATATTACGAAATAGCAGTTATTGTACTTATACTGAAGATACTAAGCTACGATTTATTGTTTTCATATAGATCAATATCAATATATGGAGTTTTGGTTACTTTATTATTCAATATTGAAATTTCAATTTTTGATTTTCGACACAATATTTTTATTGATTGAAATTTTTTTTCAGAAATTTTTATTTTTAATTAACATTATCGAAAGACAATCAATAGATCAAACACATAATATGTCTGAAGTGCAGGCATCAACTAATGATATACCAGTTGCAATTTCCAAAAGAAAACAATACAGACTTGCTAAACAGGATGAAAGAAAATCTAAACAAGTAAAAATTGATGTTACTGAACCAACTGAAAAAGCATTACCAAAGAAAAGATATTACAGACAAAGAGCACATTCGAATCCATTTTCAGATCATAAATTAGACTATCCAAAATCACCAAATGATATGGATTGGAGTAAATTTTATGAAAATGATGATACCCCAGTTACAATTGCAGATATAGGATGTGGATATGGTGGTTTAACAGTTGCACTAGCCGAGGAATTTCCTGAAAAGAGAATTTTAGGTATGGAAATTAGAGTACAGGTAACGGAATATGTTGAAGAAAGAATTAGAGCCTTACGTGAATCTAATTCAGATAGTAATAAATTCAAAAATTGTGCAGTTATACGTGCAAATTCAATGAAATTTTTACCAAATTTCTTCAAGAGAGGTCAATTAGAGAAAATGTTCTTCTGTTTCCCTGATCCGCATTTCAAACAACGTAAACACAAGGCAAGAATTATTACCAATACTTTATTATCCGAGTATGCATATGTTTTAAGAGAAGGTGGTATTTTATATACAATTACTGATGTTCTAGATTTACATGAATGGATGAAAAAGCATCTTGATGAACATCCGATGTTTGAAAGATTATCAGAAGAAGAAGAATCCACTGATAGATGTGTTGAAATCATGACAAATGCAACCGAAGAAGGCAAGAAGGTTTCACGTAATAACGGAAGTAAATATATTGCATGTTACAGAAGATTACCAAATCCAGAACTGTAAATCTCGGTATCATTAATTTAATAAAGAAAAAAAAAATAAATAAATTATATATATTTAGTTAGTCTTTTATGTAACCCAATTCTTAAAACTTATAATACTTTTTGAATCATCTGTTTTAAATCTATGAATTGATTTTAAACTTGGAACTTCAATATTTGTTATATTATTTTCACTTGGTGAAATCAGAGGGTTTATCATGCTTGAGTTTGAGAAGTTTTCAACATCAGTATTAAACATTGAGCTACTGTAAACACTTGGATTTCTGGAAGATGGTTTACTATTAATTGAATCATCAAAAATCAGCTCCATCTCTTCCAAAGATAATCCTTTCGTTTCCGGATAAACGTAATACACAACCAAAACTGAAATAAAGCATGATACCGAATGAATTAAATATAATCTCCAACCAATCGATTCCAACAAAACTGGAGCTGTTTGGCCAACAATAAAATTACAAATCCAGTTTGTTGCAGTTGCCATTGATGAACCACTTGATCGTGCCTTATTTGGTAAAACCTCAGGACCTATAAGCCAGCCAATAGGACCCCATGAAATACCAAACATTGAGTTATAAACCGAGACAAAGACCACAACCATAAGTGAATCTTTTAGATATGATGTGAATGAAATTGAAATAAGAGCCAATCCCATAGTTAAACCACCGAAAATTAATAATGGACGTCTACCCCAAGATTCA
The DNA here is from genome assembly GCA_030570315.1 of Pichia sp. NRRL Y-12827. NCBI lineage: Eukaryota > Fungi > Ascomycota > Pichiomycetes > Pichiales > Pichiaceae > Pichia > Pichia sp. NRRL Y-12827. The sequence continues at coordinate 82,765 of JAJLVN010000025.1, forward strand.
GATAATTTCCAAGGTATTAAAGTTGAAGCTAAATAAATCAAAGAATTTATACCTGTCATTTTCAAAGCATCTCTACCAATCCAGCCTGCATGCTCAAAAACTAACGGAGCATAATATGAAATCACATTGATACCATTGAATTGTGCAAACAGTTGAGCAGAACATGCAATGAAAACTCTCTTAGGATATCTTTTGATTGTTTTCATAAAACTTAGTTTACCTTGGATTCTATTAAGTAAAACATTTTCTTTGATGTTTTTAAACTCCTTAATGGCATCATCACTATGAACCTCACCATTGGCAAATAAATCGGCAATGACAATCAAACCTTCTTCATCATGATCATGTTCCAATAGCCAACGTGGGGATTCAACAAGGACATAAGAACCAAAGAATAAAACAAGACCAAAAAAAACTTGTGATGCCAATGGTACTCTGAATGATAAGTTGCTGTCAATGTAGCTACAAAAGTAATCCAACCAGATAGATGATGAATAACCTAAGATGTTACCTGTAAATTGTACACAGCCTAGGAATCCACGCTGTTCAGGACTTGAGATTTCAATCATGTAAGTCGGAGCAGTACCGCTGAGGAACCCTACCCCCATACCAGATATGAATCTTCCAACACCCAAAATCCATAAGTTGTTTGATACTGTTTGAATCAAACCTCCAATTGAAAACAACAGTGAACCCAATCTTGTAGTTTTGCGACGTCCAAGTTTATCAGCAACCAGTGTTAACGATAATGACGTAATTAAGGCACCAATCTCCAAAATTGCAACAACAGTACCTATTTGTACAGATGTAGGATTATCAAACTCATCCTTGAAGTACGGGTTGACAATAATGGAGCTGAAGTAACCCTGGTCATATCCAAACAAAAAAACACAAATGGAAACAAAAACTGAAGTAAACACAAGTAACGGTCTTCCTATGAGAACAGATCTTGGAATATCGTGGGGATATATGTCCTCTCCATCGTGATCAGGCCCACCCAGCGGGATTACGTTGTAAGCCATAGCAGGCCCGTTTTCATGGGCTGCAGCGTTGTTGATGTTCATTGTTATGTATATATATGTATGTATATAGAAACCGATCTGACAAACAAAAACAAGTTCAGCTATAGCTTACTACATAGATGGTTGGTTAAAAAAAGCAAAACCAAGCCCTCACTCAGTTCTGCGTCTCCACTGTGTACATTACGCTGTTTAAGGTGCCACCCTTGTTGTTTTCTGGGTTGGCAGATGCCGTCACTGCCACAACAGAGACACCCAAGGACGATAACACACCATGGATGAGGCCTGCGCTGAATTCCATATACGGAGGTGCACGGGAAAGAGTGTCTTGCGCATTGGATGATTCAATGAAGTAGCAATTGCCGTAGCTAATAGGTTTGTTATCAACAAGAACAAAGGTACCGACATGATTGGTACGCAAGTTATCCATTTGTTTGCCAAAGATATTCTTCCAAACATCACGACATATGAACTTCATGGCTTCAAGTGGATTGTCTATCAATGCAGTGTTTGACATGTTGGAAATTGTAGTTGTACTTGAGTTTGGATCCAAAAGAAGTGTTTGTGCTGTTTTGTATCCGACGTTAAACCCAATTTGATTAATATATGATAATGTAGAAGGTGCATTCATGTCATCTACACTGGAAATATAATTGTCTACATGTTCTAGCTGTTTGTTCTTGGTGTTAGCTATTGTTGATTTGATGGAATGTGCAACTGTTTCATTGAGGAGGTACTGTAAAGCTAAGTAATTCACGGTGGGACTTGTTGACTGTGTACTTGCTGTTGCCGTAGTAGCAGCTGTAGATGCTGTATTTGCAGTGGCAGACATGGTGCCGGTAGTTAGAGTAGAGAACTTTCTTTATGGTAAGTACAACAGATTACAAAAATCTTTATTTTTCAAATGCAGCGTTTAATGAAAATGCACCTCCAAATTTTAGAAAATTAAAAGCCAGATGCAGCTGAAGAAGGTGTTTATCATCAGATTCTTTGTTGTTTTCTTTGTTAATTATCCTTTGAAACATTATCTCGGATTCAATGAGTGATACCGAAACACCACAAGAATCAGATACTGCTTCTCAGCGAGAAAACGATGCCCAAAAACCGCTAACATCTAGTCCCAATTCAGCTTTTCATCAAAGAACCTCAGTTTTCGACAGTCCCACACAATCTTTGAGAAACATTAAGGATAAAAGAATGCCACCTCCTCCTACACCACCTCACTTGTCCGAGTTTCTTACTTACGTGAATGGAAGTAATAAAGTTTCACCTAAAAAGGAACAAGATGGAGGAGTTGGTTATAGTAATAGAGTTGATGGCTTAGATCGAATTCAACAGCATATTTTAAAGAAAAAAATAGATAAGAAGAAGCAAAGGCTAAGTAATAATAACGACAGTACTTTGAATATCAACCATTCAATTGCCAGTAATTCAAGTACAAGTACTTGGTCAATTGGATCCCAAACTTCGATGACTCCAACAACATTAGATTTAGAAGTTTTGATAACGAGGAAAGATGTTAATGAAAGTTTGTCACAATTTAAAGAATTAAACAATGTCTGTGAAGAATTATCAAATAATCTAAAGAATGTTTCCGAAAGTTTTGGGAGATTTGGTTCAATTATGGAAAAGATTTCTCGAAGTAAAGGGAGTGGACAATATTGTAACATGATCAGCACATTTAGTAATTATCAATATTTAATTTCTAATCAACACCGATATTTAAGTGAGATTATTGAAAGAGAATTTAAAGATCACATTGAAACGATTGAAAATGAATACGTTAAAAACAATAGTGAGCGTGAAAGTATATTTCAAGCCGAATATGGTAAATTAGTTAAAGATTTGAAAGTTACTGAAAAAATGGAATCGAAATTACGCCGTGGTAGAACAAGAAATCTGGTACTATATAAGAATAATCTAAACAATTTGAGCAATAAACTTGATAATATTGATAATTTACGTCATGATTATTATGTTGATATGTTCAAAATGTTAGAAAATGCCCATGGTAATTTTTTAAAACATTCAAAAGGTATTATTAGTCAAGAAGCTCTAGTTTTTGATAAATTGGCTGAAAAGACTAAACCAGGTAATGGATTAGATGATTTATTCATTGATTACAATGATAGTGGAGAACACGATGATGATGAAGATGAATATGGAACAGATGTTGAAGATGGAGATGAAACAATTGATATTGAGAATGCCGAAAATGGCCAAGATAAAGAAGAGGAAGAACATATTGACGACCTGGCTTTACAAGATAAACGATATATGGAGAAGGCTGTTGCAGATTTGCGATTGGATAGCAGTAGTTAAAGGGTTTACTCATGTTTTTTTTTAAAGTTTTATTTTGTATTATACATTGTTAATGTTTTTTTTTTTAAATTTTAATTTTGTATTATATAAGGTTATCATGTAACTTATAAGTAAAGGAGCCAATGGAGGAATGATCATGGGTTGTACCATTTAACTGAAATCTTTATCCAGTAATTCTTTTTTGACAGCTTTTTTCCAAAGAATGTTTTGGTTAATGCTATTATCCGGATTCTCTTTCTGTCGTGGTTCCTTATAATAGGCATGGTCAACTTTAAGTGCATGACCTGGTGCTATTGTCCAACCTTCGAAATTGTCTACCGCAACCACAGTACTTTCCCATTCTTCATAAGTGAGCCATCCAAATCCTTTCGACTCACCAGTTACACCATCTCTTGCAATAACAACGTTTGTTGGGACTCCATACTGTGAGAACATGATTAACAAATCATGTTCATTAGCCTTCTTGGGCAATCCACGTATAAGAACCGTGTTTGTATCCTTGAAATCAGCATGCCACGATGCATGTACATTATACTTCTCACCTCTCTGCAGTTGTTGTAATTCTAGGGCGTTCAGACGGGCAGACATCTTTGTTCTTCCTAAACCACCCATAGAAGAGCAGTGTTCAATTCATGTTGCGGTCGATCGTCGTTTTCTCTCCAAAATCGTTGTTTTTTCCCCTCTTATTCTCAACATGAATTTAAACAACTTGAAACTGATTTTACCTAACTGAACTAATAAGTTAAAGATTCCTTTAAGTAGTACAAACCAACCATGGTTGCCATTTCACCAGCTATCAAAGAACTCAGATTTCTTCTTCCTCAAACAGCATCTTCCTTTAAGACTTTTGTTCTTTCCGCATATCCAAAAATCAAAGCACAACATCCACATTTACCAGTTCTTATTAGAGAATGTCAGGGTATACAACCAACTATTGTTGCTAGACTCGATAAAGGTGTTGAAGTAAAAAAACATGTTGCAAAGTTTACAGATGATGAACTCAAAAGCTTTCTTCTTAACCCATAAGTTGAAATAAAGCAAACATTCTTTTTCAAATAGAAATTAGATAAACTTCGTTCACATTCTTCCTTATTCATATTTATTTATTTATTTTATACACTGTATGTATAGTCAATCAATTCTATTATGCTATTCATTTACCACTCGAGTAAGATTCATTTAAAAATAATTTATCGAAATGTTTATACACTTTTAAATATGGATAATATTACGCACTATTTACACGTTTAGTTGATAAGAAAGGCAGTATAGTTAATTTATTTCTTCAGGTTCTTACCCTTTCTATTTTTAATAATGACTCTGTTTGAAGTTGCTTGTTTACGAGCTAATTCAACACCTTTCATTGCTTCCTCATCTCTTTCTGCACGAACCTTATTGTTTTGTTGCATATCTTTCCAGGTTTCATTAAAGTTATCAAACATACCCTTTTGTGGATTTTGTGCTAATTGTTCCTTTGTAGGTAATGGGAACATACCAGTTTTCTTTCTAAATGTTGTATTTCTTAATAACTGTGATTGAACAATTGAACATAAACCATTAGCACTAAAGTAAACCATAACTGCTGCACTCATATTCCATGTGAATGCAACTGATGCAAATGGTAACACCATTAAGACTTTCTTCATTGTACCTCCAAATTGTTGACTACCTGTATCACCACCAAATTTAAATGCAATAGAATATAATGAAGCTGAAATTAATTGCAATCCAATATATGGATCTGGATTTACTAAATTTTCAAACCATAAAGTACCCTGTGTACTCAAACCTTCAACAGGTAAACTTGCCATTTCTCTAATACCAAAGAAGGAACCAACTGAATAAACCATTTGTGTAATTGGCGATAAAAACATTCTTGAGTATTTAACACCATGTTTTTTATTTAGTAAACTTAGTTCCATTTGCTTTCTTTGTTGAGTTGCTCGATCACCTGTTGACATTGCAGTTGTCATTTCTTTTCTTAAAACTTTGGTTTGTGGCATAATATGTTGAGATCTTGCCATTGTATCACTTGATTTCATAAATAATGGGAATAGTAAAATACGGAATCCAACAGTTGTAATTGCAATTGTTGCCCACCACGGTAAACCACTGAAAACATGAACATATTCTAAAACTTGTTGAATTATATCACTTGGCCACCAACCATCGACTAAACCAACAGATTTGAAGTAACCTAATTGGTCTGAGGTTAATGTGGTATTATGTAGTAAATCCTGCTTTGCAAGTAAATCTTCATCAAAACCTAGTGTAGTTTCAATTTGACGTTCTTCTGAATCAATGATCTTTTCAATATTATGTAAAATTTGGGATGTCTTTGATTCACCATCTCCTCCAGTTGAATTGAATCTAATACCAACACCACCAAATGCAGCTAGATTTGTCTTTCTTGGTCTTGCAATATTTTTAATGCTACCAAGAGCACTTCCACGCAATACAGTGTGTCTCAAAGCGAACATGCTTGTTGAATAATCAAGAAGAAACTAGATATCGTTGAAAAGAAAACGTCCAGTTTTATTCGTCAATTACATGCAGTGAGAAAACTGAAATTTCATTAGAATCTCTGTTCTTTTTTTTTATGTATTTGAACATCTGTAGTTCTTATTCTTTGATTGCATTAAGTAAACAATGAGGCAATCGTTAATACGTCTGGCTTCATTCAAACCATTGATAATATCAAATAGAATATCATCTTTACAAAATGCTTGTGAAATTTTAAAGTTGAGCAATCACATGAACTATAGAGTATCATTTGATAAATTTATTAATGAAATTCAAACACAATCGAAGAATGAAGTGATACCAAAAGAAATAAATAAGTTACTCATTGATACATTAAATGAAAAAATGGCTAAATCACCAATTGATCAAAAAGCTTATTACTATTCTAAATTATCGAAATGTTCAAACTGGCTAGCCTTCTATTCATTTATTAAGCAATCAGAATGGTTACAAGCCTATAATTACATTAAATATTCTAAAGATTCAAATATTCCCATAACTTTAATATTATCATATCAGAAGTTGTTACTCATAAATAATGAATTAGAAGTATTTTTGAACTCATTATCAGTAACCCACGATACTACACCTGAAGATTACATTTTAGAATTTATTGAGAAAGCATTGAATGGAGTGAAAGTTTCATTACTTAGCAAGTTTTTTGAAAAGTTCATATTGTACACAGGACCTGAGCAATTAATTAAAAATGAAATAATTCAATTAAGCAATGAACAAGTTGAACGGCTCATTACATTTTTTCAAAAAAATAAAGTAATCAACGAATATTCAAAAGCAGTAGCTTATTATATCCAAAGGCTTAGAAATGGGGAATCAAAATATATACCCAAATTTAATAAGTTGAGAGCAGAAAGTAGAATAATCAAATTTAATATGTATATAGATAAATTGGGACCTTATAAAGTTTTGGAGAATGGCATGTTTAGTCAATTTAGATTCAACGAAAATAGAAAGATTAAATTAAACAAGCAAATGTGTTATTTGGTTGATTCGCTTACCAAATATTTCACGCCAAATATACCAAGTTTAGAACAAGCGTTAATATTAATCGACTTCATGAATGGATATAGAATATTACCATTTAAGGGTAAATTTAGCAAAGGCCTAAATCCTGATGTTCAGATGGCAAGAGTTTATAGATGCGCAATTGCAAGAACAGCTGATCCTGATCCATTAATTTTAAAAAAATATAACGATATAATTGAAAAGGGAAGAGAAAAATCAATTACACACTTGAAAGAAGGTATACCCAAAAAAGAAACTATCAATCAGAGGATGCAGAAAAATACTACTGGGTTAACATACGCTAAATTACCACTCCAAATTATGCTGCGAGTGTTATGCAATTTGGCAACACAACAGGAGCACACCGTTGAAGACAAGAAAAAGTTGGTTAGGATAGGGGTAGCAGTATTTCAAGAGATGGTAAAAAAACATAATGTTATTCCTGTTGAAACATGTTTTATTGATTTGATTCGTATAGTTAGTACAGATCAGTCGACTGTACATCATATACCATCAATTGTTACCATTTATAGATCATATTGTAGTACATATTCTGGTGATGTTTTAAGATCTACACTTTTTTCACTTGGATTGGATGAAGATGGAAACTCACTGACAACTCCGGAGAACCAACTTTTTTTATAGAGATCGTTTTTATCACATCATTACAATACTCTTAAATTAATTAATTTTCAAATAGTCTAGATTTTCTATAGAGCGTCCCTTCTACACTGGAAATAGTTTTGTACAACACCGTTTATCTCTAAAATTACCACATGGAATAATTACCACAAAGTGTAACATGTTTCATGTTTTTCCAAAATTTTTATGCACAGCCTAAAAAAAAACACCACTTCTCAACCGTCAAAAGACGGTTTTTATACTCTAGTCATACAAGTTTTATTCTACAAAAGATATGTATATTTCTCTTCTTTGGCGGGCACACTCAACATAATAAGAAGCAATTAATTATGACCCGTATTTTAGTGCTTAACCCAAACTCAACACGTGAAATGACACAATCTCTTGAGGTGGAAGTTGAATCGCTTAATCTTCCAAACTCTATATCAGTTGAATATTATACTGGCCCAACGTCAACAGAACCTCCGGCACCTCCATCTATTAATAACCACAACGATGCGCTTTTGTCAGCTGAAGCGTGCTTACAAGATTTGAAATTAAATACTCCAAAATACCTTAGTGAGTTTGACGGTTATCTCATTGCATGTTATAGTGATCATCCGTTGGTTTATCAGTTACAGAAAATCGTTCGTCCGGGTGTTGTAGTAATGGGCATTTTCCAAGCTTCTATGTTATACGCCTTGAATTATTCGCATAGTCATTCTAAAGCTGCTATTTTAACCTCGGGAAATGATTGGGAACCTTTACTAGATGATGCAATTATGAAGTTTTGTTCAACAAAGAATGGATATTTTCCAGATGAAAAATTTGAGCATACTTTAGCATCTGGTATTTCTGTTTTGGATTTACATAAAACTGAGTCATATCCTTTGTTAAAACAAAAAATTCAAGATTTAGTGAGTCATAATGTAGGAATAGTTTTATTAGGTTGTGCTGGTTTGAGCTGTCTGAACACAAAAATGAAGAATGATTTTCCCCAAATAAAATTTGTAGACTCTGTTAAAGTTGGAGTTAAACTTCTCACTGCATATATTCAAATAGGAGATATTTAAATGCGCTTTATTATTATTGCTATTATTATTATTATGTATGTAAATACAAAACTTTTATAAACTCTTTAAAACAAAATAGAAAAAATCCAATAAAAATTATTTTTTCTTTAATTTCATCAGTAGTTCAACTAGGTCTGTTTCAAGTTCTTCTTTTTCATTTTTATCAATATTAATTGATTCTCCATTGAGTTTTTTCAATAACATACGAAACTGATCCATATCAGTCTCTTTAATCTGTAAGGTGTTATTGTCACTAATTTGATCTTCTTCTGTTGCTTCATCTGTTTCAATTACATTCGGGGTAGTAGGGTCATGTACAATTAGTTGCTGTTTTGTTTGTTCTATTGCATTTTGGTTTTGATTTTCGTCTTTAGTTTCAATACTTTTACTTCTGTTACGGCGTCTTTTTTCCTTTCTTTCCCTTTTCTCTTGTTTTCTTATTAATCTCAGTTCCTTGCGACGTTTTGCACTCCATTCATCTAAACTTTCATATTCTGATATACTAGCTTGTGATCTTGTTCTTTTAGTTGGTGAATCGTTTAGAGTATTATAATCCGGTTTAATACTTGGTTTAATTGGGCTCGATGGTATTCTGATGGCAGTTTTATCTTCAGCTACATCTTCAATTTGAATACTATCAATTATAAATGTTTTCAGATTATTAACAGGTATTGGTTTTTCATCTTCAGTAATATTTTCTTCATCGACATTGTTGGCTCTATTAATTATATTATCATTAATGTTAGTGGTATAAGTAATACTAGGATTACTCGCAGTGTTTGCATTGCCATCAAAAAAAGATGATCCAATAGTCGATTTATTCAGATCCTTATGTGAATCAGTTTTTGAATTGTGTATTTTAATTGAGACTGCTTCATCATTGCTGACCACTTCGGTGCTAATAATTTTAGTAGCTCCACCAATATCTTTTATTTCTTCTTCATTTGTTTTGAATGCCGATTTCAGAAACGGGAAATTAGGACAATTCTTTTTGATTGCTGCTTTTTTAATCTTAAAAACAATGTTAAGTGGTAAATTTAATTCGATTTTTCTTAATTGTTGAATAGAATAATAAGAAAATTCCAGTTCTGAATGTAATAAAAGTAAAAGTTTTGATCCAATCAATAAAATCCAAGATTGTGGCAGTTCTTCAACCTTTTCAAATTTTGAAATATAAGCAATCAGCTTAGAAGCATTTTCAACGTTATTTTCTTTATTGAACTTCAATAGTGAATATTCAAAAAACGAGCTGGGTACAAGCTTATAGAATGTCTGTAAATTTGCATTGTATTCATTATAGATTTTCATTAAATGACTGAATAAATCAAACTTGAAATTATCATGCAAGGCTTCAAACAAGTTGCTTTCTTCTAAAAAGTCTATAAACAGTTTAAATTTATTTTGGAAATTGGAAAGGTTTAAAGTTTTCATCATTTGTTCTAAATTGGTAATTATCTTAATTTGTTCTAATTCTGTTAGTTCAAATTTGTAGTTGGGTTTGAATTGAGTTATATCAACCGTGTAATGTATAAAGTAAGGAATTTGACCATTTTTTTTGTCATCAGCAAATACAAGCTGCTCATTATCATAAATACTTGAGACTAAACAACTAATAAAAAGTTTTATTGTATCAAATTTTTGACAACATGAAAAAATGAACTCAGTTACAACTTGAAGCTTTTTCGTATGTTTTAAGCAATTTAACAATCTTGTCATTAAATAAGTCTGATTTTGATCCACTGAAAATATAAAATCATCATCAGTATTTTGAATTAATTTAAATAGGCCTTTTGCATCATAAACGTTATTGGCGTATTTTTGAAATATTTCAAATAATAAATTACCAACTGATTCAACAACTTTCATATATTCTTTGAAGGGCAACTTTAGTTTTAAATTATCTAAAGGTTCAAAAACAGCAATAAGAACAAAATTCGAAACTAAATCAAGTGAAACACTAGACAGATCTTTTGCCATATTTAAAACAACGTTAAAGATCTTTTCATGTCTAAATGATGTTTTAGGAACGGGTAAAATTCTACCTTTCCACTTTTCAAAATCACTCAGCCAAAAACAAGCTTGTGCTGATTCATTATAAACAAATCTATCTGATGTAAATATCATTTTGACAATATAACAATAAGATGTGTCCCATTGCTTCAAATTTTTCAATGGCTTTAACATACCTTTCAATAGAATTGCTTGATGTGATTCATCCATATTTTCATCCATACGTAATCTTAACGCATAAAACACTCTACAGTATAGAATAAAAAAACCTTGATGATATGTCCAGCTTAAAATTTTATTATTGGTTCCTTCTACACCAGTTTCTCTGAACGGTAATAATAACAGCTCAATAAATTCTTCCAATTCATGGTTTGACTTATCTTTAATGTGGGCAATTTGAAAATTATAAACAATAACTTTCCAGCTTTCAATAGCATATACAAACCCTTGCGGTTTGGTTAGTAAACTTAAGAAACTACTTTCAAAATAAGAAAATAAGTTCCATTTTCTGAGCATGAATTTGGGTTTGTTGTAACATACCATATATAATAAATATGTCCAAACTTTAGCGGCATACGCGTATAATTCAGTATGAACCATATAGTTAATAGTTTCACACATGACCTGCCCAATTGTCATCCATGGTTGTACATTTGTAAATGAGCTTTGAGGTAATGATGAAAACGAGTTTTTGATTTCTTTTTCTAATAGTATACCCATTGCAACTTTAGATTCATCATTTCTTGCAGTGCACGTAAGGATGGAAATAGCAGGGACCAGTATTTTGCTATATCCACGAACATCTGTATTTATAATACAATATAAAACATGACTGAAGATTTGATAACTTGATTTGTTCAATATTGCAGGTTGTAACAGTATAAATCTTTTAATAATATTGAGTCTTTCTATGTTCACAGATGAACTTGCAAAATATTTCATTTGGATCAAAGATATTGCTGTGTTCTCAATTTTGTGGTAATATTTTTCATCTAGAATTTTAATAAATTGAATGATTGTAGATACCATTGACCTTGAAATATTCTCACTTTTCAGTAAATCACAGCAAAGATCAAATATAGTGCTCAAATCAGGCAATGAGTTCATATAGCCTGATACATTTACCGGTCTGAGTGACGTTATAAGGTATCTCAATTCAATAATTAACTTCAAACCTTGAGAAGCTGTTCGCAGCAAGAATGCATTCGAATCGGTTTTTAAACTAATAATTAGTTTATTCATATCTATCCTAACTGAATTTATAATTCTGTTAACATTTTTATCATCAAAGCATTCAAATAAAGTTTTGGTTGGCTCCCTATTTGACTTTAGTAAATGGTTTAAGGTTGCGTAAACTTCATAATTTCTGGAGAAAACTGGATTCTCTAAACCAGCACAGCATTCATTAATAACTTTATTCAACTTTTCGTAAAGCTTAGGAATTTCTAAAACAACACCTGCTTGCCATGATTTGTCATCACTCAAATCCAACTTTAAGATTTCATCAACTAATAAAAGTTCGTTAGTAAAGCTATTTTCATTATTAGACTTTAAAATGGATTTAGGTTCTTGCGATTGGTCACGTTTTATCGGTGATGAATATAATGGTGTACTTTCGTTATCACTTGAAAAGGTAACTTGTTTTTTCTGTTTTGTGGTTATAGTCTGTTTGATGGGTGATGATGAGAACAAATGTGAGTCGTGTAGTTGAACTGTACGCTTTGGTGTTGTGAATTGTGTATCTAATTGGTTTGGACTGTGTGTGAAGTGTGAAATTTCAACTTTTTCATTCCTTTTAAGTGATGATATTGAATCAGATAGATTTGTTAGTTCACATTGTCTGTTTATCGAAGGAGTTCTGCTTTCATGTGAAGATGTATCATCAATTTGAGTAGCAGTAAGTGAAATGTCGGCTACAGGCGAGCTGGTTAAAGAAGCAGATGATATTATAGCACCTTTAGGAATACTTTGAATTGTTGTCGAATAACTCTTTAGTGGTCTATCTGGAGTAAATGGTGTTGATGAAATAAGCTTGTGACTATTCAATTTGTTAAACTTATTTGGTCTTGATAATGACTTTATTAAACAAGAATTTTTAGAAACTCTTTTGTTCGGAGATCCATTGGGAGAATTGAATTTATGTTTTCTTTTCAAATCGGCAACTTGCTTGTCTAATTTACTCAAACTGTCTTCAGCATTAATATTAAATAGTACATTTCGTGTTGGCGATGAAACAGGGTTTAATATTTGAGGTAGAGTAAGGTTACCGTTTTTTTGGACCATGGAATTGTCAGGTCTATTCTTTAAACTTTTAATTCCAAATAAATCCATTTATATTTTATGTGGGCCTTGTGTTGTTAATGGTTAAGAAAAAATCAGTTTTATCACAAGAACTCAGAAATGAAATTGTGATTCTTTTGAGACGCGTTAGGCATTTTAGGCCTTGACGAGGGTTTGGTGTATATTTTTATCGGTGAATCCATACAAGATTTACTACTGTACACATATATAAACACAGGTTGTAATTTCAAACTTTGGTGGTGAATATTCCAAAGTCTTGTTCGTATGTTGGGAGAATAACAACAGGAACACGAATGTAGAATTCATTGGCATTAGTCAAATGTTCCTTGGCACGGAAAAGCATTGACCCATTTGTGTCTGTAAAGATATTTTTCATATCATAATTATGTTTTTTCGGTGTCTTCTCTATAACACCTTGTTCTTTTAAATCATTATCATCCGTAGCAGTAGAGTCTTCGACTGATTTAAAATTGTTAACTGACTTGTCATCAATAGTAATAAAACGAACTTGAACATAATATTTAGATTGGAAAAAATTGGTCTTAAACTGCGGTTCAGTCTCTAAAGGAATTAGAACATCAGTATTTATTGATTCTGTATTAAAAGTACTCACAACCTTTTCATATAAAATTGATTCTAAAATATTTTCATTTAATCTTGGTGAAACCTCGTCATAGTTTCCGTGTTTCAAGTATTCTTTTCTATGGAAAATTTGATGTTTCAGTAATTGTATTTCTATACCTGTAGTTTCATATTCAGTATCGTCAAATGATATATCCAAATTAATAAGATCACCCAATTTAAAAATACCTTTATTAAGTACAATAGTTGAGATTATTCCATGGTTTTGTTTAATAATATATTTAATTTGCTGCTCCTTTGGTAATAAATAATCATAGTCTAAATCATCATCAAAATCACTTCCCTGTAAATTTTTTTTCTGAACGTGTTTATAATCTGCTAAAATTTGCATCAAATTTTCTCTGACATTAAATTGGTATGATTTCGCCAGACTCATTCTTTTTTCAAATTGTTCTTGGACTTCAATAATATCATTGACGTCTGATTTATCTAGTGTAGTTAAAATGTCTAAAAAATTTGATACATCATCATCAAACGTCAATGAACTCGCTAAACTAGTCATACTGGAAGAAGTGTTGGATTTCTTCAATCCACCAATGCTTAATGATCCACCATCAATACTATTCGAAGCTGGCTTTAATTTCTTTTTTAGATTCCAAAAACTAATTCTTCTTGCTGGATTTGGAGCCTTTTCATTATGTTTAGTCAAGGTAGGATGTTTTGATACATCTACAATCATTAAATCTTCGAGATATTTATTTAGCTTGGCCTTCTCTAAATGGAAGATCGGCTGCCTACCGTGGTTATCAATAAATGACTGTACTTTAAATGGGACAAAAACTGTTTTGCTAATGATATTATGGCCTTCCATTAGTTGATACCCTAAAACAAAGTTATAGTTAATTTGAACGGCCTCAGTTGCATACGTTGGTGGTAAATCCTTTGGTAGTTTACAGTTAATGTAGAAAGATTTAACACTTTCATAAACTTTGGTTTCATCAGTCCAGGATTTAGGATCAAATTCAAGCTCACTGAATATAATGTTTTGGTTAGAACTAAAGAATGGTATGAATTGAAAGTTTTTTTCAATATTTGATCCATTAACTGGATTTATTTCTGTATTATACATCTCACTGAAACCTGAAAGAATTGGATTTTCAGTATCTTGAGTCGACACATTTAGTCCTTGTATGCCCGCATATTTACCTTCAATAATTGTACTCTTTTGTAAATCTTTAAAAATAGAGTGATCAATAATTGTATCATTGATTAAATAATGGCCTAATATTTGTCCAAAACCTAGAAAGAGTGTTTCTTTCTCTGGCTCAGATTTTTTTTCATTTAGTTTAGTACTTTCATCATCTTCTTGAACCCCACTAAAACTACTCAAAAATAAGTTTCTAGTAGCATTGGATAATTGTGATGATAAACGAGTACCAAACCAACCAGAATCTTCAGTGTGTTGATCATTACCAGTAGAGTGTGGGTTAACATTTAGATTTGTTATATCATTACGATTGGCATTAAAATTTACTTCACTGTGTAGTTGCACACTTTCTGAATCTACTGCAGTGTTACTATTTGAAAATGGATCATTGAGTTGTGATTGTGTATTGTTTAGATCAGACACGTTTCCTGTGTATTTTAGTCTAACCAAAAGGGAAAAATCGTCAGTTCCTGCAAAAACAGGTGAATGTTCGTATATGAATTGAGCCTGAAGTGATTCACTAAGCTGTTTCTGGTGCACTTTGTACGTGACCATTGTGTCTATGTGCACAGTTGTAGCTGTTTCTGATGAAAGACAACAGTAATCAGTAAAGATTGAAAAGTGAAAGAACTAATTGAAGTCAACATGTGAGAATCCCAAAATGGAAGGTACACAATTCTCTGTTCCCTTTTAGGCAAAAACAAAACGACATTTAATTCTTTTTTCACCTGTTAAAACTTGGTGTTTTTTATTTTACATCGTAAGCATTATTGATCTTTGCTACAACTTAATTAAACGAGCTTTAACTATCTTGTTACTAAAAATGAGAGTTTCGCAGCGTATATCATGTTTTATTTGCATATTCATGTTATCTGCCTTTTCCTTTTACTGTTTCAGAAACATCTTCTTGCAATCAGAACTTAAGTTTATTTTGCCAACAGTAAATTTAATTTCTGTATTAAATAATTTTGACTACAGTATTGATACAGTTTCTGCAGAAAACGTTGCCATATATGCTGCTTTAATAAAAACTTTTGAAACTTACGAAAATGAATACATGGTCCATTACAATGATTTCTTAATCATGTTAACAGTCTATTTAGTTTTAGATGAGTCAAAAATTGGGTTAAGATATCAGTCATATAAATACTATATCAGTGAAGAGTATGCAAAGAATGATTTGGTCAATATAAACTCACCAATTATTGAATTTAACCAAAACTTTTACGCAGGATCTAGTAACATCTTAGGCAGAAAAATCGAGGTAACAAAAAGAATACATCATCTTCTTGGCTTGTCGAATAATGGTGCATCTTGTGAAATATTCTTTAATAATTATCTTCTTCCCTTATATAAATCACAAAATACATTTCAAGAAGCAGAAGTTGCAACAATAATGACATCAATATTAAGTAAGTGGACTCTAATTAAAAGGCTACAATTATTTTGTTTTGTTTGTTCTTTGCTACTTGTTTTCACTACGTTCATGATTTTTTTGATTTTGGGTTTAAAACCTAAGTTGTTATTCAATCATTCAATTGCATATTTGTTTTTAGCCACCTTCTTAATTATATATGCTTCAACTATAGCATTTGTTTTTGTGTCTATTATTATTTCATTAGTTACATCCACATCAAAACTAAATTATGAAGGTCTAGATAATGTAAGTTACAATATTTTACAGTTTTTGTGGCTAATAATAATTGGCTATTTTGCATTTTGCTGGATTGTGCGATTTAAGAATGAAAAACATACAACAAATTTACAAGTAAGCAATGCAAATGATGACGATTTATTGCAACAATTACGTGAAATGATAAAAACCTCAACAGACTGTGTCGAGACTAGAAATAGACACCATAGTTTCCTAGATGATAATATTGGGAGTGTCAGAGATGTAAATATTAAACCATTATTTATTTCAATGAAAAGGTTAGTTACTCTGAAAAAAAAAGATATTAAGGTAGAAACTGAAAAGGAAAGCAATCCTTCTAGTTGTGAAGACACCGGTAAATCTAATAACGTTGTGCCTAATTCCATTTCTGAACCAAACAGTATCAATTTTAAAATGCCAAGCAGAACAACTTCTCTGCGTCAAATTTCAATCAACAGGAAAAAAATTTATCCACAAAACAGACAAAGTTCTTTTAGTGTGGATGACTTAATTTCATCATGTTCGTTAAAAAGTAATGCTTTAATTCTTGATGATTTATCAATTCAATCAAATGATGATGATGTAATATCTGAAAATTTAACACTAAACAAACACTCAGCTGGTTCCATTAGTAAAGATTTATCGGATAAAAAAACTGGTTTTTATACACATCATGGATTGCAAGTGACTAAAACTAGCACCATATCTAGGGAGTCAAATAAAAGAGTAAATACTGGTCCAATCTTTGACCCAAGCCAAAATACTAATAGATTATGCATTTCACCAGAACACGGTAATCTCAGTGACGAAGGAAAGATAGGTATCAAAGCTGATTTAGAAATGCAAAGTAATCCGAGTGATGTCAATTCTTCTGTGTATCACGCTGATGACAGTATTGCACAACAAGAAACGAACTTAAAGTTAAATGAAAACTCCAATTATCAGCCAGTAATAACCCCAAGTTCTTACAACACAGTCTTAAAGGGAAAAGAGATTTCTTATTATATACCAACATGTGCCGATGTTGAGTCATCATCCTCTTCGAAAGATGACGATGATTTAGATGGTGAAACTAAATTTGATACATCTCAATGAGAAATTATTTCAAATTGTTCATTATATAAGTTTTATACGTTTTTCAGAATACAAACCAACCTTTAAAGGAGTTATGCTCTTGTATTAAATATATATAACCATGGTAAACTTTACTAACAGTAATGAAGGAATTAAACCTAGAAAAAAATAGCCTGCTTCACCCATGAGAGAGGAAAAAAAGTCTCGCAGGGATAATTTCGGAAGCGATTAACCTGGAGTTTGTGAAATTTATTAAGATAAAACATTGACACTTCAATTGCACAAATACCATATACATATACAAAGGAAAGGGATGCATTTTCCAGAAAATATTGTGTTTGATGACAGATTATGTCGACTGCAGATGAATAATTTACGAAAGACCAAACCATTAGTTGAAAGTGAATGTAAATTTCATATTGGACATATATATAGGGAGATTGAATATCAATTTGAACAAATTGTTTTACGTGACAAAGATGGAAATCCACATACTGAATTAACCAAACAATTGTTTGCAGAGACTGACTCAATAACTGGTGCGCCTGGATTAGTAAACACATTAGTTCATGAATGTATCAGACATAATTGCTCATCTCAATTTTTGAGGGATGTGATTGACTACTATGATAGTAATGGTGAAGTTTCGGGCATGAGACTATTAGTGGCATTGAATAGGTTAAGAAGGGGGATTTGGGAATACAATATTTTGGAAAGAGTTGAATGCATTGAAGATAATTATTTATCATGGTCATTTAGGAAATGTGTTTTTGAAATGGAATGTATGAATGAAGTTAAATCATCATTATATAATAGAACTACATTGGTTACTAAATTATTACATAAATCAAATTACCACACAAGAATTGATAAATTTGCTTCTAATTCAATGATCATTTTTGATACATTACATGATGAATTTTTAGATTCTATGAATAATTCAAACGATAAAATTGGATTTTCATTCGATTGGGTTAGTCCAGGTGCTTTATTGGATTCTATTAAAAATTTAGGAATAGATATAGATGAAGAAAATTATGTTTATAATGATTTGACCTCAGTGAAAAAGAGAAGATTAAATGATTAGCTTGTATATTGTTTACTATTATTATGTGTTGATAAAAGAAAAATAAAAAGTACAGTACATTTATAATGTAGGTAGTTTAAAGTATTACATGATTTTTAATTTAAACATTGAGGGGTCTAGTATACAAAAACTATTAATTATCGTTATTTACATCTAAATTGTCTTGCCGGTATTTCCTTTGCCGGTTTTTAAATCGTCACTATTTCTAATATCATCGGGTACATTTAAAGATTCGTTTTTCTGTTCTTCTTTTTCTCCTGCTTCTTTTTCTTCATTATCAACAACTCTGACATTACTATTTTCGTCATCCCATTCAACGATTGGATCAGGAATTAAATCACCATTTGGTTTGAATAATCCAAATTTTTGATCAAATTCTTTGAAATCAATTCCTTTGTGAATGAAAATAACGTACATTTTTAAAACTTCAGTTTCTAAAGTCATAGAGTCAGAATATAAAACTGATGAATCTAGATTGTAAATTCTTGCATTTTTGAAAATCAAATGAATATCATAAATAAATTCATCCAAATTATTATATGTCCAATTATTGAATCTTCTTTTAACCATATCAAATGCAATTGGATTTTTAATTAATATATAATAATCAGGATAAAGTCTTCTTTGTGGCTTTGCATTGAAAATTTTACATAGTCTTCTACCACTTTGATCTGTAAAAGTCTGAACATGATTTAAAATATCATTCATTCTTTGTTGCAAAACTGAACGATCTTCACCAATTGGTTCTTCAGATGGATATATTTCCCTCGATAACGGAGTTGATCCAAAATTTTTTCTTCTACGAACGGGTGGGTTTGAAGGATATAAAGAATCTCCACCAGCTTCTGGAGTTGCCGATGGTTTCCTTGTGACTTTCTTGACTGGTTTTGTTGATAATTTAGCACGCTTTAAATCACCACCTTCTTCATCTTCATCACCTTCTATATCTCCTTGTCCAACATCATCTTCTTTCTTTACAGACTTTGATTTTTTGAGCTTTTTAGTTTTAGGCTTATTATTATCACTATCATCACTGATATAACCGTCAATTTGTCTTAACCATTGTTCTTCAGTTAAGTTTTCATCATATTTGGTAACTTTACGTTCTCTTGTACCACGACCATAGTTTTCCATTTTGTCTTCTTCCTCCTCTTCTTCCTCTAATTCTTGATGATAAACTTCAGGTAATTCTTCTTCGCTTAATAATCTTGGTAAGTTAGAATTCCATTTCTTTTCTCTTTCATCATCAATTTCTCTAAAAATTCTCATTTCGTCTTCATTTCTAGCTAACAATTCATTCAGATCTTCATCATTTAAGTCTTCATCATTTTCATTAGCATGTTCTTCAGTTTCAATCAATTTTCTTAATAATGCCTCTTGTTCCTCGTTGGTTGATTTTTGATCAAATTTACCGGCTTGAATAACCTTACCATCAATATCCAGTTTTTGGTGTGCCTTTTCTAAAATGTATTCTTCAATTGAATCACTTGTGATTAATCTTAGAATTCTAACTTCATTCTTTTGCCCAATTCTGTGTGCTCTATCTTGTGCTTGTAGATCTTGGTGTGGGTTCCAATCAGTATCGAAAATTATAACAGTATCAGCCGTTTGTAAATTCAAACCTAAACCACCGGCTCTTGTTGATAAAAGGAACACAAAATATGGTGAACTTTCTGCGTTGAAATCTTTTAATAATAGTGTTCTATCATCAGCTTTAGTATCACCATCAAGTCTCATATACTTAATATCTCTATATCTCAAAAAATCTTCCATAATATCCATAATTTGAGTCATTTGAAAGAACATCAAAACTCTATG
Source organism: Pichia sp. NRRL Y-12827 (assembly GCA_030570315.1). NCBI lineage: Eukaryota > Fungi > Ascomycota > Pichiomycetes > Pichiales > Pichiaceae > Pichia > Pichia sp. NRRL Y-12827. Next base: position 103,079 of record JAJLVN010000025.1, read on the forward strand.
ACCAGTTGCTTTAAATTTAGGTAGGATTTTATCTAATAATTCAAATTTACCAGCAGATCTCCAAATTAAATCATTGTTTTGATGTGAAGGATTAATCATATCTTCAATAGCAGGGAAAACAAATGGGTGATTGCAAATTTTTCTTAATTGCATTAATTTATTATTCATACCTTTAATACCAACTGCTTTATTGTCATTATCACCAATAAACAATTTATTAAATTTAAGCATTTGATAGTACATTTTAGTTTGTAAGCCAGATTTTTTACATTTGATAACTTTTTCAACTTTACTTGGTAACGATTTCTCGACATCTTTTTTCAATCTTCTTAAAAGAAAAGGTCTTAAGACCTTATGTAATCTTCTAATAACCAACAATGTTTCTTCTTCTGATAATTCAATTTTATCTTGACCACCAGTATTTGCAAAAGGCGTATTAAACCATTCATCAAAGGATTTAACAGAGTTGAAAATTTTAGGTAAGACAAAATTCAATAATGCCCATAATTCAGGTAAATTATTTTGTAATGGTGTACCAGTTAAAATTAATCTATAATCAGTATGATAAAACTCATTCAAAATATAAGATAATTTAGATTTTGAATTTTTCATTCTATGACCTTCATCAATAATCATATGAACCCATTTGATTTTTGATAATAAATATTTATCCTTGATAATATATTCATATGTTGTCAATAGTACATTAAAATCACCACTCTTAATTCTTGGTTGTAGCTCTTTTCTATATTGTGGACTTCCTTTGTAACTAATCATTTTCAAACTTGGAGCCCATTTGTCAAATTCATTGATCCAGTTTGGTAATGTACTTAGTGGAACAATAACTAAAAATGGACCTGCTAATTTTTTAACTTCAGTAATGTAAGTTAATAAGGAAATAGTTTGAATAGTTTTACCTAAGCCCATTTCATCAGCTAAAATACCATTTAGACGATTGTTAAATAATGAAACCATCCATTCTAAACCACGGATTTGATATTCTTTTAGTGTCCCGCCAACTAAAATAGACGGCTGTTTTTCCACTTTTTCTTTTATTTTATGAGCAACATTATAATAGTCTAAATTAAGCTTTTCTTCTTCATCCTTTTCATTTGCATTTGGATCTTTATCGGTCTCAGTTTCTGCACTATGTCCAACTTTAACCATTTTTTCATGTGTCTCCTTCTGTTGTTCCTTGACAGCATCCGTCAAAGTACGTAAAAATGAATTAGTTTGATTGAGTAGATGTGTAATTCTTGTATCTTTAGTTTGATCTAATAATTTAACATACGCTTCCTCATCATTTTCCTTCAAAGCCTGTAATCTTTGCTTTGCATTCCTCTCAACTCTACGTAATTCTTCCTTTTCGGTTTGTTGATGATAATTAATTAAATTTTTTGCTAGTCTTTGATATTTTAATTTTTTCTCAGTGATAGTCTTTTTATGATCATTTGAAGCGTTTAACAAATTGGTTTGTCTTTCAATAACTTGAATCTTCTTCTTTTCTAATTTAAGATGAGTTTGTTCTAAATACAGTGCATTCACTAGTGATGAATCCTCTAAACAAATATTTCTGACTTTAGCTGAAAAATTGGGTAAATGGTTAATCAAAAGGACATTCTGATGTAAAACATTGGATAAAACATAACCCCTGAGAGCTTTTTGATATGGGAACATTTTAAAAGCTTCGTATTCAAATTTAAAAGAATCATCTAACTTGGACAATTTCTCTAAATCTTCTAATTCATATTGGAGTAGTAAGCTTTGATGTAAATCTTTCAATTCATTGGCGCGCTCTAAATCTAAAGGTGTAGGGAAAGTAGATGGTGTAAAAACTTTTGATTTAGTCATATTGAAAAATTCATACAAAACGTCATTTTTGATCTTAGGAATTACAAATGAATCGACTCTTGACAATTGATTAGTAACTGATTCTTTCTTAACATTTGAAAATTTTTTATCAAGTTTTTCAAGAATCATAGGAGGATGTGGTGGTAGTACATGAACTTTTGAAATCAATGATTCGTCTGGTATACTATTATCAGGTAGACGTTGAGCAGAAACGGAATCATTCATTGGCGTCGCAATTTTACCCTTTTGTTTCTTTATTGATGGTTTCCTTTGATTTTGATTCTTTTGATCAAGTACATTTTGTTCCATTTGAATTTGCTTTTGTTTTTGTTGTTGAGCTTGTTTCTGAATTTCTGCTTGTTTATAAAGGTTCTGTAATTCAGCATTCATATCATTAGATTGTTTTTGTTGCATTTGAGGTTTTTGTTGGGATTGAGGATGACCATGAATAACTTGTTGTTGTTGTTGTTGTTGTGAAGGTATTGGAACTTGTTGTTGAAGCTTTTGTGGTATTTGAAAATGCTGCTGATGTTGAGGTAATGGAACTTGCAATGGCTGTGGAGGTTGTTGTTGCTGTTGTTGTTGTTGTTGTTGTTGTTGCTGTTGCTGCTGCTGTTGTTGCTGTTGTTGTTGCTGTTGATTTTGATATCTTTTGTCTTGAAACTTTTCATAACTTGCAGTAATAAGTTGATTTAATTCAGGAGTTATTGGCTGGTTTTTGATAAAGTTTTTGAATGAACCAATTTGGAATCTTAAAATTTGAGCTTGAAATGGACTGAAAATCAGAGATGGTTGGTTAGGATTTGCATTTAAGTTTTGATTTGAATTAGAATTTTGATTAAGATTTTGATTTTGGTTAAGAGTTGAATTCTGGTTTTGATTTTGAATGTGTTGCCTTGAATCTGATTGAATAGTATTAGTAAAAGGCGAGCCAGCATTTGACGTATTGTTAGCAGGACTATTGATTCTGGTATTGTTATTACTAGCTCGTAATTGTTGTTGTAACAACATTTGTCTTTGTTGAAATATCATTTCCTGAGATAAATGTCGTTGCTTCTGCTGCTGCTGTTGTGGTTGTTGTGATTGTTGAGGTTGCTGAGGTTGTTGTACCTGTTGTGCTTGTTGAGGTTGTTGAGGTTGTTGAGGTTGTTGAGGTTGTTGAGGTTGTTGAGGTTGTTGAGGTTTTTGTACTTGTTGTACTTGTTGTACGTGTTGTGATTGCGGTTGTGGACTCTGCTGTTGACTTTTTATTTGAAATGAAGGACTTGAAACATTACTGGTTTGGTTCATAGTTGAATTCACATTTATGTTGGTATTCATTTGGTTCATTTGGTTCATTTGATTCATTTGGTTCATTTGATTCATTTGATTCATTTGATTCATTTGATTCATTTGGTTCATTTGATTCATTTGATTCATTCGGTTCATTTGGTTCATTTGATTGTTTAATGGATTATTCAATTGATTCATATTACCATTAGGATTACCATTCTGTTGACTCTGTAACTGATTTTTACGCTGTAAATGAAGTTGAATCTTTTGAAAATTAGGATCATTTGATAATAAAGAATAAAGTTTCATATATTGAGGTAACTTAGTTACATTTTGACCGTGTTGGAATTTCAATTGTTGCATACGCTTATATATTTCCTGAATTTGAGATATTGATAAACCATTTTGTGAAAATTGTTGATTAATATCATTTTGATTTAGATTAGGATTTGAATTCGGACTAGCATTGTTGTTGTTGTTGTAATTATTAGTACTACCAGAGTTAATAACTGAAGGGCTTGCAGAATTAAAATTGCTAATGCTAGGATCGTTGCTTATATTTAGATTAGCATTGATATTTATATTATTATTAGGATTGGTGTTGATATTGTTATTATTTGGCGGCAGCGGAGAAAAACCGTTAGTAGTATTATTATCCAACAGATTGAACTGATTATTGAAATCCATTGTTGGTATAGGATGGATACGCTATAAGGTCTAAATTGAGAGAGGCGCCAGGCTGAAGTGAAGATGGAGATAGAGAGACACGAAAGAGGTAAACAATAACGGAGACAACAAAGCCTAAAACGTGTTTGTTGATGTGATGTAACAAACAATACGTTATAGCAATTTATAAGAAATAACGTGTTGACGGTGTATCTGCCATTTGTTTGGTCATTGCCAATTGAGCTGAGCTTTTTTTCTTAGCTGGGCTCCAGTGGAAGTCAATCTTCTGCCATTGTCGGCGCGGGTCACTAGGTGGCGGCTCTGCTCGATGGTGCTGTTAGTAAAGGGCGCAGTAAAAGGCAAAAGGTAGCTGCTTACAGGTAGTTTACAAGAAGAAAAAGGTTGGCCAAAGAGTAAATAGTTGACAGAAGAGAAGTACCAAGTGACAAAGAAGAAGAGAGTGTAAACCCCAAAAGAAACAGAACAAACGATACTTTCGTAATATTTAATAAATAATAAATATTAAATGATAAATATTAAATAATAAATATTAAATAATAAATATTAAATATTAAATATTAAATATTAAATAGTAAGTATCATTTTCATTTCCATTTTCATTTCCCGTTCTCCCCTCTCGTTTCGTTCGCTTGGCCTGGTTGAGACTATGTGAATGTATGCATATATACATGTGTACATGCATATAGAATTTGTGTGTCGACTGGACCATTTATATTTTATAGCCTTGGGGACGGGATCTGGCAGTATTGCAATTATCTTACAAATAAGAGACACACGCCATATTAGTCTCTAGGAGAAAAGAGAGAAACTGTGAGATTAGGCATCTGCAACAGGCGTGCAAAAAACGCAGAAATTTCTCTTTTTCAAACAATAAAAAAAAGCAATTTTTTGCAATTTAGGCAATTCTTAATACTGTGTGTTTTCCATTTACGATTGGTTGCATCAGGAGGCCTACAAAATCGAAAGAGAGCTTCTCACCGTGGCATTCTACCGCTTTTCAGTTCCAGCATTCTCTACTATATATATATGACTACCAGGAGCTGCCATCGGAAAAAAATGCAACCTATATAATATGACACCATTTCAGTTGTATGTAAATTCGCTCCGTGCGGATACCTGCAATTAACATATCCGCCAGCAAAATGTCCCGCCTGATTGGCGGATCAACGCACCGTACTGTTTCCTATCCGCCAAATAGGTTCATTATCTTACGGATGCAATTAACCGCATCCTACATGTTCAATATTGATAAGAACATTAGACCCTAGATATCACCATTCAACAATGAATGCATTATTACTTTTCTAATCCATTTCTTTGTCTTCATCGATGCAACTTGTTATTATCATTACACACTTCCGTTGTGCGGATACTGTTCGCCGCATATTTTAGATGTGAAAATCATTATCTGCAACGGTTAATCTGAATCGTGCCCTCTTATTATAGTTAGTTTGGTTCCTATAAAATGGATCATTTATCTCGGATTATTGTTTATCCATTCCTTATTATACATCCTTTAAGAATATCACAACAACAACAAGTTATGAACATTGAAGAAATGAGTACTATTAGTGAAAGGAAAAATAATTTTTCAGTGAATGTTTATGATGATCAATCGGTCACTGAAATAGATCAAGAACAATTAACACAATCAAAACTACCAAAGAAACTAAAATGGAAAATAGATTTATTAATCATGCCTTTCTTCATGTCAATTTATTTTTTACAATTTTTAGACAAAACATTAGTTAATTATGCAGCAATTATGGGTTTAAAGAGTCATTTAGTTGGTTCTCAATTTTCAAATTTAGGTACTATCTTTTATGTCTCATATTTAGCTGTTGAACCACTCGATGCTTACTTGATTCAGAAATTCCCAGCTGGTAAATTTTTAGGTATTAATATTTGCTGTTGGGGTGCAGTTGTCGCACTTCATTCAACGACTAAAACGTATGCAAGTTTAATGGTTATTAGAGTTTTGTTGGGTGTCTTTGAAGCTGCAGTTGCTCCATGTTTGATTGTCATTGGTTCCAAATGGTGGACAAAAGCTGAACAATCTAGAAGAACTTGTTTATGGTACATGCAGATTGGTGTTGCGCAAATTATTGGTTCTTTAATGTCATTTGGTTTTCAACATGTGCACTCTACAAGTATTGAAAGTTGGCAAATTATGTTTATATTCATGGGTATTCTAACTTGCATTGTCGGTATCTTGACTCTAATTTTTTTACCTGACAATCCAGTTAATTGTAAGTTCTTCACAGAAACTGAAAAATCTTTAATTCTTGAACATATCAAAGAAAATCAAACTGGTTTAGAAAATAAAGAATATAAGTTTCATCAAGTTAAAGAAATGTTAATGGAAGCTGAAACTTGGATTATGTTCTTCTTACTTGTTTTATCACTAACTGATAATGGTGCAGTTACAACATTCTCATCTCAAATTGTGAAAGATATAGGATTCACCAATAAAATTGCAGCCCTTATTCAAATGCCATTAGGAGTGATTGCAATTATATCATCCATTTTCTGTTGTTACGTTACAAGTTATACTGGTGAGAGAGCACTCATGATGGCATTTGTTGCATTGCCTACAATTTTAGGATGTGCATTATTTACAGGATTACCAGACTCTAATAAAGCAGGTAGGTTAATAGGTGTTTACTTGTTGTTTTTCAATAGTGCAACTATAGCTCAAGCATACTCATGGAATGCTGCAAATACTGCAGGTTATACTAAAAAGAACGCAAGAAATGCAATGACTTTAATGGCCTTCTGTATCGGTAATATCATTGGTCCACAATTATTCCAAGCAAATACTGCACCTGCGTATATACCTGCTAAAATCGTATTATTGATTTTTCTTTCATTATCAGCCTTGTTGGCACTACTTTTAAGATATGTTGTTATAAGGGAAAACAAACGTCGTGATAAGTTACAAGCTGAACAAGAACAGACTGAAGTTGACGCAGATGCAATTTTGTTATCTGATCAAACAGATCGTGAAAATTTGAATTTCAGATATTCATACTAGTTCCGTGATTTCCCTTTCTATTTATATTTTTTTGTATTTGTGTTTTATTTGTACTGGTTAGAAACAATTATTTAGAGGTACGTCTTACACTGGCATCTTACTCCGACAAAGGGTTTCAGAAGTCCGGAAACTCGGCATTATGAAAAAAAAAGTAAAAAAGTGCATATTTTATTTTTGCGGGCCTTTTTGTGGGATAAAATTGGAGCCGTTTCGATGGTGCGACGTCTGTTTTCCACCCTTTTAGGCCAAGTCTCTTAAAGTCAAAAATAGCTGTGGTAGCAGCCTTTCTCTGACTCTGTTTTGCAGAATGTAGAAAGAACCTACCCTAGTAACTTGCAAAAGTAGCTGTCTATATTGCACTGGTGATTAGGTAAACACTCCGTTAATGTATTTGTAGCAAACACACAGAAAGCTTGCGAAGTCGTAAAACCACAGAACGAGCTAGCCCGCTATCAACGAATCTAGTTTGAGAATCACATGAGAACAATTTTCACTGAATGATAAAAAAAAAAAATGGCTAATGACATTAATGGAAAATCCGTTTTTCTACTACTTTCAGAATAGCACATTATTTTTTAGGGCATCGTATTAGATGTATATAAATAGTCCAGTCTCTTTTCCAATTGGGCCCTAATTTTTCCACTATATTGTTATCTCCCATATCCAATACACATCAGAGTTTTATAATGAGTCAAATTGAACCAAAGGAGAGTGACTCTATCTGTTCAATACGTCATGATAATGAATCTACAAAATCGATTGAAAAAGAACTGCCAAAAAACCTAAAATGGAAAATAGATCTACTTATCATGCCTTTCTTCATGGTGATTTACTTCTTACAATTCTTAGATAAAACATTGATCAACTATGCTGCACTTATGGGTATCAAAAAACATTTAGTGGGGTCCCAATTTGCAAATTTAGGTACTATCTTTTATGTCTCATATTTAGCCGTTGAACCACTCGATGCTTACTTGATTCAGAAATTCCCAGCTGGTAAATTTTTAGGTATTAATATTTGCTGTTGGGGTATAGTTGTCGCATTTCATACATTGACTAAAACGTATGCAAGTTTAATGGTTATTAGAGTGTTATTAGGTATCTTTGAAGCTTCAGTTGCTCCATGTTTAGTTATTATTGGCTCTAAGTGGTGGACAAAAGCTGAACAGTCTAGAAGAACTTGTTTATGGTTTGCACAGACTGGATTTGCTACAATTGTTGGTTCTTTAATGTCATTTGGTTTCCAACATGTTCATACAACAAATATTGAAAGTTGGCAAATTATGTTTATATTCATGGGTATTATAACTTTCATTGTCGGTATCTTGACTCTAATTTTTTTACCTGACAATCCAGTTAATTGTAAATACTTTTCAGAACAAGAAAGGGAATTGATTATTGAGCATATTAAAGATAATCAAACTGGTTTAGAAAACAAACAATATAAGTTTCATCAAGTTAAAGAAATGTGTATGGAGGCTGAGACTTGGATTCTATTCCTTATCATTGTTTTTTCCTTGATGAATGGTGGTGCAATTTCGATTTTTTCATCACAAATAATCAAAGATTTAGGGTTCTCAAATAAAATTTCAGCATTAGTTCAAATTCCATTAGGTTTTGTTTCAATTGTTTCTGCATTATTCTGTTCTTATATCACAAGTTATACCGGTGAAAGAGCTTCGATGGTTACAATTGTTACATTACCAACTATTTTAGGGTGTGGGTTATTTATGGGTTTACCAGATTCAAACAAAGCCGGTAAATTAATCAGTGTATATTTATTAAATGCAAATGCTGGTATAATGGCTTTAATGTATTCATGGAATGCTATTAACACTGCAGGGTATACAAAGAGAAATGCAAGAAATGCAATGACTTTAATGGCCTTCTGTATTGGTAATATCATCGGTCCTCAATTATTCCAAGCTCATACTGCGCCTGAGTACGTTCCTGCCAAAATTACAATCCTGGTTGTTCTTTCAATTACTTCTGTTCTGGGTGTTGTTTTGAGATATGTGGTTCTTAGAGAAAACAAAAAACGTGATGCTATCCAAGCTGATGACTATGAAGAAGTTGACATGATCGAGCTTTTATTATCTGATAAGACAGATCGTGAAAACTTGAATTTCAGATACTCTTTCTAGATACTTAAATGTTTAGAATGTCTTTTATGTATAGTATTCATTTTCCATTTCATACTTTGTTCTTATAGTTTATAATATTTATTAATCATTAATTTTAAATTCGGTAAGTTAGTAAACAAATAAACTTTTCTTCTATTAATTATACATTCAAATTAGTAAAGCATACACATATTCAAAGTAAGGGAACCGATGCACCATCACCTCTTAAATCACTTCCGCCGGCATAAACTAAGTAATCATCATCAGGTTTGGATTCTTTTCTAATAATTTGACCTCTACCCATTTGTTTTCTCTCAAAACCTGAGAAAACCTTAACACTATGACCTAATACTTTTAATTCATTAATAACATTTTCGTCCAATGCATCTTCAACTCCTACTAACGTGATATCAGTACTTGCAGGACCATCTGATCCAAAGCCTTTATCGGTGTGTTTAAATTCTGGATGTGAAGAAAGACAAATTCTTGGTGCATCTAATGCTTCTTGGGGATTCATACCAAATAACAGCATATTAAGATAAACTTGAACATGAGCTTGTGGTTGATTATAACCACCCATAATACCATAAACTGCATATAAGTCATCTTTTTGTGGGTCAGATGTTGGTGTTGTAATCATACCTGGAATAATTGTATGATATGGACGTTTACCACCCTCAAGACAATTCTTTGCTTTTGGATTCAAACTAAAATTACCACCTCTATTGTGCATAACAAAACCTCTTTCGGGAATTATGATGGAACTACCAAAAGTTTCATAAACAGAGTTGATAAATGAACATGCATTACCTTCACTATCAGTTGCATTAAAATAAACAGTGTCAGATTTGAACATTGGGTTTGGAACAGATATTTCACCATTATTGATGACTTTAGATTCATTAAATTCTGCTGACCTTTCAGATAAATATTTTTCACCGAGAACTGTGGAAACTAAATGTGGAGGATCAGTTTTTGTCTTTTCCATAAAGTGGTGATAATCGAAAACATATTCCTCCGATTCTTTAAATGCAATTTTCAAACATTCTATAACTAAATGTAAATATTCTGGTGAGTTATGTTTCAGTTTCTTCAAATCTATTTTCTTGGATTCACTTAAACTCTTAATTAAGCCTAGTGTAATTAAGGCAATAATACCTGAACCATTTGGCGGGATTTCCCATAATTTTTGACCCAAAAATTCAAAACTAATTGGTTCAACAAATGTTGAAGTATGTTCAGTAAAATCTTTCTTTGTGAAAACATGACCTCTACTATTTAATTCCTCTATAATCGAATCGGCAATATCTCCTTTATAAAAACCATCCTTACCCTTTTCGGCAATAGTTTTGAGTGATTTGGCAAGTAACTTGTTTCTTAAAAACTGACCTTCCTTCGGAGCTTTAGTGCAATTGTCATTTGTTAAGAAATTTTCAAGATTGTGATCCTTTTTATTTTGAGCAGCCAATTTGTCTTCTCTTTCAGCCCACAAATGTGCACTAATTGAAGACACTACAAATCCATTTTCACATAAATCAATTGCTGGTTTTAGAATTTCAGCAAATGTAACTTTTCCACTACCCCACTTTTCAATTGCATCATACCAACCAGCAATCGCACCTGGAACATTAACTTTAAAAACTGAATCACCTTTGAATCTTAAATTATCAGAAATATGATCAGGATAGTTTTCCTTCAAATAATCAATATTCAATTTTGATGCTGAACGTCCAGTACCATTTAAGCCATAAACTTTTTTATCAGAGGCCTTATAAAATAAAGAAAAACAATCGCCTCCAATACCAGTTGAAGCAGGCTCTAAGACACATAAACATGCAGAAATGGCAACACATGCATCCACACAATTACCACCTAACTCTAAAATACGAATACCAGCTGCATTTGCCAATGGTTGGGTAGATGAAACCATACCCTTGGTGGAGTAAACGGTGGATCTTCTTGATTCAGTTTTGAAACTCATTCTAATGCTTTTTTATCTAATATACAATGTATGTATCACTCACTATACATATGATATTTCCTTCAGAGACTGACGAGTTGACGAGTTCTCTTGATTATAAACAAATGGAGTACGGGTCCCCGTGAACCAAAAAATTGCGGGAAGTTCCACTTTTGGCATGCGATAAGCAACAATGTGCGGATAATAATCGCCCTTATTTTCCGCATAACAACTGAAAAAAAAGTGGATATTAGCAGGATAGTTTTCCGCAAAACAAACGAATCAATACAACCATCTTATTTCTTCTATTATAGGAAAAACTAATTGTGAATCTAGGGATGCCTACAAAAAGAGAACCGATACCCGAAAATAAGAGAAAAAGAGCTTTAAGCAGTTGCAACCGTTGTAAGTTGAAAAAGCGAGCTTGTCGAAGATATGTTGATGGGAAAAAAAGCTTTAATATTGATATACCATGCCAAAACTGTGTTAAATCAAAATCAGAATGTATAACTTCATCACCAAGAAAGAAAAAGAAATTTGTTCCAACCAATGAAAGTACAATGAAACACATCAATTATTATACCTCAATTATTAAGGCAATGTTTCCTGAGAATGATCCAACTGACATTGATCAACTAAAAGAAATTGGAGATGCTTTATTTATTACGCTACCTGATATTAGCTCAATCAATACATTTCAGATGGATTCAGAGCTACCTGATTATGAGGTGACTGATGACGATATTGAAAATGATTCAGCTTTTGATGTTGTTGATGGCATTGATCGGGATGATTATGATAATCATAACCGTGGTTCGGATATTCGTAATCTGAACATAATTCATAGTAAAGATCAATTATCAGTTTTGGATACTGCAAATAAAAGTTCAAAATTGAGTTCAAGTGCAAACGTACTCATGAAACAAAAATCTGGTATAGGTGGTGCTGATTTATTGTTCAATACGTTGTTGAAGATTGGAGATGTTGGGTCAAAAGAAATAGAAAAATCATCAACTAGTAATATGCAAACAAATTTATTAATGAACGGTGGCAATAATATACATTTATCTTTAATTTTAAATCTAATTCCTGCTCAAGAGTGTGAGATGTACACCAATGTTTTCTTTAACAAATTACATGAGAGTTACTTTATCTTTAATGAAGCTAACTTCAGATCAAGACAAAAGCTTTTTTTCAGGGATTTAAATAACAAAGAGAACCTTACTGTTGATAACTTCTGTAATGAAGAAATTTGTACAATGTACTTGGTTTGGATTTTAGGTCGAAATTGTTACCTTACGAAATTACTACAAGTTGATGACCCAAGTGAAGCTAATATTGTGCCAAATTCAATTATAGATCAATATTGGGAAACAGTTAAATTATTTTTATCGTACTGCTTATTTGCAAGAAACGTTGATTCTATCAGAGTCTTATACTTGATTAGTCTGCATTTCTCAACTTTAAAAAATAGAGATGTTGCATGGATTACACTAACAAATGCATGTTTGAAAAGTATTCAATTAGGTTATTGTCAAGAATCACAAATAAGCAAGTTTGACGAATCATTACAAGAAGAGATCAGAACAGCATGGTGGTCAAGTTTTAAACTACACATGAATAATTGTGCAATCATGGGTAGATTACCAAACGTTTCATTGTATGATGTTGATCTTAAACTACCAAAGTTAGAACATATTGAAGATAAATTATTCAGAGATGTTTACAAGAAATCCATAGAATTATTCAAAATAATGTTTATAGTTTTGAAAAATAGAGAGTATTTAGCAAAGAGCAGAAATCCATGGTGTAAAGAAAACTTAAGAAATGTTTCAAAAATTAATAACTCTATGAAAATTTGGAAAATGGGTATTGGCTATTCACTAGAATATTATAAAAGGCCGAATCCTAAAAGATATCAAATCAAACTTCACTTGCAGTATTACTATTGTACACTATCGTTGATTGCACCATATTTAATTGCATTTTCATTGAAACCAAAAAAGGTATTTATTGCGGATGAAAACATAATAACAACTTTATGTAGTGGTGTTGATTCAGCAATTAAATTAATGCAAGTTATCACATTTTCTGTAAATACGGGAAATTTTACAGGTTTACTACATTATGATTTGTTTTATGCTTATAACGCGTTAATGATATTATTGTTAGGATACTCATTAATTAACAAAAATGAAAGTGATTCTAAAAATGAAAATCATCTCAAATTTGAATCAATTTTATCACATACTTTTGAGATTAATCCTAATCAGCTTCTAGCATCAATAAAAGAAATCAAGGATATCAATAATTTTTATGGCCCACAATCTGTTGGTACGATGAAAGAGTTTAGTAACAATATTACAATTCTTTTGGACTATTTCAAATTAAACGAGCAATCGCCTGAACAATTAAAAACAACACCAATTCTTTTAGATACAAAATACGAAGATTCCATCACTCAAACATTTGATGTTCCAGTTGTTAGTAATGAGAGTAATACAAATCTATCAAACTTCAATGTCAATAACAATAGAGAATTAGATATGAACAAAACCAGGAAAGAAAATGAAAGCAATTCATATGTTATTGTCAAAGGTAATAGTACTGATCATGAGGCCGTTAATAATAATCATAATAACAATAGAAATGAAGCCACTAATTCGTACCAAATTGAGAAAGGGTTTTATGATTTTATCAACTTCATTAATTCTGAACAGGATAATTCACAACAACTATTTAGTGATCAATTGTTATTAGATTGGAATAGATTGTTTGGAACTCCTGAAATGACCCTTAATGGGGCTTGTGATCATCAGTTTTAACGGACTTTCGATAGATATATACATAAATAAGCATGTATATTAGTAAAAATTTTGATTCTAATTTTGGCGTATTCGTATGTAATTATATAATTTAAATTTCAGAGCTATATTGCCTTTGTAAATTTATAATTTTAATACAATATAATAAGCCAATAATTAAGACAAAAATCTTTGTCACAAAGTGAACCATTAATTTAATTCCCAAATGTCATTTTGATACTATTCTAAACTAACATTTAGTAAAGTCAGTTCTTTTGAAATAAAAGAGATAGAAGCAACAAATTTACACTATAAGTAATAGAAAGAACGAAAATAAAGATTTTTGAACACTCTTTGATGATGGTGAAGGTTTTTTTATTTTTATTTGAACATGTTTATTAAAAAAAATTAGAAAACTTATTTCAATGTAATGAGTCTTCAGATATTTTAGCTTTAGGAAAACAATAAGAATTCCAATATTCAATGGCAGTATTTCTTCCAAATAGCTATTTTGTTAGTTATCTTCTCTCATCATGCAGTCTAGTATTTTTCAATCTAATCATTATGGTACATGCATAATGTCAAACCACTTAATGCACACAGAAAATCTTCCATTGTAAATAGAAATTTTCCTGGGCCTCCCATATTTGCTAATGCTTTTAAAATCGCCATTAAGCTACTATAAGAAAACTAATCAATTTGGGTATCCACATAAAACATTGATAATGCCCTTATTTTTCAATGATATCTAATTAACTTCATTATTATTCACCACAGTTAATGTCTTAATATTTTTAGCAATATAATTATGTACAAAAACAGTTCCGTTGTTTTATTCAACTTAGTAGAAATGGTCAATTACTAAATTATTTTCCAACATTCAGTTCCATCACCCGGTATCTACTTTTTGTTCCCATGAATACTATTTAATAAATATTGACGTCGCAACTACTCGTTGTTTTTTCTGTATTTTTGTGGATCTATACCGTTAAATCCATCTGGAAACAAATTGAGAATTGTAATACAGATGCAAACTTCTTGACTAACTGGTTTTTTTCATACAAAATAAGGAAAATAAGTAAAGAACAAACATATATACAATTAAGTAAAGAGAAATAATTGTATATTGATAATTTGGTCAAATGTTCTATATCTATTTAGTTTTTAATTTTTAATATATATTTGTATTTTTGGAAAAATGTTGAGATGAATACTTGGAAAACTTATAAAGAGTGATATGTTTGATGCTGATGCAAATAATTTATCATAATGTTACAGATATTTTAAAAGTTTTTAATTATTTTTCTTATTAAAGTATGTTTATCAAAGTTGCTACTAATACACAAGACGTAGTCTTCTCTTTTATGTTGTTTTTTCAGTTAGATCTTAAATTTTGTTTATCATTGAATTTTACAGACACTGTCCAAGTCAATTTGGTTTATAATAAAAGAAGTAAAATGAGTCTCCGGTGGTCTGACTTTGCCTTATTTTTATGTTATCGTCCAGACAGTTTGTTGCGATATTCATTGGTATGAGCCGTATGACTGGGCCGTAGACAAGATAGCCTTGACTAAACCTGTGGCTACGCTCCTTTTAGCATCAAGGATCACGTGAGTAACAAAGGCAATGTTCAGTGTGTGGGACAGATGTTACATTCATTCTGGTTGTTTCATCAACGGCTGCGATTGTCATAATGAAATTAGACGTGCTTTTGTCAAATGGATGTTAGGACTTACAGCTTTTGGAAAGATAAACAGATGATGGAAAAGATGTGATTGAAGAGACTGACTATTTTAGGATATATCGATTGAAGGCGTGAATGCTACACTGATAGATATTGGCACTCTAGGGAGTTTAAGGAAACCTGAAGACGGTAGCGTTACTGTCGATTTCAGTTATTTAATAATGCCTGTTCCTATGAACCTTTCATGGTTGAAAATATGATAGTAGGAAAAGCAGATTTGGTTTTAATTGGTAAAGGCTGTAGCTATGGTATTCTAGGTACCATCCTAAAGGCAAATAAAGACGGCACCTGGATATTTAATTTCCTGGGCCTCAATATTACCATGCAAAAGTGTGAACGCAATATGGACGATGAATATCTCAGGAGAGGTAAAGTACCAGTATTGGACTGTCAGTGCTGAGCTAGCAGCAAGTTCAATAAGAACGGCATTGATTTGCAGTCGACCCACATCGTTATACAACAGGGTTTTGCTTACTTGCACCATACTATTTACAATCGTTACTATGGACATATCTATGATGATAACAGGCTTAAGTGTGCAACTATGCTCTACTATACTTACTAGGACCTGGCCAAATGGAGACAAGTTAGGATAATGTGTGGGCGACGTTCTAAAACATGTTGTTAGTGTTACGTCCTAGGCTAATACAGAAATGAACAGATATGATGGTATAGCTTACGCTACGATCTAGTGAGTAGAATACTTCAGAACAAAGTGAACTAAAACAATATGATATAATTTTAAATGAAAACAAAATAATAATAATAAAATTTATAATATATTTTAAAATATTGATAATCATAGCGTTTCTAAAGGTTCAGAAGAAACAACTTCAAGCATTGTTCAAGCTATAAAAAGCTCTTTAATTTTTATTTGATTTAATTATTTTCTATAATTCTAAAAAAAAAGTAGAGCTTCTTTAATTCTGCCTTTGATACGTAAAAAATTTTGTTGGTTTTGTCGTTTGAATAAAAGAAAACGGCTTAAATATATCATATAGCCAACAAATCCATAATATGATGGAATTAAAGGGATAACAACAAAAGTTAAGTAAATTATGTCATTAATTTTATTATTGTAGCTTTTTTTTGAGGGGATGTTGTTTAATGCATTCTTTCTGAATTAATTGAAAAACGATGTTTGTATTTAGAACATTCTGTAAAGACATGACAGATGGCGCCTATTTTACGAAGCTGATTATTACATATTAAACGAGGATTGTAAAAGTTTTGGTAAATAAGTACAGTTTGGAGAATTAGCAATTAAAAGAATTAAAATTGATTTGCCTAAATAAGTCTTAATTGATTCACTTAAACTAACTGTGGCTAATTGGATAGTTAAACAGGCTCTACCATGTTCATCCAAATTATATTTACTAAACCCAATATAGAAGACTGCAAATATTAAAAAAAATTGAGTTCAATCGATTCACCAAAATAATGTGCCAAGTATCACATTAAACATCTAGCTAAACCCTGGTATTAGATTAACCAGTAGAATAGTCATTACAAGAAATACCATCTGAAAGAACAAAATCATACACCGTGGTTGCTTTTAACAAGACTATCTTTAAAATTTGAAAATCCCTCGTTAGCGCAATCTACGCTATAACATAGATCGTTAAAGCATTACAAATAAATAAATCTGCCAAAACAATTACTGTAACTACATAAATATCTAACCCGCTAAGTAGTCTACCAATTTTTAAATAAGCCAGTGTAACCGGTAACCAATTAACCAAAAAACAAAAAAACGTTGATTAAATTATAATCTGTGAATGATCATCATTAAATAAACGATTGATGGGCAGTACATTCTTTTTAATAAACTGGAATTAATTAAAACGACAGTATGGAAATAATAATAATATATCGACTATTAGATTTCTCACTCAACCTAAACCATGTGGAAAGAACTATCAATAACATACTCTAAATTACTACACTCAAATACAGTTTCTGTTGATCTAAGTATTTCACATTCTTCATCTGTAAAAGAAATTATTTGTGAGCCAGAATAATAGTTGAGATGATGCTCTGTTGTATTTTCTGTAGTCACAGTTGATTCTTACATTTGAATATTTGGGGACACTGTGCTTATTGTAATGAAAGTCAACACGCTTGAAACACTGGTAGATACTGCAAGCTGAGAAAAAAAGAAAAAAATAGCCAATAAGCTTAAATGTATCTGTACTTAATATATGCATATGATGAATCTGATAAGTAATTGAATTTGATTTAAAACACCTGTACGTTACATTGAGTTAATAAACGGGTGAAACCAAGTGTATGACCATAGTGAATAGCAGTAAAATAATAAATATTAACTTCATCACTTAATAGATTTGGTGATACTAATTAGTTTGATATAAAGTAATGAATAAGAGATTGAACCTTTACTAAAAAAAAAAAAAAATATTTTTTCAGTTTTAAAAAGTTGACAGAATCCTGTATATATATGTACCTATGTAATATATTGAGCAAATAGAATTATGTAAAGTAGTATATACATTGCTTGGTATATTTGTCGAGTGTGGAAATACTGTTTCATAATAATCTGAAGTACTTAAAACTATAGAGTTCTTTATAATCAATTAAATCATTGATATTTATGATGTAGTAAGATTTCAGATTCAAGGGAGCCCGTCGAATTAATAATATAATATATATAATATACCTAGCTAATAAAGCATTTTTTTAGATTAGCAAATAAACGTGCATTACTAATAAAAAAACTCTTTGTAGGTATAAGGTTGGAAAAAGCAAATAATATATGAAATTAGTGCAACTGGTTATTACTCATATAATATTTACAAGCATGAAATTTTTTTTTAAAATCAAAAAAATGTCTACAGGCAATTAAAAGCATTAATATAATAATACCCCGATTCGAAGAAATGGGGTTGTAACTTTTCTTTATGTACAGCAGTTTCATCAACAGTTGAGCCAGACATACGTAAACTCTTTCTAATTAAACAAATAATAAAGCATGTATACAAGAGATATAAGTAAATGGTATTATGTACAGTGTTAAGTTTTATTGGATTTATACTTGGAAATATGAGCTGCTATGGAATAAGGATATAAAACAAAATAAAACTGACACTACTATAATGACTACGCATAGTATGATTAGCTAATTTATATTTACTTTTTGATACAATATGCATATCAAAAACTTATTAATATATATCAATTCACTTAACAATACAAATACGTACAGCTACAAATATTTCAAATATAGGCTTGCATAAGTTACATGTACTATATCTAAACAATAGATTTTGATCCTATTCAAACGAATATTATTTGGAAACGTTTTGCCAGTGTTTGTTGCAAAGTATTAACTCTGATAATAGGATCCATGTTTATATTATAAGTTGATTATTTAAAAAGAAAGTATAAATAAGCATATAAATATTAAAGGCGATAATAAGGAGGAAATCCTCCTTATATAGACAAATTAATGATTTTTATAAGAACATAAACAGATCACATTTCTACGTAATTATCTTGTTTCAACAGTTTCAGAGGTAGCTTCCACAAATAAGCTACCAGTTATTATAACGCATTAGTTATAATAATAGGATTCACGATTATAATATAAGTAAGATATTAAAGAAAAAATTATAAATAAATATATAAATACTTAAAGAAATAACTAAGGAAAAATACCTTTTTATGTATTCCTAAAATGACGAATGTCATAAAAAACAAATAAGTTAAAATGCATGACATGGCATTTCAATTGGTCAAAAATAATATATTTCAACAAGTGAGATAATTAAAAACTTTTAGTATATTAAAATACTTGTGACGGTATAATAAATTATAAACTTCAAGATAAATTTAATCAAATTCTGTAGTTTATAATGATTATCTTAATAATCTGTTTAAAAGCAATAATTATTTAAAAAAATATGTCTAAAGTTGAGTAGACTGGATGCTAATTAAATCTAAACTTTTCAAGAAAAGCGGTTTTAGCTCAGTGGGAGAGCGCCAGACTGAAGATCTGGAGGCCATGTGTTCGATCCACATAAACCGCATTATTTTTTTGTGTTTTTCAGCTTTCACTATCTATCAAGAGTTAGTTTAATATAAAACCTATTTAATCTTTAATATTAATTTTAAGTAATATTTTTATATCTTTTGGTGGGTAAATATACAAATCATCTGTTTATTTATAGAAGTCCTAGATCTTGCAATCTTTCACAATGTGGCATTGGCATCTTTTTAGCTTGTTCAATTTTGTTCCAATCAGTAAAGATGATACCTTGTGCATTTTCAATTATTTCATTCTTGATATTTCTTTCTTTCATACATCCATAGTTAAGTTGGTCAACATATCGAGTTTCAACATACTTATCTAAACCTTGTAATTCCTTTTCTGCATTTTTTCGTCCATTAAAATCTTTTTCAGTTTTTTCAGAAACGTAATAGTTAATGTTAAATTTTGGAGTTTTACGTTCAACATCAAAGCCACTGGCTGGTTCAAATGTGTATTTCGGAACTTTTCCGTGAAATGATCTAACGTTTTTATAACCACTTTCAGAATTAGATCCACCACTGAATGAGTTTATAAGAACTGAAAATGCAATAATTATTAGTGGTAAAAATTGAATTATATGTTGTGACCAACTCAAATCTGGATTTGCTTGACCATTTGCACCTCTGGTTCCGCCTTGACGTTGCTGTTGCTGTTGCTGTGCACGTCTTCTTGCATTCATACCGGCTGTGTTTGAATAATAAAATCCATTATTTGGAAAACCGTTTCCACCAAAATTAAAAGAGAATCCGTTATTTCCCATTCCACCCATACCAAACAACATATTTAATATATCTTCATTAATACCCCCACCACCCATGCCAGCACCTTGTGGGAAACCTTGAAAGCCTTGAAAACCTGAAAATCCATTCATTCCTGTGCCCGGGAAACCGTGTCCACCACCAGCACCACCCATTCCACCGCTACGTGAATCAGGATCTGAACCAGTCATATCATACATTTTACGTTTGGATTCATCACCTAAAATTTCAAAAGCTTTTGCAATGACCTTGAAGGCTTCTGATGCTTTAGGATGTTTATTCTTATCAGGATGTAACTTGATTGCTAATTTTCTGTATGATTTTTTTATTTCAACATCTGTTGATGATTTATCCACTTTTAAAACGGAATAATAGTCAGTACGTTTCATACTGAGAATTTCATTAACCAGTTTGGTTTGCTCAGGGGTACAATCTGCCATTTTAGAATTATTTCTGTCTATGTATATTTTTTATCTTAACTAAATCTAAAATGTATATTTTCTGTTATTAAAAGAAGGGAGGCAACTAATCAAAACCCCACAATATGTTGTATATATACGCTCACTGGTATAACCTGTTTAACTGTTCAACAAACAGAGAAAATCAAATGAGTAGCTTGCCACCGTGGAAGTTCAAGATCAGTACAGTTGACGACTGTCACCAACAAATTTCAAATTTCAAATTTCAGTTCTCAAAAAAATCAAAATTTACACCACAATTATTTACATGTACGTGTGTAATGTATAATACAAAATCAGTTTCAGCAAATTAAATGCTTTTACTTTATTTTTGAACAAATTGTACATTTTAAATATCACTTTTAACTATATAATAAACACGCGTTAAAGTACTATAATGATCTCTTATTTATCATCTTCCAAAAGCCAAAGAGCCATTTCTTTCTTTTCTCTGTCCTTTTCTTCCTTTTCATTAACTTGATCAACTTTACCTTCCATAACGACTTGTTGGACATGTTCTTTTTGCTTAGCACGATCTCTCATTCTCTCTTCAATTGTACCACGAACCAACAATCTATAAACAGTAACTTGTCTTGTTTGACCCAATCTATGCGCCCGATCCATTGCTTGTGAATCAATTGTTGGATTCCAATCTGAATCATAAAAAATAACTGTATCTGCAGCAGTAAGATTGATACCTAAACCACCAGCTCTTGTTGATAATAGAAAAATGAATAATTCAGGATTTGTTTGCCAATCATTGACAAGATCTCTTCTATCACCCAATTTAGAAGAACCATCGAGTCTAATATATTTGTATTGTCTATATGTTAAGTATTCTTCCATTAAATCCATCATTCTCGTCATCTGGAAATAAATCAAACATTTATGATCACCTCTTTTCAAATCGACAAGCATTTGATCCAGTTTCTTTAATTTTGCACTTTCAAGGACAAATCTTTCCATAGATGGTAATCTAATTGTACCACCACCCATGAAATTGGATTCTTCAACCGGTAACATTTCTGCCTTGGGCCATTCTTTTATTGGAATATCCTTTTCAATCAACTCTGCCTGTGTATCTAAACTTAATGGTAATAATGCCTTCCTAACTGTTTGGTTGAAAAGTATATCATTGGTCATATTGTTGAAGTTTTCTTTTGAACAGATTAATTCGATTGGGGGAGCCATAGCATTTTCAAAATATCCCTTTTGAAATACTCTCATATAGATTTCTTTAGCTACTATATCATGGACTTTCTTCAATTGTTCAGGTATATAATTTTTATTAAAGGTAAGTAATTTATTTTCGTAAAGAGTACCATAAATTTCTTCAAGTATTTTACTTTTTTCTTCTTCAGTTGAGTCAAGATATGATCTTTTATCGATTGCATTAAAAAGTAAGTTGTTCGAAACAATCTTTTGTATTTCTCGTGGACTTTCTTTAATAAACTTAAGAATACTCATTTCACTTTTTTCATCGTTGATATAGTTATTAGGATCATAAACATTAAACATCTTCTTGATTAATCTTTCTTTGTCAGTTAGATTATTATTTTCATATGCTGGTAAGAGTAGATCATTTAAAACCACTTTAGGTAGGTGGTATTTGATTAGATTCTTTGTATTATAATTTAATTCCAAAACATTATCGTTGATTTCTCTTAATAAATTTTCAGTCGCTGGATATGTTGAGAAACTGAATGCAGATCTTGCATCTGCTCTTTCAAACAAATCTGGATGATTACAAACCTTTCTAAACTGCATGACAACATTCATTAATGATTCAACTTCTTCATTATTACCAATTCTCTTATTGTTTTCAATCAAATCAACAACATTAATTTGTGAACGCAACATACGGTACAATTTCTTTTGTCTATTGGTTAGATCACAATAAACATCAATCTCAATCTTTTCACCCAATTCACTTTGGACATTCTTTTTGATTCTACGCAACATGAAAGGCTTCAAAATTGCGTGTAACCGACGTAATTGCTCTTCATTCAATTTCGAGTTGGATGCTGCATGTGCTTCAATATCTTTCGAAAACCATTCACTAAATTCTTCGTGGTTATCAAACAAGGAAGGCATAATGAAATGCAACAAGGCCCATAATTCTTGCATATTATTTTGGATTGGAGTACCTGTCAAAAGTAACCTATTACGGCATTGTAAATTCAATAAAGATTTCCATCTAGAAGATTGTGAAGATTTAATTGCTTGGGCTTCATCTAAAATCATATATTGCCATTTCATTTTTTGGAAATATGCAGCATCTGCAACAACTAATTGATATGATGTAACGACAACATGGAATGGTGAATTTCTGTTATATATAATATTTTTTCTATCCCAAAATTTACGTAAAACTTTACGATCCTTTGCAGTACCCCAATATGGTAAAACATTGAAGTCAGGAACAAATTTGGTAATTTCTTGTTGCCAATTATGTAACGTCGAAGATGGTGTAACAACTAAAAATGGTCCCCAGATATCGTGATTTTCAGCTAAATATGCTAAAACGGAAATACTCTGAACAGTTTTTCCCAAACCCATTTCATCTGCTAAAATACCATTAATACCTTGTTCATATAAATTAGCTAACCAGTTCAAACCCTTGCGTTGGTATTCTTTCAAAGTACAGTTGAGTAATTTTGGTTGATCAACAGTTATATCACCGATTGATGTTGGATTCTGGAAGTTCATTTCACCTTCATTATCAGAATCGTCGGAGTCAGAATCGTCGCTATATTTGGCTCTTTGAACTCCACTATTAAATTGTTGTGCTTTAGTTTTAGCTTCTAATAAAGCAGTTTGGGCATTTGCAGCAGCCATTTTATTCAATGCATCTTCATTTTCTTCATCAAAATTCAATTGGTTGAAATCCTTGGTTGCCATGCTTAAATCAACATCTTCTTCATTTTGTGCGATCTGGGAGCTTCCACCATTTTGGGACAAGTTCTTATCACCCATTTCACCTTCGAATTCACTTGTTTTAATCTTTTTACCAATAAAATGTGAATATAATTCAGTTTGATTAAGCAAGAAGTTCAATTTTCTTGATTGTCTTTTAGCTTCTCTTTCTTCCTCTTCCTTCTTTGCTCTTTGTAAAGCCTCTTGTTCTGCTTTTAATCTTAAATTTCTTTCTTCCTTTTCATTCTTTTTCCAGAAACTCAACATTTCTCTCATACATCTTCTTGCCTTCGCTAATTGATCCTTTTGAGCCTTGGTTGTTTTGACTTGCCACTTTCTTGACTCTCTGGAGGCTAGTTGTGCAGTCTTTCTTAGATTAATAGATTTGGCCTGTGCAGTTTGTTGGAATAATCTATAAGCCTTTGGACTATCCTTTCTGGACAAATCTTTCCAAATGGAAAGATAAGTATTATCGTACTGTCTTTCAATTGACTTTAGTTCTTTCAGAGATAATTTTTGATTATCGATGACAATATTACCAGCATCCGATAAATTTTCATCAGCGTTTTCAACATTGGCTCTTCTTCTTCTTCTTTTAATAACCGGTTGTGCTCGTTCTTCTTCATTGAATATTTCGTTCAATTCATGGTCTATTTCACCCTCATTCAAAATTTCATTAGTACGTAAAACAGGTTTTCTTTTTCTTTTACCGATAACATTATTAGTAACTGCAGTTGCAGCCAATGTATTCTTTCTTGACCTTTTACCTCTTCTCCTGACAGGAGCGCCACTTTTGACTTCGTTGGTGGTGTTTGGTTTGGGTTTCAGAACTCCTCCTCTACCATTTCTCTTAAATGCATCACCATTGTTCAGTTTATCGGGTCTCAACCCATTGCTTTCATTTAATGCAGGGTTAGTCAAAGGATCAGTATCAGTGACTTTCAAAGGAGAGACATAAGGGTCTTCAATATCAGATAATTTTATCTTTGATTTATCATTATTTAAATTGTGTAACATGTATTCACGTTCAGTTTGAACATCAACCAAGCAATCTAGAACATTGCCTTTCAGATTGTTTAAAACACCAGCTTCTGATTCAACCTTCTTATAACGTTTGTAAATTTTATCATGAATCATATCAGCAGAATTAAAATTGTTAAAATCATTTTTCAAATTTTCAGTGAATTTATTGTCTAAATAAACACCATTAGTGGTTGTTAGAAATTGAAACTCATCATTCATCAATTTCAAACTATTCATTGAAGTATTAGAGACATGATCCATATCTATAATTGTGGTTAATTTTTTCTGGAAAACAGACAAAAGCTCATCAGGAGATGCTAATGCTAATGTACTAGTTACGTTTGTAGTCACTTTTTCAACATCATGTTCAGAATTTGTATTGTTGTTATTATTAATCTCTGGACTAGCAACCAACATATTGTCTATAGATATCTGGTGAAAGAAAAGAATATTAAAATAAAGAAATGGTTTAATAAATGTTAGTATTTGACTGCTTAATTACAAGTTGGAAAACACGACATGTTATTTCTCCTGTAGGATCTAGACATACCCTTGACGTATTGACAGTGTCCATTATGAAAATGTATGGCAAAACAAGCAAATGTCTGTTCTTTTCTGTCTTTGTATGTGGCCAGTTCAGTGTCCACTCAAAATTGCCACCGACGTTGTCGTCGTTGTCTTTCCTTGTTCGAGTTTTGGTTTCACACCGTTTGCTTCCACCATTTGCTTCACAGACACACCAAAGTGGAAATCGAACTCGAAAAGGTGAAAATGGAAAATAAAAATTCGAATTTTGAATTTTGAATTTTGAGAAATGGCAAATGCTTAACTGTAGCTATAGTTGATTAGGAGTTTGGCTTTTTTCTTATTTCTTTTAAGAATAACCACAAGTATATCAAAAAAAAGCAAAACAACAACAACCTATGTCTGAATCTCAGATACGTCAAGATATGGTGAACAACGCAGTGTCATTTTTGACGGACCCTTCTGTCAACGATACTTCCCTTACAAAGAAAATACAATTTCTTGAATCCAAGGGAATGACTAATGCCGAAATCCAACATGCTTTATCGATGGCACAACAACAACCAGTCACCTCAACCGCAGCTATTCCAATACCTCCACAACCACCGACCCAACAATTGCCAAATATAAATTCTTATCCATATTACGTACCACCTCCTCCACCTGCTCCAAGGACTTATGATTGGAAAGATTATGTTATCATGAGTACAACAACTGCAGGTTTCCTTTATGGTGCATATACGATAGTCTCTAAATATGTGTTACCAAAAGTAATTCCCCCAGCACAATCAAAATTAGATGAGGATAAAGAAGCCATGGAGAGAGAATTTCAAAGAGTTGAAGGTATTCTTCAAAAACTAGAACTTGATCAAACAGAATTTATCACAAGACAAGATGAGAAGAGTAAATTGATTGATGATGCATTACTTGAAGTTGACGCAATTGTTAAAGCAACTAATGAAAAGAATTTAAGGAATGAAGAAACTTTGAAGTACCTTAAGTTAGAAATTGATAGTATTAAAACAACTTTACTAAAAAATCTAGAATCTCAGAAAAGTACTATTGTTAGTGAGTTACAGGAACTTGAGAAAAAGACTAACAGTTTGAAAGAATCTGTTGATGAGGTTAAAACTTTAGGTCTTGGTTCAAAGTTAACAAAAACAAGAACATCATCAATATCAAATGTACCATCACCATCACCTACCCCACCACCAAACTTACTAACAAACAATCGTTCAACCTCAACTGGGGTTGTTCCAACTGTTTCTAAAACCTCTCCTTCATATTCGAATTTACCCATTCCGCCACCATCGACAGTTCCAACTGCAAAGGATATACTTGGATCAGACTATAACAAACAACCTACAACAGCAACTCCCAGTACATATCCAGTTTCTGAAACAATAAGTACATCAAATGCAGGTGGTATTCCAGCTTGGCAATTAGCTTCTTCCCAAAAGGCTAATATCAATAATGATCAAACTGGATCTATTCCTGCATGGCAACTTGCAGCTCAAGATAATTAGTTCTTACATGTATTTGCAATGGCAGTAAGCTGAACAATGTTACTCTTAGTAAATCTTTATTTTTTCGATATATAAATATACATATATATATAAATATATATATATAAACTAGTCGGGTACTAGTTACTTTTGAATATAATTAATAAATCACATCTCTCTTTTATATATTAGTGTTAAGAACCTCATTAGTATTTTTCTGAGTACTTAAAAAAAATGAACTACAAAGAAATCCAATATTAGAAAGAAAAAGTGTATCTAAACGTTGTCTATTAAATCAAATTGTTAGCTTAAAGAGGTAGAGGGTAAATGGAAGCTAAAACAGATAAAATCAATAAGAAAAAAACAAAAGTGCACAACAAAAATAATTATAAGTAGACTAAACTAAAATAAAACCAAACTAAGGAAAAATGAAGTAAGAAAAATAAACCACGTAGTATATATTAAAAGGCATTTTGAAGTAAAGTATTAGAAAAATCCAAGAACTATTTTTTATCATTATTTTCATTAATATCATCTTCCATAGTACCAACAAAGTTACCAAATGCAAAACCACCGATACCATTAATACTACTTAACAGATCAGCATCATTATTATGGCCTTTTTTCCAGATAGATTCAAGAGGGTCAATTAGAGTAGTTGAGGTTTCTTTTGAATCTGATTTTTCATTTAAAAGTGTTAAGTTATTATCCATTTGAATAGCTTTTGGGTTATCAATTGTTGATGTACTTGAATTATTGGTATTTATGATAATTGAATTGCTTTGTGAATTTGAAGTAGTATTTGAATTTGAATCTAAAATATCAGATATCAATGAACTTTCCCTATTAATTGAAGTTGTCGGAATACTATTTGAACTAAATGACGCAAAAGAGGTTTTTGATTTTGGTCTTGGTATAATCTCGGTTGGTGAAGTAATATTATTAATTATGTCATTCTGGTCCATTAATGACTGGAAATTTAATGGTGTTAAACTATCAAGTTTTGATAGTCCTGCTGAGGTTGTGGCAATATTGGTATTGGAATTAGACGTTAAAAATACTGGTTGTTGTTGATTATCTGATTTGAAAGGTGGCGTGGATTGTGGCCTGTTAAAGATTGGTAATAATGATGACGATCCACCAATTAAATCGTTTGAAATATTGGGGTAATTGATATTGGAGGAATCGAAAAAATGATTTGATGAAGACTCCACATTGAAGTCAAATGGTGACTGTGCAACCTGGGAAGTTACTGGGGATTGTGGTGTAGATTGCTGATTTGAAAGTTGTTGATATAGGAAAGATTCAAGTAAATTACCACCTTGATTAGGATATTGAGATTGCTGAACTTGTTGTGATAAACTCATCGAATTTAATGAATTATTAAGCCCAGAATAGACATTTTGTTGATCAGACATTTGCATATTAACAGTACTATTTGAATTTGGAAAAGTGTTGAAATTTTTATATCTTCTTTGTCCATTTTGTCCATTATTATTGGCATTAATGGTGTTATTATTATAATTTTGATTATTCAGATTATTAATATGATTTTGACGTTTATTGAGATTGTTAGTAATATTGTTGATGTTGATAGTATTGACATTGTTTTTATTGTTTTTATAGGTGTTGTTGTTAGTGTTGTTGACGTTGTTGCTACTGTTACTGTTGTGATAATATTGCTTTCCGTTCTGTCTATTGGAATCGTAACTTCTATTATTATAACCATTGTTGGAATAATACGAATTGGTACCACTGTTGTTACTATTGTTGCCCATCATAAGTTTAGAAGTGTTAGCTGTTTTTTGAGTTGCCGAATAATCATTTTGGGATTTGTGAAGAAGAAGACGGGAAATGTCGAAATATTGGTCTCCAAAAGGTGTCGCCTCCACTAATATCGTCGTTTGTGCTTCCTGCACCATCTGCGGTATACTGAGTGGTTTTTGGTGTTTGTTTTGTGGATGGGTCTGCAGTAGAAAAACGTGTAAACCTCTGATTTGGACGATTGCAATTCGTTTGGCCACCAGTTGGTGATTTTCCAACCGTTGTAAAAATGAAATTGCAAATTGCAATTTGCACAAAAAAAGAAAAAAGAACAAAATGAGAAAATGAGAAAATGAAAAATCAAAATGTTTTGAGGGTTGTTTATTGACATCACGAATTCCGAGTTTAATGTCATTTAGGAATGGTTTTCACCAGTTTCCTGCCTATGGTCGACCAGAGAACAAGAAAAAAACTTCGGAATACATCACTTAACACACAATGGATACAGTCAACAACTTGACCGACTCGTTGGATACCCTGTCTATCAAACACAAGGAAAAAACCGTTCTATCAAATCATAAAGATCATTCAATTATGTCATTTTCAAACGACTTTTTAACACCAATATCTGTTAAATCCTCTAAATGGTCTCACAATAAAGTCAATATTAAAGATATCAAAATGAAAAATGGTCCCTTTAACAAATATTCCTCAAAACATATAATTCAACCACCTGCCAATCCACTTATATCCACTCCAACTCATACGATCACTGATTCTTCTTTTGATAATGTTGTAGTTAATGATATAGTTGAAAGCATCAATACAAATGATCTGATTCAAGATTTATTGAAACCACAAGAATATCCAAAAACAGTTATTGATTTAAAAGATAGAATAGTTGAGGGTTTAAATGGTGAGTTATTTGATCATCAAGTATTGGGTTTGAAATTTTTGTTACACAGAGAAAAAGTAAAGGCTAAACCGAAAACCTATCTCAGAGAAATTGGTGCAAGTTTAGAAAGTGATGAAGATGAAACTCTTTTCAATAATGGTGGTATATTAGCCGATGACATGGGACTAGGTAAAACCATTCAAATAATTGCCCTACTTTTGTCAAGTTCAACTGAAAAGAGTGTGAAAACAACTCTAATTGTATGTCCTGCATCTTTGGTTTCACAATGGGCGTCTGAACTAAATGCGAGAGCACCATCATTATCTGTTTTGTTGTTTCATGGTGCAAAAAGACCCGACAACGCCGTTCTAGTTCACTCATTTGATGTAGTTATTACATCATATCAAACATTGAGTGCCGAGAATGAAAAATCTACTTCTCCATTATATCATCTGAAATATCCATTTAGGAGAATTGTTTTAGATGAAGCACATTTGATTAAAAATAAAGAAACTAAATCACATAAAGCATGTTGTAACATAGTTGCTCAAAAAAGATGGTGCTTGACAGGAACACCGATGCAAAATAAAGTTGATGAATTATATTCACTATTTAAGTTTTTAGGTGTTAACAAATATGAAAATTTGAATGTTTGGACTGTTGAAATTAGTGCTCAATTAGCTTCGAATAATGTAACTGCAGTTTCCAAAAGTTTAAAAAGATTGCATTTAGTTTTAGATAAATTTATGTTGAGAAGAACAAAACAGATTTTGATTGATAATAATGTATTAACAGTCAAAAAAACAGTTTATCAAGAAGCACTTGAGTTTTTACCTTTTGAACAAAAACTCTATAATAAGGTTGAGAGTAGAATTATTTCGCAAGTGTTAGGAAAAAATATTGAAATGAATAATAAATTGGCGGGTGAATTACATAATAAGAAAGATGTTACATTAGATTATATGTGTGGCTTAACTTATCTATTAAGATTGAGACAATTATGCTGTCATTGGGAATTATTATTCAATATAAGAAAGTATAATGACGATAATGATGATGATGATGATGATGATGATGATGATGATGATGATACTTTATTTAGCGAGATTAAACATGCAATAAGTGAAAAATTGACAGAAAAAGATTTAAATAAGAAATTGGAAGATGAAGATGAAGATGATCTAATCAATCAACTGAAAAATATAAGTCTTGAAGAGAAAAAAAATAATACTAATTTAAAAGACTCTAAGTTTAGTTCCACTAACTCCATCAAGATCAAAAGGGTTTTAAATATTTTGAAAGCTGATGATATCAAAAAGCCACGTAAAACTATTATATTCTCAGAATTCACTTCAATGTTGGATATTTTAGCTAAACATTTAATGGAAAATGGTATCAACTATGTTAAGTATGATGGTAAGATGGATAAAAAAACAAAAGATGAAACATTGCAAAAAATTAAAGATGATCCGAAAGTTCATGTTTTATTATGTTCACTTAAATGTGGTGCATTTGGATTAAATATCACTTCATGTTCAAGAGTTATCATATATGAACCATTTTGGAACCCTGCTGTCTGCGCACAAGCCGTTGATAGAAGTTATAGAATTGGTCAGATTTGTGATGTCGATGTTCATGAATTTTTCATTTCTAACTCTGTTGAAACGAGAATTCAAACATTGCAAAATAAGAAAAAAGAATTGATTAATGCAGTTGTCGATAAAAATTCAGAAGCGACCCTGAAAATGATTGGCAATGGAATATCTAAGAAGGAATTGCTTACCTTACTTGGTTTTAACCAAGATTGAATATTATAAAGTTGACACAAAAGTAAGACAATTAAACAATCCGAAAGGTTTTAGTTATTAATGTTGTTTCATCGGGACAATTTTTTTTAATACCAGTGGCAACTTCAACGTGAGTAGAAGCTCTAGTAGCTGGTTGACAATAAAAGAGATACTAAGAGTTTGAAGGGTGTTGTTTTTGAAAAAGCTTTCATTGTTAGAATGAAATAGTTTTATAGTTCAATATTTGGATATTTAGATCATTTAGTCTTACCTTCTAGTTGTGTATTTTATGACTTTATGTGTATGCTTAATTGCAGCAGAGATACGAGACACATGCTTATCCCAAAATTTTGAAACACTTTACTACATCATTAATAAGCTGATTAAGAAAGAATGTCTGGTGTATACACTATTCATTTCCCATTTTCGTTTTTTGGTTTGACGTCACTTCTTTCATTTTAATTTTTTTTCAATTATTAATTTATAGTAGTGTTTATATAAAAGTACACAGGAATAAGAAAATAGCAGATATAAACAGTAATTTTTAAAAAAAATATCCTGACTCTTTTTTGTCCTTTTGACAATTAACAATTACGGATATATCATGAGTAAGAACTTTTGTTTTATTGGTTGATAATTAGGATTAGAAACAAAAAATGCAACAAAAACAAGTTGAAAAAAGATTTAATTCAATTCAATACCAGTATTTGAAATCTGGATTTAAATCACCCTTAACAATTTGAGTTCTTTTGTCATATGTATCCCATTTTTGTCTATAACTTTCAGATTGTTTCTTTGAATTCATGTATCTGGCATATGCAAAATATGCAAACAAACAGACAAATGTCAGACATGAAAATGCAATACAAACACTCAAACCAGTTTTATAGTGTGGGGCATCTTTATTTGGAAAAATGAAAGAAGAAACGATACCACCAATATTACCGAAACCAATAACGAAAGCAGTACCGACTGATTTTCTTGAATGTCCAGAGAAATTTAGTGACATCCAACAAATTAAGATTGGCATTGTTGAATATAAACCCATAACACTTAAGAAACAACCAGCATATTTGGTATTTGGATCATCAGAACCAAAGAGGATTGCTAAACCTGCAATCGCAGTTGCGCATGCAATTAATGCAAATGGCAATCTCATACGTAGATAGTCGGAAGTTGTAGCTAAAATGAGGGAGAATCCCATAGTTGCTAACCAAGGGTAAATGGAATGTCTTTGCGCTTCCATTGCGGTATAACCCAATTCCTTGATAACAGAAGGAGCAAAAAATGCATAAGCATAAGAAGGGATAACTAAGGAGAAATAACAGAGTGCAGTAATGTAGAGTAATGGTTCCTTGAAAACACTTGCAATGTCATTCCAATTTTGTTTGACCTCAAAACCTGAATTACCTTGGAAAATTTCTAACTTTTGTTTTAGAAAATCTCTTTCATGTTGCTTTAAAAATCTTGCTTCTTCGGGGAAATCAGTGACAGCAAAGTAAAGTGGGATAGCTAAGCCCATAGTAAAAGCACCTTCAATGATGTAAATCCATTGCCATGATGATAAACCATGAACACCATCTAAATCGTTGATTTTGTAAGCTAAAGCACCAGCACAACCACCTGCTAAACAAGTGCAGTTGAAGAAAAAGGCCACTCTTTTTAGAGATTCACCGGAAGTATAAAAATTGGCAATAATGTAGAAAATAGCAGGGAATGAACCAGCCTCGAAAATACCAAGGAAAAGTCTAGTGACAACTAAACCACCAAAATTCTTTGCATAAGCAACTAAAAGAGTGACTAAACCAAATAAGAAAATCATAACTGAAAGCCAAATGTGAGGTTTAACAATTTTAATAACGTAGTTTGATAAAATTTCAAAGACAATATAGGGAACAAAGAAAACAGTCAAAGCAGTAGCAAATTGGGTACCATGTAAATCAAGGGCCTTTTCGATACCATACACTTTGGCATTTGAAATGTTGACTCTATCGAGGAAAGCAAGGAAATAAAGTAAGCAGAATGGAGGGATAACACAAATATCAATCTTCCACATGAGTCTCTTTTGGTTAATATTGTACGAAGCAGCTAATTCATTAACCTTTGTGGATTTTTCTTCGATAGAAAGCTTCAAGTCTTGTACATCTTCTTCGTTACCGGAAAAGGAAGACTTGATTTCAGTATTTTCAATGGCGTTGGGTACGGCCTTAGTACTCTGTTCGAAGCTTATGGATTCCTTATCAGACATGGGTTCTGTTAGGCTTACTTAGCTAAAAGAAAAGAAAAGAAAGGAGAAGAAAAGAAAAGGAAAGAAAGGGAAAGGGAAGAAAAGAAGAACTACATTAACCACGATCAAAGCGGAGATTCCTGTCTTTTAAGAACCGTGTGTCTTGATATATGATTGACTCAATCTAGTGAAAAGTACCACATACAAAACACCATTATCTTTTCTTTTTTGCTTGTTCCCAAAGTTTTTCATTTTTCAGTCATCTTTTCCCATCGGAGAAATGACACATCCCGGTGCCGGAGTTTCGATCTTGCTCTTTTCCAGGGGAAACTCGTGTTTTTTCCACAGTTCGTCTATATCCCCACCCCGGCGCTCCGAAAACTCCACCACCGGCCTGATTTTCGCCGGTTGCGCAAGCGGCGGTGGGCAAAAGGGAAATAGCAAATGGCAGAGGAGATGACGATGACGATGACGATGACGATGACGATAACGATGACGATAACGATGATAATAGACAGCCTTTCAAAAACATAAAAGTCTAAAATTTACTCTAAAAAACACTATAGATCTAATAAACTTCTAAAACATACTTGCCTTCTTCCTTCATGTCTTCAACAGCCTTAGCACCATCAACCTTGATGCCTCTGTCTGCTGCATCTGCTTCAATGACATCTTGCAAACATGCAGAAATATCAGGAACTGGCCAGGTTGGACCACATAAGTAGAAATGTCCTTGTTTGTTGATAATCAAGTCCTTTAATTCTTCTAAGTTTTCTCTAATCTTGTCTTGAATGTAAATCTTCTTGGCTTGATCTCTACTGAATGCTGCACCTAAATGGGTTAAAATATCTGCACTCATATATGATTCCCAATATTCACCATAAAGATATTCTTGTCTCTTATGTCTTGAACCAAGGTAAAGATAAATTTCACCAATTTCTGCACCATGTTCTAATTGATATTGTCTTTCTTCAATGAACGCCTTGAATGGTGCCAAACCAGTACCTAAACCTGCCATGATAATTGGTTGCTTAGTTAATGGTGGTAATTTCATAATTGATGGCTTGACACTAACAACTAGTTCCTCACCGATCTTTAAATCAGAGATGTATTTCGAACAATGACCAAATCTCTTACGACCCTTGTTGTCGATCCAATCAACAACAACAATTAATAAATGAACTTCATTTGGATGTAATTTTTGAGAGGATGCAATAGAATATTCTCTTCTCTTCAATGGTGAAATGATTTGAACCAAATCTTGCGCAGACGGTCTAACCGATTTGAAAAGTTCAAAAATATCTGCAAATGTATAGTATTCTTCATCTTGGAATTTCTTGAATAAGGCCGCACCAGCTGGTAAGATCAATTTTTCTAATTCTTTCTTTTCATCTTCATTAGTTGCAAATTCAATCAATGACTCATAAAATCTCTTTGGTGGTTTACCAAATAAATCTAAGTTTTCAATTAATGATTGTCTTAAAGTTCTAACTTCCAAGATTTGGTTGTTATCCTTTGAAGCAACTTCAATCAGTTCATTGCCATTTAATCCACCATACATTTCAATAAATTCTTCAACCATTTCTGGATTGTTTCTACCATGAATACCTAATGCTTCACCAATATTATAAGTTAAACCAGTACCCGAAACATCAAATTCAATATGGAAAATGTTACGATCGTAATCAGATGGGGTTAATCTTTTGTTTTCCTTGACCTTAACAACAAAGTTTTCAACTGGTTGATCTGGTCTTAATGAAGTTTGAGTACCGTAAGCTTCCTTAAACAAGAATTTCTTAGTTAATTCAGATTGGTTTTCAGTCTTAACAGTAACATCATCAATGAATGCTTCTCTTGGATTTGGTGCAAATGAAGTTTCCGTGACAGTTGAAAAATCTTCAGCTTCTTCATCAGCTTCTAATTTAATCCATTCTTCATTAAACTTGATTTCCTTTAATCCATTGTTCTTAACATTTTCAACTTGATCTGCGATAACAGATGCTAATAATTCAGCTTCTGAACCAAAGAATTGTAAAATCTTAGTGACAACTGCGTGTTTATCCCAAGATGGATAGTTTAATGACCAGAAAATAGTTTGAATTGCAATTGCTTGTGTTCTACCCTTGGTTTCGTCAACTTCACCAATAACATTCAAGTCTAAAAATTTTAATGAAATTTTAGAACTTGCTAAAATTTTCTTAATTTCAACAGATAATAGTTTATCAACAATTTTAGATTCATCAAAAGTGTTTTCATCACCATTTAAAACAATTAAATTACCGTTTTCGTTTAATAATTCAAAAACATTAATTGAATTTAAGATATTTAAATCTTCAACTAAAATAAAATCAAATTTATTAGCATAGTTAAAACCGGTACCAACTTCAACATTACCTTCAAATAAACCCGCATTGATAGTATTATCATAAACTGGTCTAAATTTAACATTTAAATCTTGAATTAATGATAATGCATGGGTTAATTTTGCTGGTAATTCAATAAATTTAGAGTTATCGTTTAATAAGAATTTAAATGATGCAACATTAGTTACAGGGTTAACCTTTTCAAAGAATGAAACAATTGGTTCATCAACAACTTGAATGTTGAATTTACCTTGGAAGAATAATGATGCTTGAATGTCTAATTTTAATGAAGAAATGGAATCATTAAGAATCTCAGAAATCACAATAATCTTCTTAACATTTGAAGAAACCAAACTGTTGAAAGATTTGTTTTCAAATGGAACAGGAGATTTAATTAAAATGATACCAAAATCCTTTGATGAATCAATGGATTTGATGAATGAAACGATTGATTCTTCAGTAGGATAAATCGCATAAATAGTTTCAGCATTTGAATTACCGTAATATTCAAAAATTGAATACTTGGAGTTTAATAATGCATTTAATTTAGTTAATGCCAAAGAAACAACTTCATCTTTTGAAACAGCTAAAATATCAGACTTTAATGAGCTGTATAATTTTTCATTTAAGTCCTTTAATTCATTTGATGATAATAAATTATTTAAAGTTTTATTAACTTTAATTGATTCTAAACCATTGAAAATATGAATATTTGCAATGTTGAATTTAGCTAAAACATTTGAAACTAAAGTGAAAACTTGAGATTCTGCTTCATTAGTTGATGTTAAAATTGGTAATTTTAAAGATTTAGCAATTGATAATGCATTTGCGTAAGTGGAAATTAACGCATTATTTTCAAAATCATAACTTAAAGTTGATAATTGAATCGATAATGGTAATGAATGATATTCATTGTTGGAATGAGAGATTAAAGCAGGTGCAAAATTGATTAATGCATCAGTAGATGCAATTAAAGTAGCAGATTCCTTGCAGTTTTTCAAATAACCTAATAATAAGTTACCTGAATCAGTTGATATTTCTAAATTATATAATTTTGGAATCTCATTTGCTAAATTCTTTCTCTTTAAGTTAGTCCATAATTCAATTAAATTAGCATCTTTGGAAACAGTTGGTAATTGGAAATTGAAAATGTTAGAAGATAAAAGATAAGAAGTACCTAAAACAACATTGTATTTAGTAGATAAGATTCTGCCCTTAATTTCATAAGGGTCTAATGGAAGACCAAATGGTGAAACTGCAGTTGCTGAGAATAGATCAGACTTTGCAGATACAGCTTGGGACATGGTTAGTTGATGATTAATAGAAAGAAGTAGAGAATATTACAAGATTTTTTAAAAAAAAAAGAACGAAAGAAAAAGAAAGAAAAGAACAAGATCTACACGTTATAACGAATATATTGATTGTGATTAGATTGGTCCATTTTTTTCTGACAGTGAAAAATTTCAAAGTCCACTAGAAAGCCACAGTTCTACGCGGTCACGTGCGCAATGGTTTTCATATTTCGTTGATTTTTCTTTTATTTCTGTTTCTTTCTAAAAGGCAGCTTCAAATTTAATGGCTTTCTGCTCTTTCCACTGGTTTCTCTCGATGGCAGCCTGATTTTCTTCACCTTGGGCAAAATAGAGGTCATCTCTAGCAGTTTCAAGAACTGTTTCTGCATCCAACCACGTGTGTGTATCTGAATCTAATCCAGTTTCAGTGTTCCATAGTTTAGAGAGTTTAGGTGAACCTAATTTATGACTAAACTTAGCCTTTTTGTTAGAAACTGTATTATCTAAGTCTTTATTGAATTCAATGTATTCTTCTAACTTGCGCTTTTTCTTATCTGATAGTTTTTTTAATGATTCAACATTAGGATGCACAAAGTTTTTCAATTTCATGATAGTAAATGTCCGCTCGTTTATTTCGATTAAACTTAATAGTTCATCAAAATGATAATCTCTTTGTTTGAAAACATTTTTCATTGTTATCAATCCATCGTTTAGTTTCTTCCGTGAATCACTTGAAACTATTGAATTTATTAGATGCTCAGGTTTACGGAATTTAGAATATTCTTTTGATACTTGTGCCGATAATTTATTCCAGTTTTCAAACTCCATTGACTTGAAAAAATTGACTAATATTAATATTTGGATCCTAATCGACCAATAGAATTCATAGTTTTTGGCCTGTTTCATAAAAAATTCTTCATCCAAAATCCATTTTATTTGTTTATCTAATTTATCATGTATTGGATTCTTAATTAATTTAGAATCTTCAAAATTATCAACATTATTTAATAACTTATTAATAAACTCAAAACTTTTAAGCAGTGTTTCACCTTGATAGTTTTGCTTTGAATCTTTATTCAAATTTTGTATAATTTGTTGTTCATTACATGTTGTTAACATATTCATAAATGTTATATATTCAACAAATAAACTTTTATTGTTCATTTTATTATTCTGGTTATTACCATACTTATATTGTTTAATCTGTAAAAACTTTTTAGAATTTTTGTACTCATTAAAAACTGACAAATATCCATTGTTTTCAACATCCTTCACATTTCTTAAGTTCCAATCCAATGAATGTGACAATTTATCACTTATTTCATATGAGTTTGTTATGAATTGAACAAATTTGCAAATAATATGCTCATTTCCAGCTTCATACATTGGTATACGTTCCACTAATTGTTTATACAATACTAACAATCTTGAACCTGGTTTAACTTTACCTTGTAATTTATTGTTCTTTGTTAGTAACAACCTTCTCTTATATGTTGAATTATTGAAAAATACAGGACTGAATGTAGAAATAATAAAATCAATTGGATAAATGTATGATAATATTGATGTGAATGTGTGCATTGAATAGTTTGCAAATATCCCATTTTCACATTGCTCAATTTTCAAACTTAGATCAGTCAAAAATAACACATTATGTAAATGCAAATCCACCGTTTCTGCTGTGTATGTTTCATGTAAATGAATTAAATATTTACCAGTTATATAATTCAGAATAGTTAGTTTATCAAATGGAAGTCCTGTTTTCAAAATTGAATCTTGAATTATCATTGCACATTTGATAGTTTCTGGGCTTTCAACCATACAGGAAACTTGAAAATCTTCAAGTTTTGTTGACTGAAGAAATGACTCAATAGTATCATGGAATAAGGAAACAAGTTGGTCCATTTTGTTTTGTCTTTGAACCAGCCAAAAGAGAAATGTGCAAGCTGGAAGTATATAATCCTTGGAAAATTCACGAAAAATGAGAAATTCCAAATTCATGCTGATGCGAAACGATAGATTAATTAAGTGGTGTCAAATATTCATTGCATCTAGCACAAATTTTTTTCTTTTGGATGTTGGTCTTTTGCCAGATTTATATTAATAATAGTGCAACAGTGACTTTAATTAAGGACATCTAAGCATGAGTTGAGAGCGGATACTAGCTTTGATGGTGTTTCTAAAAGTCTCAAAATAGAAAAAAGAAAAAAAAAAAAAAAGTACATGAGTTCAATGCCACATAGCCAATTTAGCATATAGGATGTGTTAGCTGCACTCTACTACCTAAACAGTGAATAGTAAGTATCAAGTTTATTAAAATCAGAAACTTCACTATACTCAGATGGTATAGTCCTTTTTTTTTCTTCATACTCTCCTGTATCATGTTGATCCACACATTCATGAGTAAACGTTTTTTTTTTTAAAAAAAATCAACCTAGTTTCGATCGACGTGCATAGTTTCCATTGCATCAGCAATGTCATCTATAATAATAGGCAATATGAAAAATTGTAGAATCAAAAGCGATAATGAAGGCAATATTAATGAGCAATGAGGAGATCAATGATTTTTTTTAGCTTCAGTGTGGTTTTGATACTTGGATATAGTCTTAAATACTCCTGGTTCAGTTGACAATATCCGTTCAGTATGTCTTTTAATCGTATAAATAATGGCCGGTAGTCCTTGGATTTGAACTACCTTTGCTTCAGATACTGACTTAACATGTTTGTCATTCATAGGTCGTCAAATACGATTTGGAAGATTGCTGTGGAAACGTGACCGATTAGGTTTTCAGTTGGTCGTAATAACGCATCAGACATACTTTATTTTGCTTCTCCAGCCCAAACTTGAATATTGATTGTAGATAAATTCGAGTTATAATCTCGTTGTTTTGAAGTGAAGCCGTATTAGGGGCAGCATTATATTTTATTTTATTTTTCGATTAAGGTTTAATCTTTGGATTCATGTATTTGGCCATTTGTAATTGTGCTTGTATCTAAATTATTTATTATTGGTAATAATGGATCTGGTTGAATTTGACTTTTTAGGTTTGAATTTCTTCTTTAGGCTTAACAAAATTTAATTAAAAATCCATGGATCAAATGAAGTTATCTTGGTCAAAAAAGATTATTGATTCAAGTGATGGTAAATCTTTGAAAGGGGAGGGAGGAGAGGAAGGAGGGGGTTCTTACAAATTATTTAGCTGTTATTAGAACTTAAGTTTCAAGTAAAAAAGAATTTATCCACCCACATCTTCTGTGCAAATCATCAAGATCAGATGTAACTCACTTCATGAAGTCACTTGGATGTTACAAGGCTGAAGATAGCTTTCAGAATCAGAATTTGAACATCAAGGAAGTTCATCCAGTATCTTAACTGCACTATTGTAGAGCTGAGACCTGGACCACGCTGATGAATGTGGGGTTGTTACAGGGGAAGTTATGTAGATTTTAGTTTCCAAAAGCGATGTGGAGACGAGACGAGACGAGACGAGACAAGACGAGACCAGCCGTTTTCTTTAATGGTGCACTAAAGTTTTTTCTAGTGTGATAGTGGTGATAAACAAATACCCCAGCATATTGCAGTGGCTTTAGTGATCGTGTTGTATGCAAACAATGACCTCAACCGCCAACACCAGCACTAATGTTATAAAAATCTTTCATAATCCACAATGTGGAACATCACGGAAAACCGTTGATTTAATTCGATCAACGACAGGCACGGAACCTATGATTATTGAATACCTGAAAACCCCTCCAACGAGAGAGGAGCTTGTTTATATGATTGAAAAATCGGGGATATGTGTCCGAGATGCACTTAAAACAAATGTTCAATTATATAAAGATTTAAAATTGGATAGAGAAGAGTTAAGTGATGAGCAACTAATCGATTATGTTATGCAATATCCGATTTTAATGAATCGTCCCTTTGTGCTTACTGATAAAGGTGTTCGATTATGTAGACCATGTGAAATCGTATTAGAGATTATATAATTGATGGTGTATTATATAGAGAACCATAATATGATGAAACAGATGATGATAACGGAGATTAAGATGTAAGCTTGTTTCCTATGTCTTTGATCGATTTTATTAAGTAAGATGTTGATACCTGGGATTTTATTTAAAGTTAAGTCTAAACGATTACTTACATTTGATAGTAAATTTCTCTGTCTAAAGATTTCATTTCTTGTTTCGATGACTTGATTAATTAAGTTATCCATTATGTTATGTTGTTGATCTACTCTTAATCTTTCATCTAACATGTAATTTTCATCATCTAAAATAGTCGAATGGGTGTCTATATCAGACATCAAATTTAACCTATCCCTTTGGTTTGATAATTGGTTGCTTATTCTTTGGAAATCCTGTTTATGTCTTAACAATTCATCTCTATTTCTTTTCAATTGATAGTATTTAGAATCTGAAGCTAAGATATTGTTTGAGATGAGTAGATTGTTTAAAGATTCAATGTTGTTTGAAAATTCCTTGATGAGGGATTCGATTTCTGATTTTAGTGACGTTTCATCATTTGTTGGGGATGTGGTGATTGGTATTGACGACGTTAAATTTGAGAATTTTGCGATTTTATTGGATAAATTGGCTGAATTTTTGAAAATAACGTTCTTTAATTGTGTATATTCAGACATGATAAGAAAAGTTGGATCCAGCTGTGGTTATTTTGATAGTTCAGTTGAGATAATTGGCAGGGGTGGATGAAATAGAAATTATCGTTCGTTACTGAGATAGGCGTAGTAGGATTGGTTGCAGCTGTTATTGAGTTTAGAGTTTCAATTGTAAAGTCAAGTTTAGATGATTCGAAATCTTGATCGGTTGTTTCAATTGTGTATATTTGAAAGAAGATGGTTGGTAGGTTATACAAGGGGTGAGTTTTTATTATGATGTCAATATAGTTGATATTATTTGGACAATTGTAAATAAAAGAAATGGAAGTGAGATTTGAAATTAAATTTTGGAACGTATTATTAGGGTAGTTATTAAGTAAATAAGAGTGGATTGAAATATAATAGTTTGGCTCACTATTAGTATCAATATTCATATAAAGGGGAGGAGGGAAAGACGTGTTATATAGAATAATTTGAATTGATTTTTAAGTATGTATGTATATAAAGACAAAAAAAAAAAAAGGAAATAACAGAGGAAACAAACGGAAAAAAAAACACCACCACTATTGGAAGGCCATTGATTTTTTAATTTCAGCGATTGCACCACCTGGATTCAAACCCTTTGGACAAGTCTTTGAGCAGTTCATAATGGTATGACATCTGTACATTGACATTGAATTTTGTAACATGTCCATTCTCATTTTGGTTGCAGTATCTCTTGAATCAACCATCCATCTGTAGGCTTGCATTAACACTGCAGGACCAAGATATTCTTGTTGGTTCCACCAATATGAAGGACAAGAGGTTGAACAGCAAGCACACAAGATACATTCGTACAAACCGTCCAATTTCTTTCTGTCTTCAACCGATTGTAAATTTTCGGTTTTAGGCATTTGTTTGTCAGATTGTAAATAAGGTTGAATTGATTTGTATTGTTTGTAGAAGAGAGTTAAGTCAGGGACCAAATCTCTAACAATGTACATATGAGGAAGAGGGTAAATCTTTAGGTCTTTGTTTGAATCTTTTTCCAATTTACAAAGACAAGCAAGGGTGTTTCTACCACCAATGTTCATTGCACAAGAACCACAGATACCTTCTCTGCACGATCTTCTCAAAGTTAGGGTTGGATCTATTTCGTCTTTGATTTTCAAGAGGGCGTCTAGGACCATTGGGCCGGTTTCGTTCATGTCCAAGGTGTAGGCTTGCATTTTTGGCTTGATTTCAGGGGTGTCTGGGTTCCATCTGTAGATTTTTAGGGTCTTCATGTTTGGGGTTTTGGAGGCAACGGTGGCCATGGATCTGGAGAAGCTGGCGATCTTGAGGGTTTTGAGGGCGTTCATGGCTGCTGGATGTGCGATGCGATGCGGTGTGGGATAGTGCAAGACCGGAAGTGAAGAGTCTGGTGTTGTGGCAGTGGTACTACACAGTGCTATGTGGTGTATTGTAACATCTACCATCCCATACACTGCACCATTTCTCTTCTCCACCTCCAGAGAGGCATCATCACAACTCGCGCTGCTCCCATTGGCCGCCGCCCGCCGTCCGACTCGGGAAAGAAAACAGACAAGGCACCGTTTCTCACACCACTGGCCGGATATCTGCGCCCGCCGCTTCCGTGTCCGCGGTTCGACTCGCCCGCGCCGCCCGCGCCGCCCGCACGCCGTCTCCCGCCCGCACCAGCGCCCGCACCACGCTCTGCCCACCACCCGGCTCGCCCACGCCCACCGTCTCCAGCACCCGCACCGCCTCCTCGCGGCGCCCGACGGCCACCATCGCCAGCACCACCGCCACGGGC
>JAJLVN010000026.1:0-22634 GCA_030570315.1 Pichia sp. NRRL Y-12827
AAACAACTACCGTCTTCACTGTCGAGACCGTCCACGTTCCTGCTGAGTCATGTGGTCCTACCATCACCGACACTGAAGTCAGAACAACCACCGTCTCTACTGATTGTGAAACAACCACCGACACTGCTACCTCCACTACTGCTGGCGAAGACGAAACAACTACCGTCTTCACTGTCGAGACCGTCCACGTTCCTGCTGAATCATGTGAAGTTACTGATATTACAACCACAACTACTGTTTCCACTGACTGTGCTACAACAACTGCAACTGGTACTACTTATAACATTGACGATGATGGAAGTATCACTAAGATAGTTGTTGAAACCGTCCATGTTCCAGCTGCATATTGCACAGATTATATTGTTGATTATGATATCAGAACTATCACTGTTTCTACTGACTGTGAAACCACTACAGAAACTGCAACTTCCACTACTGCTGGCGACGATGAAAAGAGTACAATATTTACCGTTGCAACCATCCATGTTCCTGCTGAAACCTGTTCCGACATCATTATTAGTGAAACTGAAATCAGAACAATCACAGTTTCTACCGACTGTGCAACAACTACTGATACTGTTACTTCC
Organism: Pichia sp. NRRL Y-12827; assembly: GCA_030570315.1. Classification (NCBI taxonomy): domain Eukaryota; kingdom Fungi; phylum Ascomycota; class Pichiomycetes; order Pichiales; family Pichiaceae; genus Pichia; species Pichia sp. NRRL Y-12827. Next base: position 588 of record JAJLVN010000026.1, read on the forward strand.
ACTACGGCTGGTGAAGGTAAAATAAAGTTTGCCTTTATTGTTAAAACCGTTCATGTTCCTGCTGCAACTTGCTCTGATTATTTTATTGACACTGAAGTCAGAACAACAACAGTATCTACCGATTGTGCAACAACTACTGACACCGCAACTTCTGTTACTACTGGCGAAGATTCATCATCCACTTTGTTTACTATTGAAACTGTTCATGTTCCTGCAGCTAGCTGTGTTATTACACCAACAAAATCAATTACTGTTACCACCACTTCCACTATCATTTGTCAACAGTGTACACCAACAACTTTTACTTCATATTTTGTTACTGTTACAGAAGGTGTTACAATTACAACTGGTATTTGTATCGAGCAAGGTCCATCTACAACCGTAAAGCCAACAGCCACAAATCCAACTATTTTGCCAACTACTCCACCAACAAGCTCGGAAACAACAGCTACACCAACTGTTTTATCTGAGTTTAGCAATGCCGGTGCAGTCAAAACTTCAATGGGACTTGGTTCAATTGTTATGTTATTTATGGCCTTCTTAATTTGATTTGAATCTAACCTGAATTTATCATTTTTTTCTTTAACTTATTTTCCAACAAACTTCTGTTTTCTTTGTTTTTAATGATTGATATGCTTATGATTTTTTCTGTGATAAAATGCAAGTCATTTTAATTTGTAATATTTACAAAAAAAACATTTTTTAGCCTTCTATTTAATGTTTATAATTTAATCTCTGAAAATTATCATGCTTTTATTTTTAGCAGAAACTAAGAAATAGCTTATTCTGTTATCTTACCATACTAAACGACTATTTTTTATCAAGTTTAAAGATAAATGCTAATTATTTAGCTTAAACAGCTTCAATGGCCCACCATTTGATGAAGTCTTCAAGGAACATCTATTTTATCTAAAACAATCTCAATTAATCTATCTTGGGATATATCATGCTGATAAAGTTTTAACCCATTTTCTAATTCTTCTATAATTGTAGTTTTACTTGATTTTGCAAACCTATAACTTAAAGTTTGAAAAAATTTCAATTCTAATTCGTTTCTTAACTTTAACAATTACTTTAAATGTTTAATCATTATTTGTAAGTAAGAGAACTAAAGGTTCAAGAAAATTTTTTTTATTGAAAATATCGAATTTTTGAGTTATTATTTAAGCTGGTCCACCGTCACCAACAAAGAATAATCTTAAATCTTCATTCATGTTTTTTGATCCCATGCCAGTACCAAATAAACATGATAATGCCATACCGGTCGATAAATATACTGTTGATTGAACACTTACACTTTTCTGCTAATTTAATATCCGGTGAAGTAAATATCAGTAAACAAGTTCCAGTGACAATAACATCATTTGGTTTCCAGAAGAACTGTGATTTTCAAGAATTAAAAAATAGAGTACTAGAGTATTTCGAAAAAAAAAAGTCAATTTGAGCAATGATTATTGGACTTGATAACAATGAGTTAACTTAGTCAAAAAGTGCAGGGAAGATATCTTCGAATAAAACGTAATTGAAAATTTCAGAGTAATACAAATATACTTTAGAATTAGAAGTACAAGTGAATCACGATTAGTATCTGTACATATAAAATTCAGTGACTGGAATTAACTAGATTCATCATCATTTAAATCATCTCTATATTGAGATTTTGTTCCATTTGATAAGTATTTATTTATATGTAAATTACATGATGAGTACTTTTAATTTATTAACAGAATTTTAAATTTTGATGCGAGAACGATCATAATAAGAGTCTTTTTTTTTTTGGAATCCAAGCCTTGTCTATTATGTACGTTTTTATTCTTTCAAGTAAAGAATGTCAAATAACCAAGAGGCACTTACTAACTTAGATCAAGATTTGAAAATCTCTAGAGAATTGAAATATAATAATCCTCAACTTCAAAGTGATGTTAAACAATGGATTAAACAAATACTAGGAGATGACGACTTACCACTTAATTTTATGAATACTGATCTGTTGGAAAACTTGAAATCAGGAACATTATTATGTAAAATAATAAACAAGATATACCCAAACTCAATCAAATATAAAGAGAGTAACATACCGTTTGTTCAAATGGAAAATATTGAAAAGTATTTGAATTTTTGTAAATTTAAAGGCATGCAGCATGATGAATTATTTCAAACCATTGATTTATATGAAAACAAAGATCCCTATCAGGTTTTAATGTCATTACAATCACTTTCACGTGTAATAAATGATGAATTTCCGAATAAATATCAAATTGTTGGTCCAAATATTTCGAAAAAACATACACGTCCAAACGTTCCACCTAAGCCAAAACATTTAGTATTAGGATTAGGTGGTGTCCCATGGAGTGCGATGGAATATGGTTATATGAATGGAAGTAACCAAAAAACTGAAAATATTGTGTTTGGTGGACGTAGAGATATCATTCGTAAATGATTATGTGTGGCTAGTGTTATATAAAAGTACTTTATATTTGCCAATGATTAGTTAGTATTATATATATTTATACACGCAAATTGAAATCGACAGAAAGTTAATCCCTAAAACATGAATAGATTTTAATTACAAAAGAAGAAGTAGTTATATTGTTTTAGTCATATCCAACCTTTTGCCTTTTTTACTTCGATTTCTCTTACTACATTTATATATAATCAGTAAATAAATTCCCGTCTAAATCGACCACATTATGTACAAAACGTTTTAACTGAAAATTTTCATCAACAACAACAGGATCCATATCCAGTCCTTTAAAATCAATTAAATTTAAATCACAATTTAATTGTTTCAAAATATGAAATATACTATCATTTAATTCAACACTCAATATTCTAGATTTAAAATCTTGTGAAATTTCAAAATACTGTTCAATATCTTCGGTTTTCAATCCTAATGATAAAATTATCACCAAGTTTGGATAATGTAGTAAATATGTCTGTATATCTATACCATCTTCAAATGTTTCATTATACTCGGATATTTGTGATAGTAGATTTGAGGTTATTATCAAGGATATGGATGCGTCTTTATCTTGCTTGAATCTAAGATTATTATTAATGATTTCGTTCGATATATCGGGCTGTCGAGCAAGGATTTTTTCCTCAATCGTTTTTGCTAAATAACTATACGTCCCATATGCTAAACCCACAAGTGTAGCTGATACAGCTACTACTTTCAAAGCGTTTGATTTGTTTCTGTTTCTTGAAGTCATTTTGTATTGTATGTAGAAAGGAGAAAATCGATCACTTAGTAGTCCACGATAAATGTAATTTAAGATTTTATCATAAATTCAAGTCGCTTAGATAATTTTTCATCTCCGGTTTTTATTTTTGGCTCAATATGTAAACTACTTCTTTGGGAAATAACTATACTAAAGTATCAAAGTTACAAATTTTTTATATGTATTACAATGTAATGATGAGTGTAATGTCGAGGATATGGTTTGTAATGTTAATAAAGTTATACCTCTTTCTTTTATTTACTTAGCTTCCTTAACCATAATCTCTTTATCGTTTGAAGCTAAATCCAGACCTTTCAGTCTATCATTAACATCTTGTTGAACAAGATTACCTCTCAATTCTTGCTCTTTTTCTAAAACTTCAAATAAACCTTTAAAATTACCAGCACCAAAACCATTATGATTATGTCTTTGAATTATCTCAAAGAAAAAAGTTGGTCTTTCGAAAATAGGTTTAGTAAATAATTGTAATAAATAGCCATGTTCATCAAAATCAATCAAAATACCATTTTTTTTGATAGTTTTTAGATTTTCCTTGAATTTGGGATGTTTACTGAGTTTAATCTTTTCCAGAATATCGTCATAATATTTATTTGGCACATCAATGAATTCAACTCCATTTTTTTTCATTTTTTGAATTGTATCAATGATATCTTCAACGTTTATAGCAATATGTTGAATACCGGGACCATTATTAAAAGTGATGAATTCTTCAATTTGTGATTTTTTCAAACCAATTGCGGGCTCATTAACGGGAATTTTAATAAGTTCATTCTCAGAAGTCATAACAGTTGATTTAAGGGCTGAAAATTGGGTAAAAACTTGTTTTTCATCAACAGACCAAAATTGATGAAAATTCAAATTATTCTTATAGAACTCACATGTTTTAAACATTTGATTCCAATCTTCATTTCTAACACAGTGATCAATTGCACCTAAATGAATTTTCAAGGATTCCTTAGTATTATCATACAATTTAAAACCAGGTAAAAAACCTCTATATTCATTTCTATCAATGATGGTATGAATCAAATCGTTTTCAGCCTTTATAATCAAGAATTTAAAAGTACCATTTTGGTCGTTGATTATCGTTGGTTCAGCTGATTCTAAGATTGATAGATTGTCCTTGGCAGACAAATTGTCAATTAATAACTGTAAGTTGTTTGATTTAAGAGCAACGTCTTTGACACCATCACCATGAGTAGCAATATGCATATGGATATTATCGATCAATTGCCCGGTTGGCTTCTTGTGTAAAGGTGTAATTGCTCCCTGGAAGACAAAGATGACTCTACCGTTTTTAACAGCAGTTGCAGAGATATCCCTTTCACCAGTTTCCAAGCCTTTGTAGGCATACAGTTGGAAACCAAAGAGCTTGATCATGTATTGAGCTACCAATTTAGGAGAACTTACATAGAAGACTACATGGTCGAAATCATGGCAGATTTGAGCATTGCTAGAAGCAAGTGTAGAAGTGACGGTCATTACAGCAAAGACAGGGTGGCGGTGAAAGGAACTAAAGGGAACGAAAAAGAAACAAAACACAACACACAAGGGTAATTTGCCTTCTCAGACAAACTTCACCATTTTCAAAACAAGGTTCAAGCCCTCGACCCAACATTCTTTCCCCCCTCTACCCAATCCGCCCGTTATTATCCCCGCCCAGCGCATGGCATCGTCCGACGCGCCCTCCGCCGCCCAGAAACCGTGCCACCGCTCAGCGCCGCTCGCACTTTTCCCTACCCAACCGATTGTTGACACCACCTTCCCTCCACCTGCCCGCCGTTTGTCTATTGTCCATGCAATGACTTAACCTCAAACAGAAAAAACAGTCGTCCCGAAACAGAGCATATTCTGTTCCACAAGGGTCAGCCTAACTTAACGCCCCGGCCCATCCCCTACAAGAACATGAATATAAATACCAACTGATTTGCTTGCTGTCTTCTATCTGGCAAAGTTAATCTACACAACGTATTATTTGTGCTACCCTTTAACCTTTCCCTTTTAAACTTTAATTTTTTTTTTCTTTCTGTTTTGTTTCCATCGTTAGTGTCATATATTTTCAACAAAATGAGTGACGCCATTGCTAGCTTAATCAAAGCACAAACGAACAATGCCGCTGATGGTACAGGCATTGTCAAATTAGTGGAAATCACTAAAAAATTTCTCCGTGTTGACTCTGCTGAACAAATTCCACAATATTTGGTCACTTATGTGCAAAACCAACAACAATCACAATTTGGTTCTTATCCGGACCACACTGATGTTGCACCTTCTGCCGTTTTTTTGGCAATTTTCGTTCTTATTGCCATTGCGCATGGTACGCTATTCATCATCAATTATAAAAGAGGCCATAAATTTTGGCTCTCTTTTGGATTTTGCTTTTATGCAACTTTAAGATGGCTTGGTTTTGCCTTAAGAGTGGTTTGGGCAAAGGACCTTTTGAAATTACATGTCGGTATAACATCTGCTATTTTATTAGTGTTACCGATTGTTTTTTTGGCTTCTTTCAACTTAGTTCTTGCTCAAAGAATTTTTACTTGGAGACATCCAGTCTTTGGTAATAATAAATATTTCTGGTATCTTATGATGACACTTTACTCTGTCGTTATTGCCGTTGTTGTTATGACCATTGTTGCTGGTGTCATTCCTTATCTTTACTTTTTATCTCAGTCACATTATGATATGTGTCGTAATGTTGTTAAAGTCACATCAATTTTGATTACCCTTTACTCCCTATTATCCATTGCCTTTGTTGTTTTCACTTATATTTTACCAGTTGCTAGAGTTAATAGGGAAGCTTTAGTTTACCAGCCATTTTGGATTAAATCTTTCAGCCCATTCTATTTCCCCCACACAAATGCTCAAAAGGAAGGTGAAGAAGTATTTGTTCAAAGATACCAAAATGATCCAAGAACTCCAATGAGAACCATTGTTGGTGGTGGTCTGATTGATGATGAGAATAATGAAACTAATGACAATCATAATCAAATTGAGGAATTGAATAAATTTGATGACTCTGGTGAAAAGAAATTCTCATTAAAGCATAACGTTTCGATCTGTATCATTACAATCACCTCAATTTTTGTCTTCATCGGTGCGTTATTTAGATGCATTGGTTGTTTTATTGATGACACCTTTGCAAACCAAAGTTGGATTTATGATCCTGTTGTCATGTACGTTTTATGGGGTGCATTAGAAACAGTTTGTAACATTCTTTACTTATTTGGTAGAATAGACTTGAGATTCTATAGACCAGATAATTTTTCAAAGGAGAATCAAGCTTTCCTTTGTTCAAATGCTACTCCAGTTCAAAGTTTTTCTGAAATTGAACCAAAGGAGCTTGAAAATGAGTCATCTCATCAAAGTTACGACACTAAAGTTTAGTCTCAATTACTAATCACCTACTTCTATTTTAGTTTACCACTTTCTTTTTGCTTTATTTTTTTATCAAATAGTTTTCTTTTAATTGCTGATTTTGAACTTTAAAGTTTAAAGCTTATTTCTTCCTTTTTTGTTTAACTTATTAATTGTATAATCTATAATGCTTATGTTAATTTACTTTATTTGGCTCAAACCTACTCACTCTATCAGTAGATAGATCCTAAAATATTTATCATCGTACATACAGCGAAGAATATCAATAAAATTTCAATGTCATTTTTAGCACGCACCTGCAACCACGTTACATATCCCTCTTTTACCAAAATCAGCTAGATATATCAGATAAATGGATCCAATTAACCTATTTATACTGACATTTAACTGTGGCAAAAATGCACCATTGGATTCTCAATTTATAGATTCAATAAATGATAAAATTCCATTAAATTTGTCGAATTTATATGTGTTTGGATTCCAGGAAATTTCATCATTGTTAAACTCAACCGATGATTCACTGATTCATAAATATTTAGATATTATAAGCCATAACTTAATACATTGTTTATCTAAAAGATTCAAGAATAATGATTTTGAACTTATAAGTATCAATAACTTTGGGTCAATTGGTTTAACTATCATATCGCCTTATAAAGAGAAGATTACAAACATCAATAATTTAATTGGTTATCCAGTTGGTTATTTGTTAACTAATTTAAAGGGTGGGATAGGTATTAAATTAAACTATGGAAGTTCAAAATTATTATTTATTTGTGTGCATTTGAATGCAGGTGATACATTAAGTCGTTTACTGAAACGTAATGATGACTTGGACAATATTTTGAAAAATCTTTTGGGACATGATTATGATAACGATTATGATCACCACTTCTTACTCGGCGATCTAAATTATAGAACAACTGGTGGTTTTTATTATAATCAATCACCTACTACTTCAGAAATTGATAATTATTCACTTGAAGATGATGAATTACTAATTTTAAAAAAAAATAATGTTATATTAAAGAGTTTCGATGAATCAAAAATAACTTTCAAACCAAGTTATAAATATATTGTTGGCACTTTAACTTATAACACAAAAAGAAAACCATCATATTGTGATCGAATTTTGTTCAGCAAATGCAAAAATTATCAAGTTATTAAATATGATGCCGTTGAAGAGTGTTTGATTTCTGACCATATACCCGTCTATCTAATCGTCAACATCAATCCCTTAATTAACACTAATCCTCAAATAGACTCAGTTAATAAATATACCCATAGAGAATCATTTGACTATACACGTAATATTTCTTTTTTCACTACAAAACTCTTGAGAATATCATTGATTTTGTCAACTACATTTAAAGGTAGAATAGTTTTGGTGCTTTTACTTATGGGCCTGATTTACTTCGTATTTAAATAATAATTATATGTATTTATATAAATAACTTATTTCGAACCATATTTAGCTTTGTTTAAATCGAATGGAAGGTATTTAAACTTAATCATATGTTGAATTTGTTTCCTCATAGTTAAAAAGAATAAAATAATGAAATAAGCAACTAAAATTGGCCAAAAAACTGGTATATCAAAAATAGGTATTAAAGAACAAACAAGTGCAATGATTGTAGAAACAGTAGTCTTTAGCCAAAATCTAAACTCAGGTAATCTTCTGATAAATGGCTTAAACTCTTCATCATTTTCATCCATTTTACCAACACCAGATTCAACAGAATCATTTTGAATATCTTGTTCAATTGAAGGATCAAATTTTGGTGTTAAAAATTTCAAAAACATATTAAGCACAAAAATTGCCCATGTATAACAAACAATGTACCAACCTTCAACCCAAACTATACGTCCCATGAAGGCTAGCATAATGAAATATGATACAATCCATCTTGAAATAATATGTGGTGTAATATAATCAAGAAATTGTCTATTTGAAATTTCAAATCTATGTTTGTAGATATCGAATTGTGAGCTGCCTCCATTTTCATCTTCAAAATCCATCTTTGTAAGCTTGAATATAGCAAGTTATTCAGTATCGACAATGACTTTTCACTAACTGAGACAACAACATGTTTTTTTTTTTTTATATGCATGTAACATCATTTTTCTACTTCGTGAATTTCTCAAAATTCCTGACTTTTTCACTATAAATTTTGTCTGGCCTTTCGTTTATAGTGTTAGTCTAAATTTATGAGATGTCATTGTATGCTTTACAAATATACAATGAAACAAGGTATGGGGCATTGAATAACTTGGATTATAGATTAGATATACCAACATTCCCAGAAAATGCACACTCTACATCAGTCAATACACTTTCCTTAGATTCATTAGAAAATAGATTTTTAATATCTGGATCGTCAGATTCTTCAATAAAGATATGGGATTTGAATGAATGTGTCACTGAAAAAATAGAAGGTGAAAAACATACGAAATTCAAATCTTCGGTTATATTACCACGTAAATCAGTTCATGATTTTGGTGTCACTAAGGTAAAATGGTGGCCAGATAATGGAATGTGGTTATCGGCATCATTCGATTTTAATATAAACTTATTTGATACAGCTAGTATGGAAGTTGTGCATTCATTTAAATTAGGATCGAGAGTGATTGACTTTGATTTCCACCCCTTGGGAGATAGTTCGATTGTTTCTTGTTGTTTAGATGGTGGAGTTGGTGGTATAAAATTATTGGATTTAAGGTCATTATCCGATACTCAAAATTTAGGAGGTGGAGGTATAAGTGCTGGCGGTGTGGGTTATATGTCGTGTTGTATTTGGTCACCTTCAAATTCAAATCTATGTGTAGGTGGTGGAATTGATGGCTCAGTTTACGGATGGGATGTTAGAAGTTCAAATAAGTATTTGTTTGAACTTGATTCGAATCAAACATCACAAAGTATTGAAAGAAAAAGGTTGCACAATAACTCAAGAGATCCAAAGCTAAAAGCTAAGGCCCATTATGGATTAATCAATTCAATGTTGTTTAATGATTATGGAACAGAATTGATAACGTTGGGTAATGATGAAAAACTGAAAGCATGGGACATGTGCTCATATTCAAAACCTATTAACAAAGGATTTAACTTTGGCCCATTAATTCGAAACAAAATACGACAGAAAATCGATATGTGTTTTAGTCCGTCTTCAGAATCCGAGGTTTCACTCCTTTGGGTACCATCAGATAGCGGAGAATTGTTAGTTTATAGAATAAATGATGGCAGCTTGCTTGCTAGGTTGAATCGTGGTAATGCAAACAGAGTTAAAGGTAGATCATTTTCAATTGTTTCCTCGGGTGATAACCAGATCCGGTACTATAGTGGTTGTAAAGATGGGAACATTTGTGTGTGGGGGTACGATTCTCAGCGAGACATGCCTCAAGTACCTGTTTTGTTTGACAACGGTATAGATGTGTAATATGCTTTAAAAAATATTAACGTAGATTATAAGTATCATTGTAGAAGTCCAATAATTCAATTTGATCATATTAGAATTTCTTCTTTGGGACAATTTACATCTTTGTTTTTTCCATCCTTCACTTTTTTTCTCAGTTTTTCTCAATTTTAACATGTTCTTTTTCAATGTAGTAAATCACTTGTCAGGTTTTGAAAACAATCCTTGTTTTTCACTAAGGAGCATATCTGTACATTATGTTTAAGTTGCAAGTGGTAGTTATTCCACAAAGTGTTTTAGCAGCTTCAAATGATCAGCTTGTCAGTACCTCTTCCTCTGGTAATGTTGATAGCAGCGATAATGTGAGCTCAACTGCAAGTTTTGCTAATCCAAATAGTATTTTCAATGGTAATCATCAAAACAATGAACCTAATAATCAACTTGCTATTAGTACTCCTATGTATATGAATAGATTACAGTCATTTAATCCAAACGCTAGCTTCATATTTAATCAGCATCAACAATTGGGCAGTAATAATGCCAATAATAAGATTAAGAAATTTTTACATATAACATCCGTTAATAACACTTTAGCAACTGTTGCAAATGAAATCAATCAAAGATTTTTAAAATTGTACCCTGATGAATCAGCATTACAAATTTTGAGTATTCAAAATAATGAACAATGTGACTTAGATCCAGATTATACTGTTTCTTTAGTTTTCGATACTAGTAATATCTGTCGTGTTATTGTTTCCAATGAATTTACAGATCTGGATTCAGGTTTTTTAATAAAGACAAAAGGTAAACGTCAATTAACAGGCGATTTAAATAAGGTTATGAAAAAGATTAGAAAGTCGACAGCAAACTTCAACAATTCCGTCAACTGTTCATCTATTTGGTCAACAGTTGAAGATAATAATGAAAAACATGTGAAAAATTATTCCAAAAGTCACACATTGAATAAACCTTTAGGTGCAGAAGTAGATTCAAAACATCCGAATATATCATTAGCTATACCAGATATCGATGAAACAGTTATACATCCATCAAAGAGAGAAAATTTAAAAATTGCATCTCCGATTATGGCAACTGGTTCACCAACAAGAATCACATCAGGAATGTTAAACATCAACTCTCAACCAGACTTATCGAAAATTGATTATGAAGAAGATCTTAATGGCTCAATGTATGTTGAACCAGAATCAAAGAAATCAAGTGTACCATCAAAGGAAGATGTAATGAAGAAAAATAGAAATAAATCTAAACCATCACCAAAATCATCACCAAATTCTAGATCAGGTGGTAATAATAAAACACCATTTTTGAATCAATTAAATAATGAATCCTCCATTATTCATGATGGTGATATATCAACTTCTTCTGTAAAAGACTTAAAAGGTTCAAATAACACTACTCCTGTATTTGGAGAAGATAATGAAAGTGATACTTCTATTTTACACCACAAAAGTCAAAAACAAAACCCAAGTTCAAGTCCACTAGTTAATAAAGTTTCAAATCAACAAAATTTACCTGTTGCTATTCCAGTTTCATTGAATGAAAATACATCATCTGAGAAGAAAAGACTTGAAAACGAAAAGGTCGATAAAGAAAAATTTGAAAAGGAAAAACTTGCTAAGGAAAAGGCTGAAAGATTGGCTAAAGAAAAGGCTGAAAAAGAAAGACTTGCAAAAGAAAAGACTGAAAAGTTAGCTATAGAAAAAGCAAAAAAAGCAGAAAAGTTGGCTAAGGAAAAAGCTGAAAAAGCTGAGAGAATTGCTAAAGAAAAGGCAGAAAAAGAAAGGTTAGCTAAAGAAAAAGCAGAAAAGCTTGCAGAAGAAAAGGCTGAAAAGGAAAAACTCGCCAGAGAAAAGGCCGAAAAATTAACTAAAGAGAAGGCTGAAAGGGGAGAAAGACTTGCTAGAGAAAAAGCAGAGAAGGAAAAGATTGCAAAAGAGAGAGCTGAAAGGTTAGCTAAGGAAAAGGCCGAAAAGGAAAAATCTGCTAAAGAAAAGGCCGAAAAGTTGGCTAAGGAAAAAGAAGAAAAAATTGCTAAAGAAAAAGCCGAAAAGGAAAGAATCGTTAGAGAAAAAATTGAAAAACTGGCTAAGGAAAAGGCAGAAAAGGAAAGAATTATTAGGGAAAAAGCTGAACAATTAACAAAAGAAAAGTCTGCTGAAGAAAAGGCTGAACTTGAATTAAAAGCCAAAAAAGCAAAAGAAAAGGCAGATCAATTGGCCAGAGAGATACTTTTGAAGACAAAATCTGATAAACCTGAAAAAAAAGGGAAAGAACAAGATAAAGATGATGAAGAACTTGCGGCTATATCTTCTTTGACTAAAGATGACACACCAGATGAAGAAAACTTGAGTCGTCCAGTCAAACCAGTTAAAATTACAAAACTTACGGTGACTCCATCAACGCCATCATCATCGATAGACAGATCTGTTGTTATTGATAAGTCAGCTGAAAAAAAACAAAATAGGACTGTTAACAATGCTATCAGAAAAGCCGAAATTAGTGGTGAGATTGATCAATCAAATATTTTACCTCAAAAAAATAGAGTAAATGTTTCTCAAATCATTGATTCTGATTCAGAAACTTCAAGTTCAAACTCTTTTGAAAGTGACACCGATTCATCCGATGAAGAAACTTCAAAACCCAAGATTGTCACTGCACCAAAAATTGTTCCAAATGCAGCTAAGAAAACATCAACCAATGAAGGTTCCGTTTCAAAGCCAACTAATTCATTAGTTCAAAAAGAATCTTCTGTTGTTTCCTCGCCAGTAAATGAATTGAAAAAACCCTTGATTGCATCACAAATCCCAATAAAGTCCCCATCACCAATTGCACCATTAAGCAGACTTTCAAGCTTACCAAGTCTTAATGCTTTCATTGATAGAACATTACCTGAAGTTAAAAAAAAAGTTGTACCAAGGCAAAATTTTGGGAAGCAAATATCAAAAGTAGAAAGGAAGTCGGAAAGTGATTCAGACTCAGACAGTGATTCAGACAGTGATTCCGACAGTGATTCCGACAGTGATTCAGACTCGGATTCAGACTCGGATTCAAATGCAGAAACACCAAATGATGCCAAAAAAGCTAAATTCATTAATGCAAAAACTGCAGGTAAAGTAGTTTCATCAAAGAAAAACAAAACAAAGGGTAAAAAGAATTCTGGTTTTAGTGCTCTTTTGAAAGACTCTAGAAGATAAATTAATTAGCCTGTTTGTAATTATTATGTATTCATTTATGTACTTTTATTTTTTTTCACCACTTTTAGATTATTTTTCATATTTAAAACACGTAATATATTAAAATTTTATTTAAGGATATAAATTGGAAAGCACAGAAGAAATATAAGAAATCAAAAAAAACTACACATGACTTTGATCTTCAACAAAGTCCAAAGCTCTCTCTGCATCAATATCACTAATTGTACTGACTTTATTGCTGAACATAACACCATAGAACTTATCGCTAACTTTCAACATTTCAGATCTGAAAGTTGTACAAATGAATTGTGCATTTTTTGATAATTTATGAATTAAATTGGCAACGGCAGTTCTATATTGTGCATCTAAGTTGGAATCAATTTCATCAAATAAATAAAATGGTGCTGGATCACAGCTTTGAATTGCTAAAATAAGTGATAATGCACACAATGATTTTTGACCACCTGATAATTGTTCAAGTCTTTGTTGTTCATTTTTTTTAGAGTTGAATGAAACAGAAATAGAAATACCAATAAAAGAGTCAATCGATTCCAAATTTTCTTCTTTATCACTTTCACTATCTTCATCACTCATCTCCTCACCTGAGCCATTTCTTCTATCATGTGAGTCGGGATATTGAGATAATGAAATTTGGTTTTTATTTTGATCATTTCCTTTTTTTTGTATGATAAGTTTACCTTTACCAGTAGGCACAAGCTGTTCAAAAATTCTGGAAAATCCAATTGAAACTTCTCTGAATGCTCTAATGATTGCTTCATTTTTACGGTTTTGTAAAACGGTGATTAAATGCTCAATAGACTCCTTTGCTTCATCTAATTCATTTATACGAACTGATAAAGAGTCCTTTTGTTTTGCAAACTTGAAGAATTGCTCCATTGCCTTTTTATTAACATGGTTATAATTTTTGAGATTTTCATTAACTTTGGTAAGTTTATTCGATAATGATGATGTTGGTTCATTAGCAAATGCACTTAAAGTTTCTTCCGGTAAAACACCCAATTCACCAATACTTCTTTCTAATTCATGTTTTCTATTCTTCAATCTCAGTCTATGTACCAAATTTTTATCAGTTGATTTACCGTAATCTTCAAACTTTTTAACAAATTCTTCTTGGTCTTTATTTAATTTGTTTATTTCTTTCTTTCTTTCTTCCAAGCCTTCATTTACATCAGATAAGTCAATCTCAATTTTATTTTCACCATCAATTAGCTCAATCTTTCTTTCTTCTAATTTAGATAATTTCAATCCCAAATCTTCAATTATATAACCTGAATCCTTTTCAATATCTTCTAATTCATTCAACTCACCTTTTAATTTACTCAAACGTGGGTATAGAGCATCTGATAACAGTGCGGTAATAGAAGAAATGTCTAACTCGATGGATTCAGTCACTTGTAATAGTTTTGTATATTCATCTTCTAAATTGGGTAATTGTTGAGTGATTTCCCTTAAACTTTGTTTACATTCATTAGTAAACTCGTTTTGCAGAAATGAAGAGTTCATTTCATCACTCGAGTTGACAATTTGACTGCTTATATTATCAATGGATAGTTTATTCATTTCGATCTTTTGTTGAAGCGTAGAAACATTCAGTTCATACTGGGAAATTTCATCATCCAACTTTGTTAGTTTTGTTAAAAGATCATTTTTTTCATTTAATTTTGAATCTAATTCATTCTTAAATTTAAGGGTCTTTTCATAATTAGAATTAATTAAAAAATCCTTTAAGTTAATGTCATCTTTAATTTTTTTCAAATCTTCCTTAAGTTGAAAGATCTCTCCCTTTGAAATTCTTAAGTTTTTCAAATAATCGATTCTAGAAGTTTTGATATCCCTAAACCCACCAGTTAGAATACCTCTATTATCACATCTATCACCATCCAAAGTAACTGAAGTAACACCAAATTCATTTGAGAGTTCATAACCTCTTTGAATGTTTACACAAACCATTGTCCTACCAAAGACTTGTTTGATTGCAGGTGCTAAAAATTCATCATATGCAATTTTTTTGATTAAAGGAACAGAATCATTTCCACCTGGAAAGTTAAAATCATCATTCTTCAGTCTGTTCAGTGGTATAAACGTTGCTCTGCAATTTTTTTCTTTTTTCATCTCTTCAATCAAAATACTTGCAGTTTTGTCATTATTAACCACAATATTAAATAATGATCTACCACCAATAACGTCAGCTGCAGTTTTATATTTTTCTGAAACATCAATTAATTCACCTAAAAATCCGTAAACACCGTTTTCAATGTTTGGACCAAGTCTCTTTGCAATATCTTTAACAGTTTCTAAAACATTCATAGTATTATTATCAATTCCACTCCTTGAAGATTGTTCAATATTAGATAGATTTTCTTCCTTTGCGCTGATGATACTATTCAACCTACTTTCATTTCTCCATAATAAAGAACGTTCATCAACTAAATTTCTTGCTTCCTTTTTCAACTTTGAAATATCACTATTAAGTAAGTCAATTGATTCATTTAGAGTAGTAGTTTTAATGAAATTTTCTCTGTCATTGAAGAGTTTGGATAATTGTTTAGATAATTCTTTTAAGTCAGTTTCAAAAGTTTTAACTAACTTCTCCTTTTCTGCTTTTTTATCAGCTAATAAATTAATTTCTTGCTCTATGGATACATCTCTTTCTTTTTTTGATGAATATCTAGACTTTTGATTTTTCTTGGAAATAATAGATACTTGTTTTTGACGCAAATCATCAATTTTTAGTTTTATTTCAAATTTTTCTGTGTTTTTAACCTGCAATTCCTGTCTCTTATTTTCCAGTTTAGATTTTTCAACGTTAATTTCATTTTTCAAATCATTTATTTTGATAACGTATGATTCTTTATTTGATAAACCTGAATTAATATTTGCATCCTGTAACTGAACATCGAGTAAAGCAATTTGTTGTACAATGTCATTACTTTCTTTAATATTTGAATTTAAATCAATTTCTAAAAACTGTTTCCTTGCATTCAAATCATTTATTTCTTGTTCAAGCTTTAAAATTGCAGCTTCTCTTTCTTCCAATTCAGTGATTAAAGATTCAGTTTCTTGTGCAGATGTTGAATAATCATCTTCAATTGAATCAATTTGATTAACAATTGATTTCAGTTCTCTATCATAAATATTAAATTCTAACATCTTTTTTTTGGAATTTAACTTTTCATATGTTTTCAAATCTTCTTTTTCGACGTTTAGTTCTTTCAATCTTCTTTCAATATCGGCAACCATTTCTTTAATCTGTTGTTGCTTTTGAGAAGTTATATTCATTTCCTTCAAAGAATCCTTTAATTTAGCTTCAAAGACTCTTGCACCGGCAATATCTTTCAATAATTCTAATCTTTCGGAATCTTTTGCATTTGTCAATGCAGTAACCCTACCTTGAGGAACAATGTAATATGGATTAGATTTGGAAAATCCAGAAGCCTCTAATAAGTTCATTATGTCTGATTTGGTCACACTTTTATAGTCTAATGAATAGTCATCCTTTTTCATACCAATTGTACGTCTAATTGAAACTTCATCCTTTGGGATTGGAATTCTTCCATCTGTATTGTCAAAGATAATTTCAACAAAAGCAGACATAATATTAACTGAGCTTTCATGAATCAACGCTTGTCTTTCTTCTCTACTAAGGTTATTATATGCATCACTTAGGACAAATCTAATAGCGGCAAAAAAGTTGGATTTACCAGAACCATTTCTACCAACGACAACGTTATGGTGAGGTGAAAAATCTTCAATAATGGTTTCATTTTTGTAAGTTTTAAACCCACGGATAATCACACGTTTAATGTACATGATATACGATGTATTTTCGGTTGTTTGCAACTAAGGATAATCACAAATGCTCAGCTACAAGAGGTGCTGAAGCATGTATATCAGAAAAAACATATACGCGTCTAGTGCTTTAGGAACTTCGCGTACATATTTGAAATGAAAAAGCTCTATTAAATAACAATTTACACAATATTGATAGTGAGAAGGAGAAGAGAAGTAAAAAGATTATATAGCATGAAATGGTTTTAAGAAATCATGCTCCTTTATAGTAAGCAGTTGGATAAAATGGCATTTTAGACACCTCGGCATCTCTTAATTTTCCTCTGATTTCAACCTTAACTTTAGTACCTGTCTTGTTGTAAGGTTTATCAAGGAAAACTTGTGCAACATTACCACCAGCACTTGGTGATGGAGAACCTGAACAAACAACACCAACTTGCTTAGATGGATCTTGTGCTGAAAATATTTTATTTCCGTGTCTCGGAGATGGACCCTTTGAGGTTATACCAACTCTCTTGAAAGCAACTGATTTTGGATCATTAATTTGATTTAAGATTTTCGAAGCACCATTAAAAGTTGCAGCTTCTGGCTTTCTTCTCGATTTTGAAACAAGCCAATTTAAAGAACCTTCAATTGGAGTGATATCATCATTTAACTCATGACCATATAGACACATACCAGCTTCAAGTCTAAGAGAATCTCTCGCAGCTAATCCAATCGGTTTAACAATTTGATCATATTCTAATAAAGCTTTGAAAAACTCAACGCCGACTTTATTATCTGGAATTGAAATTTCAAAACCATCTTCACCAGTATAACCACCTCTTGCCAAATGGAATTTTGCGTCAGTGCCGAAACCCTTCAAATCAATAAATCTTGAATTACCGAAATATAAATCGTTCAATTGCGAGTTTGTAAATTTGGAAAGGATTTCTTGGGATTTTGGACCTTGAATGGCTAATAAAGCACCTTCGAAATTAGTATGGACAATTTGGTCATTACCTTCGAAATTAGCCAATTCTTGCTTGAAAAAGGCAATATCCTTATCTCTGCAACCAGCATTTGTAACAATATAAAAAGAATCATCATTATGTTTTGTAATAATGGTATCATCAACAACACCACCATTTTTATTTAATAAAACCGATAAATGACTTTGGAACGGTTTAAGAGATTGTAAATCAGTTGGACAAATTTTTTCTAAAAATTTTGTAGTATTTGGACCAGAAATTTTATGTTGTAACATATGAGAGACATCAAAAATACCACAATTTGTTCTAGTCCAGTTATGAGATTGAATATGGGTTTGATCTTTATACAAAACAGGCATGGCATAACCTGCAAATGGAACCATTGTAGCGCCCAATCTAACATGTTCATCGTATAATGGAGTTTTCAAAAGATTCTCAGCAGATTCAGTAGAATATGTCTTTGATAAGACTCTAACAAATGCAGATTTGGTGGTTTTGGTCGTAGCTCTTAACATTGTTGATTAACAAATAAACAAATGAATAGCAGTCAAACAAAAATATTGCAGTGTTTTATGATTGGCTTCCAATAAATGGGAAACTGACCTCTTTTAAAGTAAAGTGGGTTTATCTTGTGAAAAGAGTTGCAAATAGAGTGAAAACTGTCAGAGTCAGAACCGGGTCAGTGGGACGAAGTCACTGCAACTTACCGGCACTACTAGTGTCATCCCTAGTTCGAGCCTCACACAATGCAATTATTTTGGTGATCCTGATAGCGAAGTTTTTTGCCGTCCAAGTTTATAAAATATTCAAAAGAACAAAGAGTATTTGGGAATAATATAAATATAGAGCTTCACCCCTGCTTTTGTAAATAAAGGCTTATTCTATTGTGCGTGCGTGTATTGGCTACAATAATTTTGTTTCAAGAAGAACATAGTTATTTTTGACCTTTATACAACTGGTTTACGATTGCTAATTTAATGTTCATATAGAATCCACTACGAAAAACTTTCAAAGATGAACAATAACCCTGGTTCACTATTAGAGAACAACTTCGGTTCAAATAATCGATCAACGGCGATAAAACGAAAACGTTTTAGGTCTGCAAAGGCCTGTATTCTATGTCATAATAAAAAAATCAAATGTGATGTTTCAATGAAAAGTATTGAAAAGAATGAAAAGTGTACAAATTGTATACGTTCAGGCTCTGAGTGTGTTATTTATGTCAGAAAAAAGAGAAGCGCCAACAAGAAAACATCATTACGATCAGCGGGATCTGATCACTTATCACAGACACCAAATGATGATGATAGATCTGATAGCAATGATAGCCATTTTGGAAAAAGTACTAAAAGGAACAAAACCGATAAATACGATACTATTGACGATAATAATAACAATAAAGGGCTCAGCTCGACTGTAGAGCCTAGAATAAAACCAAATAATATAAAAAGAGTATTCACAGGCACAACTTCACAAGGTGATCCAAGTCATACTAATGATTCAAAAAACCCTCCTTCTCTATCGCATAATGTAAGTATGTTAAATGCAAATTTAAATGATTTTAATAATTCAAGTGCTGAACCTGAATTGAAAGAATATTCAAATGAAATACCATCTTATGTGTCATCTTTTCTGAGTAAATCAACTGCTGAAAATTTCCCTTACTTAAATTCCATAAGCTTAGATCCTTGTATTGTATTAAAGGAAAATATGCATCAATTAATGGCTATGGATTTTGGCATTAATGATTCAAGTCATAACAATTTCATGAAAAATATTTTAAATGAAGCATTGAATAAAATTACTGAGAATTATAAACATACTTACACTTTAGATCCATTAGATTTCCAAATGTTACAAACATTCGGTTGTTTTAGTTTACCCGACGAAAAGACATGTTGGTATTACATCGATAATTATTTTGAGTATATCAATCCCCAATTACCAATAATTGATAAGAATAATTTCTATGAAACATATAAAGACTTGAAAAATCCTCCTTCTGTATTACTATTATACGCTGTTATGTTTGCTGGTGCATGGCAGAAAATTTCTCAGCAAGGTGATCAAGATGATGCTATACTTATCTCCAAAGTTTTCTTCAAGCGTGCAAGATTATTGTTTGAATACTCAATCGAAATTGAACCTGTTGCAATTATTCAATCTTTATTATGCTTTTGTCTTAACTGTGATAATATGTCAAACATAACTAAAAATGATTATTATTGGGTTCATGTTGCAATTACAACTGCATTGCAATACGGTCTTCAATTAAAACCTCCGAAGAATGATACCCCTTACCAAAAGAATATTAAGAAGAGATTGTGGTGGATTCTTTATTTCAAAGACAGATTTACATCTTTTGGTTATTCAAAGCCGTTTGTGCTTAATGTAAATGACTCTGAACATAGTATGTTAAACTTAAATGATTTGAAAGATACTGGTTTGACATATTTGGAGTCTATTTACTTGATTAATTTGGTTAAATTGGCTCAACTATATGATAAAGTTAACTCAATTCAACAAGAAATTACAAGATCAATATCTAACAACACACAAATATTATTTTTAATTAAAAAGTGTGATTTATTAATGATTAAATATTTAAGTGAATTACCAAATGAATTGAAATTTAGATTTAATGATAATTCAACTCATTCTTTTTTATCTCTCATAATATTATCTTCATACTATACATTGTTGATTATTATTCACAGAGCAAATATTATGAGACATGCAGCTGACATTTATCCATCATGGGCGATTACATTTCAAGCTGCTCAAATTTTAAAAATGCTGTTGGATTATATTGTTTCTAAAAAATTGGTTAGTAAAGTTGCATTGTTATCACATAATGTTTTAACTTCTTCTGGAATTATAATGTTATATCACTTATTAAACGAAGATCCAACAATTCAAAGCATTGCAAAGAAATTCTTGTTGAGAATTTTGGGTATTTGGGAAAATACTTTTAAAAAATTTCCAACTTGCTATCCAATGTTATGTGTGTTTGGTACAATCTATAATTCAGAAAATCATTTGAGACATGTTGTCAAATCTGTTGCACCAAAAGGCAATGTTACTGATAAGAAAAAGCCAAATACAAAAGGTGTTGACAGTACTAAAAATAAAGCATCCGAATCTAAACCAGCTTCTTTGAGATTACATGATTTATCATTTTTAACAAATAGTGCATTTGAAAAGGATGTACATAATGTATCAAAAAACGTCAATAAAAAAAATTTTGATTCACTAGGTATTGATTTTGGAAAGTTATTTACTGAGAGTGTTTTCGTCAAAGGTTCCTCATTTTTGCCAAAATTAAACTTGGATGTATTTTCAAAGCCAACCGGTTCTACTACTTCAAAGTTGAATAAATCAAAAGATACAGATGCATCAAAAAATTGTAACAATAATTCAATTATTAATAATATCAATAGTAATAATAATAATAATAATAATAATGATAGTGATATTAACAATAATAACGATAATAATAATAATAATGATAATAATAACGATAGAAGTGCAACGGATCCTCCGAATGCAATAACAGTTGATAATAATAGCAATGGTTCAAACTCGCCAGATTTACAGGATATACTTTTCAATAATAATGATAATGGCAATTATTCCAATGCGGAGATAATAGATTCAGATACACCTATAAGTTTATGGATGATGCAAACCAATTGGCAACCGAAATTTAATCTTAATCGTAATACTTCAGATACACAAGATAATACAAGTTCAAATCAAGATGAACATCTAGATGATGCAAGTAATTCATATGGTGATAACAACATGAAAACCGATATGTCTTATTTAAATAATTATCATATTATGGGTGGTGATTTATCGCATATGAATAATTATAATAGTGATAATTATAATAATTCTAATATCAATAATTGGAATACTGATTTTCTAAATTCTTCATTACGTGGGGAATCTTTCGGATCTCTTCATAAATATAACTATAATTACAAGGGTTTCGACAACTTTCAAAATTTTCAAAATGGTC
>JAJLVN010000026.1:22734-142102 GCA_030570315.1 Pichia sp. NRRL Y-12827
CAGCAACAGCAACAGCAACAGCAACAGCAACAGCAACAGCAACAGCAACAGCAACAGCAACAGTATCAGCAACAAGGACCAAAACAGACATTTTTGAATTCAACCTTTTGTTGTCCACCTGCTGTAAAATTTACGCAAAATCAGTATAATAATCAAAATCAAAGTCAAGTTAATAATAGTCAAACCCTTGACCCAAACACTAATTATCAAACGCAAGTTTATCCAATTATCAGTCCAGGCAATATTCAGCACTATACCCCAGACCGTAAATCAAGCCCTAACGGTATTCACACACACCCTCCAGAATCATTTAATAAGCCACAGCAATCATCAAATATACCAGTTGCACAATCGGCATCATTACAGCAATATCAAACACAAACTTACCGAGATTCAAATAACGATCAACACTTACCAAAATACTAAGCAACCACTTTGCATAATGTTTATAATTTTTGTAATTTTATACTAACCTAAAATACAATATTCTAGCATTATATAGCGAATAACATACACCTATATCCAAATAAAATTATAAAACTTACGAAATATATTAGTTAAATCCAAAATTTTAACTCTAATAATTACCTTAATCTAATTTTTTGATCAAATGCAACCCTGTTAAACAAATAAAATGATAACCATAGTATTGCAGCTAATGAAAATAAAGTCAATTCAGCAAGTGGAAAGTAAATTAAACCTGCACCACTAGCACTATCATGATCTTTTTGTGGACCAAAATGTTCAGCAACGTAACCAATAATTGCTGGTATAATAGCAGCACCAGCACCGCCAAAACCTGCAATTAATGAAATACCGTGTAATGAATATCTTTTGGGTAACGTTTTGATAGCAAGAATGACTGTGGTTCCAAAGAATGGGCCTAAGAAAAATCCGGCAAAACAAATACATACTATTTGAAATGTGATTGAACTTGCTGAGACCCAAAATCCAAAACAACCCACTGTGACAATCGCACTATACAAGATTATTGCATAAATTTCAGTATCCTCAAAATATCTACCAGTGGCAAATCCTAATATAACTCTACCTGAAGTCATACACAACCAAAACAAAGAAGTCATCGTTGAAGATGTCTTCTGTTCCAAATTTTGAATTTTAAACAAGTAATTGTTTAACCATACACCAACACTCAATTCGGAACCAACATACACAAATAATGAGAATGAATAATAAATAATATATTTATTTGTCATAGTCTCTAAAACTGTAGGTTCAGAGTAAACAATTGAGTTTTGATCAAACTCATTATCATTATCATAACTCGAATCTGATTTGGAATTGGCCCTCAAAGAGTACCGATATTTGGCACTTGTTTCATTTTTGAAGAATAGAAGCACTATAATTAAGTTTACTATTGCAAATCCGATTAACAGAAAATAATAATGGTTCCATTGTAAACCGCTAGAAACCAGATAAGTTGATAAAACGGGGGTGACTAAACATCCAACACCATATAAAGCATGCATTAAACCCAAAAGTTGGTTTGAATAATCTAAAGTACCGACAAAATAGTTTAAACAACAATCAAAGGTACCATTTGCCCAACCAAAACATAGTGATGCAAATGGTAAAAGAAAAAATGGTGCTTTGAGAAGATAAAAGGAACCTGCGAAAATAATTCCAAGACATGATGAATAATAAGTAAAATACAAACCATATTTTGACATTATGTAGTTATTCAAAATACTTGATGGAATATATCCACAGAATTGTGCAATAAATAGATAAGATAATTGAACTCTATTAATCTGATAATCTTTTAAAAAATATTCAATTAATGAACCAATAGTCTGATCTGTTAAACCTATCAAAAAAAGTGAGATCATTGAAGCAATTAATTGAAATTTTAGTTTGTGACTTTGAAATATATTTTTGTTTTCCAATATAACCTTTTCGCCTTCAAATTCAACAATTTCAGGACCAGCCCAATTGAATTCTGCATCATCAATTGTAAATTCATCTATGAGGGCTCTATCGGATGATGTGCTATTTTTCGGAGTAAAAGATCTTAAATGTTCTTCATTACCACTTAAATGCAATTCTCTTTGTGTATCAGCATTCACTTTTCCTTCATCTACTACCATACCTGTACCTTTGAGCTAGATAATACATCCATCCTTTTTAATGAAAAAATTTTGGGAGCAGATATTTTTCTATTAATAATGTGGAAAAAAAATAATTTAATCTCGCATACATGAAAAACACCAGTAACTGATTACGTATATACACCATAATTATGAGTCACAAAAGGTCGGTTCTAGTATACATTGTATTATACAGATTATATATCTTGAAAAATTAAATGTTACATTGATAACATCTACTTTCAGTTTATAAGATAGTTTTATTATATTTGCAAAACTTTTTCGGATTGAAAATGAATTCTTATTTTTGTAAACTTCGTATTGAACTGTGTAAAAAATTATAGATTCCTAGATACTTGTCGTCTTTTAATTTATTGAGAATAAGTAATCGACGGTCTTGGTCGTTTGTATTAGGTGGAATATCTATGTTCAAAATTTTCATGCAGGGCAAATCAATCAAATCATAAGTATGAATTTGGGCATCCATGAATTGCTTTGGAAATTTGAATTTTGTTTGGGACAATTTTCTACCCCTCCATAATGAATTGCAAATATCCACAACATATGAGTTATGTAATTCTTTTAATTGTTTCAGTTTAATGTTGCTTGAGCTAGTTTCAATTTGTTTTATCCCATGTTCTGAATAATATAATTTACAAAAGAGAACATGTTGCAATAGCAAATTTAATTTAGCTAGATCATTTGAAAAAAAGTTATAGGAGACAATATCCGGCTTTAAAATTAGAATGTTGATATCTATTAATTTATATGGTATTTTGTGCATAAATGAAATAAAAATTAACAATTCATTCATAAATATTGGAAAATTATTATACTTAATCCTATTCAGTACATTCGATAACAGCCTGTTGAAATCAATTGGTGACCTGACCCAATTGCATCCTAAAATTACAATTCTTTGAAATTGTTTTAAATTATTACTTTTGAAAACTATGTCGAGTATTTTATTGATCATTGATTCATAATGACCATAGTTTGGTTTTAAAAATTGTACCAATTCGTAAGCATTAATCGCTTTGAAATAGTTCTCGTTCTTTATTTCATTAAATGGTTTGATTTTTTCACTGAACAAATCATCAATTATAGAGAGTTTCATACCTGTAACTTTCACTAGATTTGAAATACTTTTGAATAACCAACACATATCATTTGACACGATAAATTGATTGGATTTAATATTTAAAATCGTAAGTATATTTGAATTTATAAAGGCAACATCAAAATATGATAAGTATTTGATTATATTTGACGTTTCGGTAAAATTTATTTCATTTGGATCAATGGTTTCTAAATATTTAAAAAAATCAATCATGTTTGGAATCGTCCTGTCATTTTTTATACTTTCACAGAGTTCATTAATGCTATAGTTACTACTGAATGAGATTTCAAAATCTATAGTCGAATCATGCAAAAATTTCCTTCTTTTCAAATTCAAAGCTGCAGGAATTGAAGTATTCAAATTTTCAATTATTTTAATATATAAGTCAATGTTATTTTCTAGATTTTCAATATCTGAAGACATTTCTTTCAATGAACTGAGATATTCATGATCGATTTTCCCAAATACACCTTTGGAGACCTTTAAGCCATGTAATATTAAATTATAATTCTCGGAAATTATATCAAAGTTGTCTTTTTTATTGATGGAATTAAGAAAGGATTTTGCATATAATAGTAATGGTATACCTGATTTGGCATCAGAATTGTAAAATTCTAGTATTATCTCTAATTTCTTGATATTAAAAAAGTAAGTCAACTTATAATTTTTATTTATACTATTGATATTATTTAGCACGTAAATCAAAAACAAACCAATATTTGATCTTAAATAACCAATTGATAAAATTCCAAACAATAAATCTAATATTTGGATGAATTTAGATTCCCATTTGATATTTGTAAAGTTTTTTATCAGAAATGAAGAGAGTTTAATTTGGATATTTCTGGGTATTATTTTAACTTTTGATTTTTCATTATAATAAGAATTAACTTTGAAAACAGAAAGTATTTTTAGGATTGATTTAAAATCCAATAAGTCTCTAGATATCAAAAGATCAACAAACTTAGACTTGAATGAATTTTTAAATTCAGATTTTGTATCTATTATAACATTTAGTATCTGATCAAATTGATGTAATGTTAATCCAAACTTTGGTACGACTGCCTGTAGCTCTAAAAAATGAGTTTCAAAATTATTTGGATTATCTGGGCTTTTTAATATTGATACTACAGCATCATCAATTAATCGATAGTATTTTGTCGTATGCTCATCCATTGTTGGAACTGTAACAAATTTAATCAACAAAGGTTTCTCACACAATAAAATAATATAAACATAGATTTTTCAAAAACAAAACGGAATTGTATGTGTGAAATTAGAAAAAAATAATTCTGATTACGTAAGGATTACACTATGATACTTACTAATAATTCCATAATCATGAAAAGATATTAACAGTGATTAAGTATACTAAAGACAAAAAAATATGTACATGAAAAAATATTAATTGAAAGGAGTTTTTGCTGTGATGCTTATTATGAGGATTTATTAGTTGAGTTAGCGTATTTCAAGAAACTAGTTGAAACATCCAATTGGTTTAACCTACACATTTCGTTCAACAATTCGATTGATCTGTTTTGCACAATCGTTTCAATTTCTTCTTGGCTATTATAAAAATTTTTCAATTCGGTAACCTTTGCATTTTTTTTATGTAAACTCTGTTCCAAATTTTTGTAGGTGTAGGGATCAATTCTTAACAAATTGTTCTTTTCTTCTAATGATAAATTACTGAACTCATCACATTCATGACTCACTTCTTCGTGTAATTTATTAAGTTCACCTTGACAATATTTGATAACATCCAAACGTTTCTTCCATTCTGGGTAAATCAGTAGATTTAAAATAGGTGAACATGATTTAGATCTCAAGGATGCTAAATTTTTATTAAGTTTGAAAACAGATTGACCATTGTTCTCGTTATGATTTAAAAAATTATTCAAGTTTGGTTTTAAATTATCATCAACTGCATATCTTGATAATTTTAAAAATGATTGTAAACTTTTAGGATCTTCAAGACATATTGTTTTTGAAAGTATTGGTTTTTCTGGAACTGTTTTCACAAAACTAAGCTCTGTCAAATCTGATTGCTGTGGTGATTGCGGCGATGAAGCTGAAGAATACATGTGATAAATAATAAAAGCTTGTTTAAAATGCAAGGGCAAAACGAACAAAATGTTAAAATTTACGTAAGGAATTCTCAGTTTTACACAATTTTTTTCCAGTTTCGCTGATTTGAAATGAAATGACATGACAAGTTCTGGAAAGTGGAATGCTATATGTTTCTTTTCCAAGTTAGTTATCATAGAATAATAACCATGGACAAGAGTGTTGAAGATTTAAGAAAATTGGGAAATGAAAAATTCCGTCAATTGAATTATGGTGCTGCATTAATGTACTATACACAAGCACTTGATAAGGATTCCAATAATTTTGCGCTATACTACAATAGGGCAGTTACTTTTGTTAAAATGGATAATATTGAAGAAGCCAAGGAAGATTTAATTAAATCATTAGAAATTAATCCAGATTATATCCCAAGTTTATGCCAAATCGGATTTGTCTATCTGTATCAAGGTAATACGCCAGACTCATTAACATCGTATGCTAAAGTTGTCAAGATCAATGAAACGTTACCAAATCAACTTAATAGATTTAAGGCACAATTAAAAGAAGCCATCCGATTGGCTGAATCTAGGTGTAAACAACAAGAATATCCTGAAAGTTTTATAAATGGCATTTTAACACCTGAGATTAGAGATATTTTAAACAGTTATCCAAATTTACCAACTCACATGGTTGAATCAGGCATACCTGCGGTATCATTTGGTAATGTTCCAATCTCACATCATGCTAACTCTATTGGTAACAATGCTACAATTATTGCTAGTGGTTCATTCCCAATACCAATTAGAAATATAGCTAGAAATAATAACACTGGAACTGATGTTCCTCCTACTGTAACTGGTGGTCTTACGGGTGCTGCAGGTGGTGCTCTGGCTGCTGCCCTTGCACGTTCTGGTGTTTCTGCAGGTGCTGCTTCCCGTCCTAATTTTACTTCCACTACTAGTGACACAAACAATACAAACACGCCCCCTCAAGGTAATCTGAATGACTTATTCTCACAAATTCCAGGTTTAAATGGTATATTAAATAACCCGAATATCTCTGCATCAGTTAGCGTTCATGAAGTACCAGTCACTAGAAATACTAATAGTACAAATACTGCAACTGCTACCAACAATACCGCTACTGATAATACCACTGCTGAAAGCACGACTACTCCTGTAATTATAAATCCAATATCTACAACTAACACTAATGAAACTGCTGGTACCATTTCTGCAACATCGGATTTTATGACACGTCATAGAGCAGCACATGAAGCTGCAGTCAATAGAGCAACCGAACTAAGACGTCAAAGAGAACAAGAAAGAAGAGAAAGAGAAGAAGTACAACGAAACTCAACCTCTGAATCAACTCGTACATCTTTAGCGTCATCAGCTACACCTGTATCATCGGCTACACCTACATCATCAGTTTCACCTGCATCATTGGCTACACCTACGGTACCAACACCTGTAGTAAATGTGACTCCAAATGTTGATTTTGCAAGACAAATTGCCAGTATGGTAGCAACGCAATTTCCAGGTGGTAATAGTGGCAATAATACTGGAGAGTCTGCAACTTTAGCACAAAGCCTGAGTACGATTGCCAGTGGAGTTTTGGGTGGTATAGCAAATGTAAGTGCTAATGTTAATGCTAATCGTAACAATACTTCCAGCACCACTTCTAATGGTAATAATACTAACGACTTGGAAGATTTGGACATGGATTTGGATTGATTTAGCGAATTAGGAAATTACAAGCATTTTTTAATTTCCTGTTTGGGCATTTCAGCGGCAAACTGATCATGACTGTCATAGTTATATATATAGATTGTTGTAGAAGTATACTGTTCAAAAGCTAGCATGAATGAACCATATTTGTATTGTGGAATTTGTTATCAAAAGAGTAGTTTATGTACTTTATATCTCACATCATGTGCGCATGTTTTATGCGAAGATCATACAAATGATAAGAAACGATGTGGGAAATGTAAGGTTGAGGATATTTCTATAATCAAGTTAGATCGAAATAAGAATAAAATACCCGAAAATATCAAAGAAATCATTGAACCCAATTTTGAATTGCTAAATAATATCCAGTTTGCAAGTAAATTTCAATATTTACAAATGAAGCAGTTGATTCAACATCATGAGAATGAAAATGTTTTACTAAAGAGCAAGAATAGCAGATTAAAGGAATTGTTGAAAAAATCAAGAATTGAGTTGGATAGATGTAATGAATATCAAATTGAAATTAATAAATTGAAAGAGGAGAATAAAAGATTAAATTTGAAACTACAGATTGGAGACAGTGTTAAAAGTCGAAGTAAAAGTAGTCTTATTGATATTACTTTAGATAGTGAAGAAGAAAAAGAAGACTTACCAAAGGTAAAAGAGGATTTTGTCAGTAAAATGAGGAAATTTAGCCAAAACAGTGATAAGATGGCTAAAGGAAATATTAAGAACAATATGAGTGATGTTACTAAGAATGATTTGAATAAGGAAAACTTACTTTGTTTCAATATCCAAGCAGAAAGTACAAATAAAAGTTTCAGAAATAAAGATAGGACAATGTCAATGCAAATTAGCAAT
Organism: Pichia sp. NRRL Y-12827; assembly: GCA_030570315.1. Classification (NCBI taxonomy): domain Eukaryota; kingdom Fungi; phylum Ascomycota; class Pichiomycetes; order Pichiales; family Pichiaceae; genus Pichia; species Pichia sp. NRRL Y-12827. Next base: position 30,621 of record JAJLVN010000026.1, read on the forward strand.
AACAGTGGTAGTGATAATAGTGGTAAGTTTTCCAAGATAGGAATAATTACATCAACAGCAGGAAGCGGAAGCAGTAATAAAAATGGCAGCCTCAATAGGTACAAATTTCAATTCAAGCCGCCAAGTAGAAGTGGTGGAGGACTGAACAGCAGAAATAGTAGTGTGTTGCGCAGCAAACGTGATATTATGAAGAGATAAAGTAAAATATTGAATTGAATCTTATTTGAGAATGATAAATAATAATATATAAATAGATGTATGAATTTCTTAACGTGATGTATTATAGAGTGAATTATAAATTACCAGCTCTCTTTTGTTGAACGGCAACAGCAAAGACTGGAATACCAGCACCTAAGATCCAGAAGATTAAATGAGGAACAGCGTATGGAACTCTTCTGTTCTTAACCTTGAAAGGTAAGTTGTTGTATGCACCTTCTGGAAAGTGAGGGCCGGAGAGTTGTTTAGCTGAAGCAGAGAATTGTCTAGCTGATGATCTGGTGAAAGCTCTTGCAAACATTGTGGTGATTCTATCGTGTGTGTCTTGTTACTTTCGACCTGTTTCCTCTGTGAAACCCATCAGCTTCTCTAGTTTTCATTTGCTTTCTTTCATGCTGCAATGAGAAAAAAAGAAGCACCGCACGCGCCACATGGCGTGGTGAACCGTGGCGCAGTCTTGGGGTTATTAGCAAGGCGCGTCTTTTGATTGGCTGTTTGGTGTTTGTGGTGCACAGATGAGCATCTTTTACATTTCTACAGTGGTGACAGCCAGTGAAAGCGAAAACAAAAAAGATTTGGAGACCTGTTGCAGGATTGGTTGGAACTTTTACAAGACAAAACAAAAATCAACTATACAAACACAATGGCTATTGCTCCTATCACAGGTACTATGAAGAGAAAGATTGTGATTGACATCGGTGTCGGTATCGCTATCGGTTCCGTACTTGGTGTCAGTTGGTGGTCTGTCCACAAGAAGATGGTCAATACCAGAGAAACATATTACGCAGCTCTCGCTGAAAAGAAGAAGATTGAAGATGATGCTTAGATTATTAAACAAAAGGATACATTACATTAATATTTAAACTTATTTTTTACCGATTCACTTCTTTTTTATTTATTTATTATTATATTATTATACTATATTATTTTTTTATCACTTTCTATAAATATTCTTTATCACATTTAAAATCACCAATAAGTTATCATTTACTAAAATTCTACTGTCATGGGTATAATATTACTATCATTTATTGTTTAATGCTGTAGTTCTTTGTGTAACATACATATACAGACAGATATAGCAAAAAGAAACCTTAACATGAATTTGTTGAGATTCGCTAAATGTAGTAAATTAGATGCTAAGACTGGCGTACTCGTACAACACGTTTTCTTCTAATCGAAAGCATCAAGTATGTCACCAATTAATGACTTGATATCTATCTTTGCAACTATTTCTTCATACCAGAATGATGATGATGTATCCAACTTATTAATTTTAGATAAATCATTATCAAATCAACTGAATTTTTTAACAAATAATAAATTTTCAAGTTTCTTGAAATCTTCAAACGTTTCCAAAATTCTATGGTATCATGAGTCAATTGAAAGTCTCACTAGTCTAATAGATAATGATACTAAGTCTGTTGTTTTTTTCATAAATTTATATGATGATGATGATGATGACACTAAACATGGCGAAGAAAAAAACTTACAAAAACTAAATACACTAAAGTCAAAGTTATCAACATTGAATCTAGACTCAAACATTCACTTAATTCTATCACATCCATTGATTCAATTCTCTATTGATGTATACCTTAGAAACATTGAGCTATCGAACTTTTTAACATCACACCATATTTTCAATTCACTATTGTATTATGAAATACAACCTTGGATTTATTCATTGGAATTGCAAAATTCAGGCTTCAAAGATTTATACCTTAACAATTCCATGATCCCAATTGAACAACTGGCCAAATCATTATTAAAACTATATATAGACTCCAACTACAAACTAAGAATTACAAATTTATACATACTAGGTGAACTGTCTACAAAGTTCTGGGAGATTTTTAACAATCTAAAAAAAGAATATTTATTAAACAACTTAAATGAAAATCAATTGAAAGTTATTGAGGAAATTGATGAAGTTTTATTTCTCAATATACATTCATTTTATACGAAATCAACAGACTTAATTGTATTAGACAGGTCAAATGATTTAGTATCTTGTGTATTATCACAATTATCATATTCTGGGTTAATAAATGAATTTTTTGATATAGATTCACAATTAAAACCTTTGAAGTATGATGATGACAAGATAATTAATTTAAATGACGATATTTATAATGATATTAAATATCTCAATTTTAGTAATGTGGGTACCAAATTGAACAAGAATGCAAAAGAATTACAAATTAAGTTTGAAAAATTTAAAAATTTACAAGATTTAAATGAAATTAAAAGCTTTGTAAATGATTTGAATACTTTGAAATTAACCCAAGCAAATGTTTCAAATCATACAAACTTGGTTGATTTTATCCTGAATTCTGATAGTTTTGTTGATTTTAATAAAACTTTAGAAATTGATCTACTAGATGATATAGAAGATTCAAATCTAGATTCTTACTTTGCACAGTTTTTAGAGTTTCAACAAGATATTTTAGCAAATCAGTTATCAATCGCAGCAATTTTCAATAAAATATCAGAGTTTCTAAACGTACATGATGCTTCATTATTTGATGTCATCAAACTGGTTATCTTAACATCCATTACCAAACTAGGATTCAAATCGTCAGATTTTGAAGTTTTGAATCTAGAAATCTGTAATAAGTTTGGATATCAAAATGTGTTACCAATTATCTTAAACTTGCAAAAACTGGGTATAATTCAATTCACTGACCTAACTGAAAACACAAAATTTGCAAACTCACACTCATTCTTATCATCATTTCAAAACCAAAATTTAGTAAGTTCAAATGCACAAAAAATGGAAAATCTGCAAACAATTGCGAAAAACTTTAACCTGTTACCAATACATGATGACACTGGTAAGGTCAATGGTACTGATGATGATGATTTTACAAAACTTTATATCGATGCAGATTTTGGATATCCTGGATATGTACCACTATTCACCAGATTAATTCAATCTATCTATGATAGATCATTTCTGACGTCCAATACAAACGTATATCAATCACGACCACAACATATAATTAAGTATGGATGGAATAATTTAAATTTTGAAAATTTGACTGTTTCAGCATCATCTAAAATTGAAAAATTTCTAATACCTGAATCGAAAAAAAAACTGTTTTCCTCAATAATACCACCAAAACTATCAAATATCTCCAAAAATTCAGATAAAAGTTCAATTATAATTACTATTGTCGGTGGGATAACATGGAGTGAAATTTCAACCATCAAGTACATCTTGAAGAAAAATCCAATAACCAAGGATAAACAGGTGATATTTTTAACAACAGGGTTGATAACTGGTGCTGAACTAATCAAATCGTTAAATAATGTTAGCTAATTAATCATAGGATTATTTGTATATTTTTCATAATGTCCATTTTTAATAGCATCTTCATAGCGAAATAACAAAACAATTAAATTTGCAAAGCATTGCTTCATTGCATTAGTTACACTTTCCTTTTTTACTTTTTTAAATGCCAAAAATTTGTCCAAGTTGTAAGCACTTCCTAAACCTATCTTCTCAATACTTGTATTATCAGCTAAGATCAACCTTACTTTTGATCTAATTACAAGTTTATTCAATTTCAATTCATCTTCTGGGGCTGCCACGTATTCGATGATTATACTATCTTTGACAATAGTGATCCAATTATTTATACCAAATGTTAAATTTGCAGATTCAACCAATACATGTAATCCAACGCCTAGATCCAAATCGCCGCTTTCATGCTCACCGCCCTTTCGCCATAGCCATCTTTTCTTTTTATCTAAATATCTTTCGATACGTCTGTAGAATCGAACCGTGTTTTCAACTGACCATTTGCTGCCTAGTTTGGATGTGATGTTTCCAGACATTATTTCAAGTTCCTCAATATCCCAGGTGGAAATGTCAGGGAACCATTGCACTTTCGACATTTCTGTTGTGGAGGAGATATCTCCATCTGGGTCAGATCCAGAATGATATTGATCCAGTAATGTGATATGACCTGCAGTTGAGTCGGTGGTTGTGTGGAATACAGGCATTGGATAAATGAAAAAGTAAGATACTCTTTTGGGAAAGTAGCAGACTAGAAACTGAAAAAAACATGTAGTCTTAGAATTTTTGGATTTTGGATTTTGAATTTTGGCGTTTCCGTTTTGTGCTCGCCGAAAGAAATTGGTCTCTTTGAAAAAACAACAATTTTAAACTATCTTCTCCTTTACGTGGTGTTTCTTTCTTTTTGAAGTGTTTATTAGATAAACAATGACACAAACATTGGGATCTACGACGAATTCATCTAATGATCCATTAGTAATGTACAAAGAGAAATTACAAATGTATCTACAAAATCCAAGACTACCGATTGATTATTTTGTTGATTTTCAAAAAAATAAGAAACTAAATGTTTTAGAGACATACAATCGATTTAAATATTTGATTTCACTAACACCATTATTCAAGCATTTTCTACAAGTTAAAGCAAAGGAAGATGAGCAGTTTAAAGAAATTTTAGAAATGATCGATAATGAAGGATTGACTGACTCGCATCATTCTAAGAAACGTAAAACTGAAAAGGAGGAAGATGCTGAATTAATTAATGAAGAAAATGAACAATTAGCTATAGATCAAGAAGGTGAATTAACAGATACAGGGTATGAATTTATCAAATCTCCCGGATATATTAATGGGCAATTAAGACCATATCAAATTCAAGGTTTAAATTGGTTAATTTCGTTAAATTATAACAATTTATCGGGGATTTTAGCTGATGAAATGGGTTTAGGTAAAACCTTACAAACAATTTCATTTTTAGGATATGTGAGATATTTAAAGGGGATTAAGGGACCACATATTATTATTGTTCCTAAATCAACATTGGAAAATTGGCAAAGAGAATTTAATAAGTGGACACCTGAGGTGAAGACATGTATTTTGACTGGTAACCAAGAAGAAAGAAATCAACTTATTAAGGATCAAATTTCCAATTGTCAATTTGACGTTCTAATTTCTTCTTATGAGATAGTTATTAGAGAGAAGGCAGTTCTGAAGAAGTTTAATTGGCAATATATAATTGTTGATGAAGCACACAGATTAAAGAATGAAGATTCCTTATTATCACAAATCATTCGTATGTTTCATTCTAAAAACAGATTATTGATTACTGGTACACCATTACAAAACAACCTACATGAATTATGGGCATTGTTGAACTTTATATTGCCAGATATCTTCACGGATTCAACAACATTTGATGAGTGGTTTTCTAACGGAGATGAAGAAAAGGATGAAGGTGATAATAATTCCATTGTTGAACAATTACATCAAGTTTTGAAACCATTTTTATTAAGACGTATCAAGAATGAAGTGGAGAAATCGCTACTTCCTAAACAAGAATTGAATGTTTATGTTGATATGACATCGATGCAAAGGAAATGGTATCAGTCTATTTTGGAGAAGGATATTGATGCAGTTAATGGCTCCAATGGTAAAAAGGAGAGTAAAACTAGATTATTGAATATTGTTATGCAATTAAGGAAATGTTGTAATCATCCTTATTTATTTGAAGGTGCAGAGCCTGGGCCACCTTTTACAACAGATGAGCATTTGATTTTCAATTCCAAGAAAATGTTGGTTTTGGATAAACTATTGAAAAAATTGCGTGAACAAGGTTCAAGAGTTTTAATTTTTTCACAAATGAGTAGAATGTTGGATATTTTAGAAGATTATTGTACGTTTCGAGAATTTGGATACTGTAGAATTGATGGGCAAACAGATCATATTGACAGAATCAATGCAATTGATGAATATAATAAAGAAGGGAGTGATAAATTTGTATTTTTATTAACAACGAGAGCAGGTGGGTTGGGTATTAATTTGACAAGTGCCGATATAGTTATTCTTTATGATTCCGACTGGAATCCACAAGCTGATCTACAAGCTATGGATAGAGCTCATAGAATTGGACAAAAAAAGCAAGTTAAGGTGTTTAGATTTGTTACTGAGAATGCTATTGAGGAGAAGGTGCTAGAACGGGCATCACAGAAATTAAGGTTAGACCAGTTGGTTATTCAACAAGGTCGAGTTAGCAATGAGGTTGCCAGCAATGCAGCCAGCAATAAGGATGAATTGTTGAATATGATCCAACATGGTGCTGCGAATATTTTAACCAAGAATGCCGAGGCGGCGGCAGCAGCAGCAGCAGCAGCAGAGGTGGTAGGCGGTACCTCCTCCAAGACCGATTCACACGAATTGGATGATGACGAATTGGACAAAATTTTAAGCAAGTCTGAGGAAAAGACAGGAGAACTGAAGGAGAAGTATTCGAAGCTTGGGTTGGACGACTTACAGAACTTCACGTCGAATAATGGCGATGCCAATGAAAATGGCGAATCCGTGTACGAATGGAACGGCCATAATTTCCAAAAGAAGGAACATACAGAATTATTGATTAGTCCATGGATGATGACGTTGAGCAAACGAGAGAGAAAGGGCAACAACTATTCAGTCGATGGATACTACCGAGAAGTCTTACAGACAAAGGGAGGAAGAGTGGCCAACACTGACAGTGAGGGCAACACCGACGAGTTCGAGCTGAGAGCTCCAAAGAACTTGAATATGTACGATCACCAGTTCTATAGCGAAGAGTTGTGGAGGTTGAATGAGATGGAATGGAACTATTACAAGAGGGTCAACAAGGTGAAAGTGAAGGCGGAAAAGAACAAGAAGAACGGGTCCGAACATCCCGAAGAAGATGCTGCCGTTGAACAAGCAATGATTGATCATGCCAGACCACTAACTGCAGAGGAGGAGAAGCTAAAGAAGGAGCTGCTGCTGAACAGCGAGTTCAGCAAATGGACGCGTCGAGACTTTTTCAGTTTCGTCAGCGCCAACACTAAATACGGTCGATATGACCTGCCCTCGATTGCCGCAGAGTTCCCCGACAAGACGTATGACGACGTGCGCCGGTACGCCCAGGTGTTCTGGGAACGGTTCCGAGAAATCGACAACTACGAACGGTACCTGGGCCAGATCGAGGCCGGCGAAGACCGCTTGCGTAAGGCGGCCGAGCAGGAGGAGCTGCTGCGCCGCAAGCTGTGCCAGTACGAGTACCCGCTGCGCGACATGAAGCTTGCCCTTCCGTACACCGCCACCGCCAAGCACGAGTGGAGCGACGCGGAGGACGCCTGGCTCGTTCTCGAGATGGTGCGGCACGGCATGGACTACGAGCGCATCTGGGAGGACGCGCAGGCGAGCGCTGCGCTGGGGCTGGACTTCTGGCTTGCGGGGCGCAGCTTCGTCGAGCTGGGGCGCCGGTGCCAGACGGTGGTGGGCGCGGTCGTGCGCGAGGGCCGTGCGGGCGGCCGCGGGAGGGGCCCTGGCGGGAAAGGCGCCGGCGGCAAGGGCCCTGGCAGGAAAAGACAGAAGCGGTCTGGCCATGGGCGGGCTTAATAATAGTGTGCCGCCGCCAGCCAGGGCGTGGGCAATGTGTCGAGCTGTGTTTTCTATATAAGGAGCGCCGTGCCCGTTTGGATGGCGGCTCGTAACTACGTTTGCCACCCGCTTGCTGGCTTTTTCTATGAACAACAGCAGAACCGTCAGAACCATCAGAACCATCAGTACCAACATCAAAACCATGTCCAAGTTCTACGAATTCACCGTCAAAAACAACAAGGGAGAAGCCTTCCCAATGGCCGACCTCAAAGGCAAGGTCGTCCTTATTGTCAACACCGCATCCAAGTGTGGATTCACCAAGCAGTATGACGATTTGGAGGCATTGTACAAGAAGTACCAACCACAGGGTTTGGAGATCTTGGGTTTCCCATGTAACCAGTTTGCAGGCCAGGAACCAGGCTCTGCTGAAGAAATTGCAGAGTTCTGCAGACTCAACCACGGGGTCACTTTCCCCTTGATGTCCAAAATCAACGTCAATGGCGATCAGGCGGATCCATTGTGGGAGTGGTTAAAGGCAGAAAAGCCCGGTTTGATGGGTTTCAAAGGTATCAAGTGGAACTTTGAAAAATTCCTAGTTGACAAGGAAGGTAATGTCTACCAAAGATACTCCAGTATCAAAAACCCATCTGCAATTGCGACTGATATCGAAAAATTATTAAAATAAGTATTATTAATGATAACTAATTAGCTTTCTTTTTCTTTTTTTTTTTCGTTTTATAACACGATATATTATTATACTTGTATATATATATATATATATATATACCTTCAATCTAATTACTTGGCTTTGATAACAAATGTCCCATCTTCTCCACTTTGGTTCTTAAATACCCTTCCACTTCTTTGGACTTCACTCCGCCTTCTTCATTTGTCCACGCAAGGGGAACCATCGGAACTCTCTCCTTAACTCTGACTAATCTGTCCTTCCCTTCAACGGCAATAATCTTATCCGGATTATTAGTCAACAACTTGATATTAACTAACCCTAGATCCAGTAAAATCGAGGTGGCTAGTCCAAAACTACGTTTGTCAGCTGGGTGTCGAAGTAACAAATTGGCTTCAACTGTATCCGCCCCCAAATCTTGTAAATTATACGCTTTCAACTTTTCACCTAATCCAATACCTCTACCCTCTTGACGCAAATAAACTATACATCCATGTCCTTGTAATCCCATCAATCTACCCGCTTCATCAAATTGTTCTCCACAATCACAACGTGCACTCCATGCTGTCTCCCCAGTATAGCACTCACTATGGATACGTACGAGCGTTGGCTCTGTCCATGTTGTTTCGTCATCCAATATTAAATCTCCTGTATCTTTATTAAACTCTAACTTCATACCCGTAGTTTTATCAAAATCGGCATTTTTACGTCCTGGATACAATTTCCCAACATATGCTCCTCTAATCATCCTATCATTTTGTGTCTCATTGTGTCTATGTTTGTATAATGATTTTGATCGAATATCTTCACCGAAAACAATAGCTAAATGTTCCTTATCATCTTCATTATTTGAATATAAGTGTAAAAAAATCTCTGGTCCTTGTGTAGTTGGAATACGTGCTCTGGCAATACATTGCACTTGTGGTAATATGTCGGGCATTAACCGTCTCTTTTCTTCAGCTTTCGGAATCTCATGAAATGGTGATAAACATCTATCTGGGGTTTGTAATTTAGAGATCGCTGGATTTGTAAGTGGTTTACCCGTATCCAACAACGCCGCTTCGTTCGATACTGTCGGTGAAATTATTGGCATGTTTTCAAATATATCTTCTGTCATGTTACGTAGTGTGTAGATGGATGATCTCACTTAAATAAATTAAGTGGTAGAGATATACTTTATGCATCCATGATTCTGTGAAATTTCATTCAGTTCACTCACCGAAATTTCAACTTCCTCGCAAAAGCTACAAAGCTGACTAATTTTCCTTTTAACCAATCCCCCTATTGCTTACACATATCTGTCTCGCTTCAAATACACAATGACTACAGAACAGCCACCTTTACAAAAGAATAACAAGTATCTAGGTCTTGGGATCTTTGCAATTGCCACCATAGCTGCGGTGGTTTGGGCAAAATCAAAACCAGGTAAGGCAAAATTACCTATAATTTATCCAAATGAATCACAAACTTCAACAGGTAGAATATTTCAAACAATCCAAACACCACAAGAATTCGAATTATTATTGTCTTCTCCAAACGTTTCAAGAGGTACCTTATTTGCAACGTTTGTAAGACTAGGAGAATCCCCGAGTAATTCAATGGCTTCAAATATTTGGGAAATTATTAGAAATACAAATGATCCAAACTCTTCAACTGTTTGTATTGAACTCACAGGTGGTAGAAATGATGTATTGTTGCACAAATATATGGTTAACAGTGTACCTTCTGTTGTTGCATTAAAGAAAACGTTACCATATGATAACTATGTTGATGACGATGTAAGAAATAGTGATACTGAAATTGAAAATGTAGATGCTGATAAATTAAGAATGTGGATCGAAAGTGTTCTTTCAAGATGATTAAAAGCTTGTTTATATACCCTTCATATATACCTTATGTACTTTCATTTTGCTTCTTCAGTCGAGCTTCAATAGCACGAAATCTTTGTTCTCTTAAAACTTTCATCCTTTGCATCTCTGATAATCCACTTAACTTTTGCTCTTCAGTGACTTTCATTATCCCTGGACCTGTGATAGTAGCTGATGTTGTCTTAGCATCATTGTTTTTGCTACGGAAATCATCAACAATAGAATTATGAACTCTTTTCAGTTCCTTCTTTTCCTCATCTTCTAATTGCTGTTGCTTTAATCTATCATTATTCCTCAATTCTTCCACTTCTTGTTTACTTATACTTGAACCAATCTTACTAGCTGTCCAGTCAATACCCTCACCAATTAAGCCTCGTGCAATCCTAAATGAATATCTTGTATCTTTATCATTTGCAATCTCATATGCAGTCTTACCAATAGAATTGACAATACTTGCATCTGCATGCAATTGAACAAGCAGTGTTTGAACCATAAACGAATATCCCTTACGTGATGCATAATGTAACAACGTGGGTGTTGATGTATAACTATCTTGCGGTTCTAATTTAAAGTTAACACTAATTTTAGATTTATTCTTCTTCATGAATAATATAAATGCTGGTGCTTTCCCCCTTTTTAATAACGAAAGACATTCATCCGTTAATTTAATCATTGTGCTATTAGCACTATCTTCTTCCTTAACGATCTTAGACCTATTCAACATTTCATCCCTTTTACGCTTCTTTTCAATCTGGGCCCTATTTACCTTAGGTATGTCAACTATCTTAAGATACATTAATTCACACCATGCTCTCTTGATTTCAACTGTAGTCGGTCTCTTGGTAGCAAATGGAATCATCTTCACACGTTTATCACCATGTTCAATAATCATCTTTGGATCCTTCGCATCTCTAACAATCAATCCAATACCTCTAGCATTCTTACCACCTTTCCCAGATCCTCTAATAAATATATTCTCACACGATTCAATCAATGGTTTCCATTCTTGCATTAACATCTCAATATCTTTACCTAAGGCTTGTTCATTATATCTTCGAAGTGTTGAACCTGCGGAGTTGGCCTTACCTTTAGCATCATCCATTGCACTTTGTGATCCACCTTGTTTACGTCTAGTTGTATACCTATGAAATGTCTTATGTGCTAGTAATCTCACTGATTGCAATTGTAATTCTTGTAATGTACCTTTATTACCCTTTGTTGAATGTGGTAAATGTGATATAATTGCACCTGCAAAATGACCTGATGAAATCATGAATATTGCTGAAATACCAGCCTTAACAGGATCTTTGGACATATTTTCATTGGCATTGGACATTGATTGTAATGCCTTCAATGGGTTGAAATTTGGTGAGTCAATTGCATTTATGGTCGTTTTATAAACACCAAATACATGATCTTTAGATGTTAGTAATTGGGACTTGAATAATATAAGGGGCGATTTAGTGGCCATAAAACTAATTGTGGATTCATATTCCTCTCCTTGTTCTTCTTGTGCTTCTTTTTCTTCTTGTTCTTTGAGAACTGGTAGTTCTTCGATTTCACTTCCACCGTCACTTTCACTTTCACTTTCCCCAACATCTGAATTTTCACCTCCTTCTTGTTCTTCATCTACGTCTTCTTTTGGTTCTTCCTTAACAATTTTCAAGTTGGATAATGCAAGATTCAACGTTTCAATGTTTCTTTCTTTTGGTTGGATGATTGTTGGTGCAACATAAACACTTGGATCTTTTAAACCATTCTCATGTTGTTCAATTTCTTCATGACGTCTTTGAGTGAATTCATTATATGATTTAGTTTCGAATGTAAGTGAATCAAAATATAGTGTTTCTAAGGATTCTAATATCTTAGAATCTAATTTATAAAGATATCTTCTATTATATAAAATCTCTTCACTCATTGATATATAGATGTTTAATGAACAAAACAAAAGAAAAAGAACTACGTTCAAATTTGGAAATCGCAATACTTTTCTCTGAATTTTTCCATTTACACAATCTTCAAGCTATCTTTATACAATTTTTATTTTTTTTTTTTATATAATTAACCTCAAACTATAATATGACTCATAATTTAGAAAGGAAGGCTGTTTTCAAAACAGACTGTCCACCGTGTTGTTTAAGGATCAATCCAATAGATCCAACAATTGTATATTTTGGAACATACACATTAATTGAAGGTTCAAATCGTAAGGGAACGATAGAAATTTGGAAACTACATCAAACTGAATTATCAAATAGTGAATGTGACGTACCTGATGATTCACAAATTAATGTAAATAACCTACCTATAAAGGGCGAAAAGCTGAAATCTATAAATACAAAAGGTGCAGTTTTAGACATCAAGTTTGATTCAAAATCAATTAAATCAAGTGATAATTTTTTATTACTTGCAACTGCACAATCACTTGGTAATATTACGTTTTGGAAAATTGATAAGCAAGATCCATTAAACATAACAGATATTTCAAATGTGGACCTTTTTGCTGGCGAAGAAGATGAATCTTTGATAACTTCAATTAATTTTCATCCAAGAAATAATTATTTGTCATTTACTTCCACTACTGGATATGTAGGATATCATGATTATGCATCGACTAAAAACGCTCTCACATTTTTTGAAGCTCAACATTCCTTAGAAGCATGGTATGCAGATTGGTGTCATTTGTCACCATTGGATGATATAATATTTAGTGGTGGGGATGATGCAAAGTTAATTGCACATGATTTACGACTTCCAACTCCAGTCTTCGAAACTGAAAGAATTCATGATGCTGGTATAGTTTCGGTTTTAACATCAAGGGATAATTGGTGTAAATCGGTTAATAATCCATATATGATTTGGACAGGTGGTTATGACGATCAGCTTTGCGTGTCAGATTTACGTACTGGTAGCAATAGTGAGTCTTTATTTCAAGGAATACCCCCATTAGTGAAAGAAAGACATAGTCTGGGTGGTGGTGTTTGGAGATTAATTCCATCCCCTGATGTTGATGATCATCGTGTGTTGACTTGTAATATGTATGATGGTGGTAGAATACTAACTTATGATAATTCAAATGCTAAAAATGTTGAAATTAAAGACTATTTTAAAGGTAGTCATTCCAGTATCACTTATGGTGGTGATTGGGTTGATAACACTGCTGTCACCTGTAGTTTTTATGATAATGTAGTACAAATATGGAATGTCTAATGTAAAATTACTATTACTCTATAAAATCTCAAATACTCTAATCTAATCTAATACTTACCAAATATAAATGAAACTAACGGTTTTTGTTTATCTTGATTATTCAATAAAGTATTCAAAACTTCATCATCAGTTTTCGTGGTATTATCCGCTAACCCGTTTATATGTCTATATCCTTTCATACAACGGCGAATCTTTTTACGTTTCGATATCTCTTCAGCATCACCTTGTAAATCATTAGGATATTTTTGCGTGAAATCTAATGCTGACATAAACTGTTTCTTTTCCTTATCAACGTCAACATCTTGCTCTTTGTCATCATCAGCACCTTCTTCTTCTTCCAATTCTTCGTCACAAAACTTTCCATTGAACATAACACTACCGTCACCTGGGCAATTACAATTCATAATTTCATGTGTATTACAATATTGGTTGCTTTTGATTTTATCAAATTGTACAGTGAAAATATCTTTAATATCACTTCTATCAAATAGTTCCTTTTCACCACCTTTTTTATCGATAAATTTATCACTTAGATCTTGTTTAACTAACTGTCTCTGTAGAATTTTTTCATCCATACATCCATTGGTAATAAATCTATAAATTTTAACTTCCCTTTTCTGGCCATCTCTATGAATTCTAGCTACTGCTTGTAAATCAATCGCAGGGTTCCAATCATTATCAAATAAAAGTAGTCTTGATGCACCAATAAGATTCAATCCAACACCTCCTGCTTTTGCACTCAATAATAAAATGAAATTATCATCAACACTAGATTTATTAAACTTTTCCACAATTTTACTTCTTTCGTTAGATTTTGTTGAACCGTCCAGTCTAGAAAATGTTAAATTTAAGGATTTCAAAATTGATTCAATGATGTCAAGTGTTGACGTGAAATTAGAAACTATAACAATTTTTTCTTCATTTTTACTGTGTAATAAACCTAATATTTTAATCAAAACAACAATCTTACCACTTTTGACCTTTTTACCCAATTGATTACGGAATTCAAGATCATCATTGGATTGAGAATTTCTTTCACAAATTTCAAGAAAGAAACCGTCTTCTTTTAAAAGTGATGGTGAATTACATATTTTCCTAAAAGTATTAATTAAATTTAACGATGATTGACCACTTCCTGTTTCTTCATTGATAAAATTTTGAAATCTCTTTGTTTCTGTCACAGTTTTGAATAATTGTAATTGCAGTGGAGTAGGTGGAATAAAAAGAAAAAAATCAGATCTTTTCGGTAAGTATTTGTTAAGCTCAACATTGGACCTCCTTAAAATAAAACTATTTGTTAGCTCAACTAATTCTCTAGATTTTTGTTTACCCTTTTTAATGGATAAATCACTATGGCATGTTGAGTCTCGTGAATCTAAAATTGGCTTTATAAAGTTTTTCTGAAACGATTTCAAATCTCCTAATATGCCGGGATTAGCAAAATTAGCCATTGTATAAAACTCAACTAAATCATTCTGTATTGGTGTACCAGTCAATACGATTCTTCTTCTAATTTGAAACTTTTCTAATGTTTTCATTATTTTATTTTCACTATTTTTCAATCTGTGACCTTCATCACAAACTAGCAAATCAAACTTGATTGCTGCTAAATAATTTGACATTGATTGCATTTTTTCATAACCAATAATTAAAACTTGATGAACAGCATTTCTACCAAATAATTCAATATCTTGAATCTCATTATGACCTTTATTATTGTTAATTGTCAAAACTCCAACTCTATTCATTCCTAACCACTTGGAAAATTCATTTTTCCAATTATTAACTAGGGATACAGGGCAGCAAATTAACGCTTTGCCAACCACGGGCTTTTTATTAAAAATTGGAGATTGTCTCAATAAAGTCCAAATCAACGTAATAGTTTGTAAAGTTTTACCCAACCCCATTTCATCGGCTAATATTGCACCTTTCATATCACGGTTGTTCAATCCCATTAAACAAGAATATAAAAACGTTACCCCATCTCTTTGATGGGGTCTCAATTTGGAGGATAATGATGGATCAACCACGACTTTTCTTGGTAACTCACTCTCATCAATACTCCTCGGTATATCAGGCATAAATAGTGGATTCTCAATATTTGACACGTCATATAGTGGTGCATCAGATAGCATTTTTTTCTTTTTCAAACTTCCAACGTTAGAAATGGATGTTGTTTGTGATTGTACTGCTATATTCTCTTTCCTTCCATAAACATTTGATTGTCTTTGAACTATTTGCGGTGTCACGTTTATCATGCTTGATTTATTGGTCAATAATGGTGATTTGAATTTAGTTGGTATTATTGGTGTTACTGTGTGTTGTGGTGCCTTCGATAAAGTCATTTTGGGTACTTTTGATGATATTATTTCATCATTTAGCTGAAACTCGTAACCACCATACTTAAATTCATCTCTATATATGACTTTAGTAGCATCTTTTATCCTACCTATAACAATATCATCTTCATTATAAATCAAAGCAAAGTCAGTACTCTCATTTAGTGCCAAAATTCCATCACCTTCCCATGTCTTATTCTTTTTCATTGACATTTTCCTGAACAAAACACTAAACTTCTTTCTTTTGCATTTATTCTGATCATGTGGATGAGCCGCCTGTCCATTATTGATAACAAATTCCTGTGATGTAGACGGTGAAAGAGAGGATAAACCCGGAGAAGATCTTTTTTTCAAAGTTGGCCTTTTCCTATAGTTGGTAAAAGACGTATTCAGATTCATTTGACTATCATCTGAAGGACACTTTAAAAAAGTTGGTAAAGCCAGCAGCGTGTCTGTTTTGTTGACGTTTTCGCCCTCGGTGCCAGCTGCTCCTAATTTTTAATTTATTCATTTTCTGTTTGTTCTTGTCTGTTTTTGGTGATGTATTTGTATTTCGTTTTTTTTTCCGACAGCCTTTACTATTAATACTCTTTCAGCAACCTATACAAACAACACTTGGGCCACAGTGACATGACAGGCCTCAAGGACTCTACTGAAATATTATATTCCTCCTCTGCCGATTCGAAAAACACACTTGACAACCATAAAAACCCATCTATTAATAGCAAACCCGACAGCACTGCTTTACGAGTACACGCAATGGACACTATCAAGGAACCAAAAACACCATCTATACCTAAGAACTCAACTTTTACATCACCAGCTCCAATAAGCATACCGGAAACTCCGGACAGAATTCCTCGCCATTTGAATGATCTGGAGAGTACACCACTCTTGTCACCACCCCAAGCATCATTGCATTTATTATCAACTCCCCAAAGAAGAAGAAATGGTGCAAATAATACTGACTTTTATTCAATGCTAACTTCACCAGAAATGCGTACGGATGATAAAAAATTGAAAAGACGTTCGGCTGAATTATTCAACATTATAAACGATAAGACTTCACCTGATAAAGTTCATAAGGAATATGATAATGATCATTTACTCAAATCACCTAGACGAGATCACAAAGAGATTAAAAAGATATCAGAAAACTTAAGAACGAGATTAAATTATGCAAATGTTAAAGTGAAACATGGTTGGTCTAAAAAGAATATTAATGAACTAGAACACTCTTTGGAAGAAATTGCAAGTAATCCACAGCGTTCCGAACAATTGAATAAATCAGTATTGGGACACAATAAAAGATTAGAAGATTTTTGGAATCTGAAAACGGATCGCTCCCCCAGAAAGAACGGTACTACTAATAGTGAGAATATAGTCGTTAATAATCCATCAGCTACATTATTGGCAAGTCCTGGACGATTTACAAACTCAAGTCGAAGAAGATCATCATTTGTATCAAATCTGAATTTGGATGAGGTTGCTAAGCGTGGATTTAAGAATGCAACAACGGAAGTCAAAGCTTTAGACATTATATCTTCAACTCCATTAGCGGCATCAAAATCAAATCCATTAACCACAAATACACCAATAGAATTACAAACTTCACCTTTAAAGCAGGGACTGATAAACGGAGAAAAATTAACAATTGATACTGTTGCCAGTACTGGTCAGAAACAAAATTCTGATATTAAACTTGAACAAGATGCAATATTTTCATTGATTTCATTATCATCGCCAAACAAGTATACATCAAATGCATCTTCAATGTCGCCGTCACCTCCAAATCATCTAGCATCGCCGACAAGATCTTCTCATAATGGACATGGGTTGCCATCATTATCAGGAGTATCGCATAAAAGATTGCCGCCATTACCTTCACTACCATTAACAGCACCTGTAATAATGAATCCAGGTTCTAGACATAATAGAAGTACAAGCTTGAATGGAATAGTGCTTTCAACACCACATCGAGGTTTGGGTTTAACTGCACAATCACATCAACCACAACGACCAACTTCCGTTATAGGGATACCAGCTCCAATTAGTGACGATGAAACAGAGGATGAAATGAGAGATGATGAAGATGATGGACCCATAATAACTGATGAGACTATCAAAGAGCGATCAATCAGCTCAAGTGATACTAATAGTCACAAATTCAGAACCACTCGATATGATGGAGTGAAAATGAAGATGACTTCCAAAAAGAATGGGGTGTAATTTTACAGTTTTAACAATTACTTCTAACAGCTACTTCCACTGATTTTCCCTTCTATTACTTTACTAACTTGTGTAAATTATCTAACTAGCTAACCAAATAATAATTAATATCGTTAATGTATTGTATTTTTTACACAAAACAAGATGTAAGGGTAGAAATTCGATAAAGAAAACTATGTAGCGTTTCGGCCGATTGCCAGAATAGGACTGATTACTTCTTTGTTTTTTAACATTTAAATATCTACTGATTTCCTCCGTTTTCCTTCAACAAAACACTCTTGCAGTTTCTTATATCCTAATGAAAATGTTTGCTTTATCTCTTCTTGATCTGGTTACTTTGGCACTATCTGCTAATGCTGCACCTGCACCATTTTCTAATGCAGAAGCTAGTTTAGTAGACTTTGACATTTTTTCAAATAGCTTACAGCAAGTCGAACAATTACTAGAATCTGAAATTAAATCAACCAACTTCCCTGCAATCTTTGAGAAGAATCCTGAACTTTTCAAACTTCATGCTAATTTAGTCAAAGTTGAATCACTCAGTCATGAGGAATTTGGAGTTTCAAGGTATTTACAATCATATTTAGAGAAACTAGATTTAGGATTGAAATTGACAGTTGACCCGTCAAATAGAAATATTTATGCCTACGGTGGTGCAAACAATGAAAACTCATCAGTTCTACTTACTTCTCACATTGATACTGTTCCACCTTATATTGAGTATCATATTGAAGAAGATCCTGAAGATGAAAACGAGTCTGTTAAAATTTTTGGACGTGGTTCAAATGATGCAAAGGGATCTGTTGCTGCACAAATCATTGCGGCTAAAGAATTATTAGAGGATGGCTTAGTTACACTTGAAGATTTAAGTTTATTGTTTGTTTTTGAAGAAGAAGTCGGTGGTACAGGTATGAGAAGTGCAAATGCATACTTTAATGAAGAAAACATTACTTGGGATTCAGTTATTTTCGGTGAACCAACGGAAAATAAATTAGCAACGGGTCATAAAGGTCTTTATATGGCAGATGTTGAAGTTATGGGGTTTGCTTCGCATTCAGGTTACCCTGATGTTGGAACTGATGCTAATAAAATTCTAATTGAAATGATGCATGAATTACAAAATTACTCCTGGCCAACTTCCGAGTTATTAAACAAAACAACGCTTAATATTGGCCTAATTAATGGAGGTGTTGCAGATAATGTTGTCTCCCCATATGCACACTGTAAGCTTTTGTTGAGAACAACAGTTGAATACACGGAAATTGATATGGCTATCAAAAGAATTATTGAAAAGTATGAATCTTTGGCTAAAGGTTTGAACTATACCGTTTTAGTTACCGATGATCCAGTTACATTAGATTACAAAGTTGAAGGTTTTGAACTGTACATTGCATCATATGCAACTGATATTCCAAAATTAGATCATAAAGGATTTAAAAGATACTTATATGGCCCTGGTTCGATTTTAGTTGCACATGGTCCAAATGAATATGTTGCTGCCGAAAGTTTATTAAAGGCAGTTGAAGATTACAAAAAGCTAGTCTTACATTCATTAGGCAAGTGATTTTGACATCCAAGAATAGAACTAAAACAAATAACAGCTCTTTAATAAATTGTTGCAACATTAATCGATTTTTTTTTAATTATATTTATTGTGTATGTTTTGTAATTTTAAAAACATTTTAAAAGTTTAAATTGTACATTAGTCATTATTCATATTTACAGATGTAATCCCTCTCATATATCCAATGCAGGTGTGAATACAAGCATAAGATTCAAACTGGGGACAGTGTAAGAAAGCATTTCTATCCCATCCAACAACCTAGTTAAAACAACATTTCCTCTTTAAGTGTTAACATGCAAAAAAAAACGTCTATAGGTCATCATAGTGTGGTTGAATGATAGTAAAAGAGGAAAAAGATCCAACCAGAAAATGCAGGAAAAGAAAGACAAGAGATTCATTTTGTAGTGAAAAAATTTTCAGCGAAGCATGAATCGATCACCTTCAAGTTTCAACTTTTTATTTTCACCAGAGGGTTAATTGAAGATGTAAATGTTCCTTTTCATCTAACAGTGCAGATTTACCCCCATCAAACATGGCAAAGAAGGGAAAGAAAGGAAACAAGAACCAGGATTACTGGGACGAAGAATATGAGCAAGACCAAGCTCAAGAATTTGGTGCAGATGCTACTGAAAATTCAGAAAGTGTCGAAGAATCTACAAGTCCAACTGTTGCAAGTGCAGAAGATGAATTCGGTGGTGACTTTTTATCCAATTTAAAAAAGGCAAAGAGTAAGAAGGACAAGAAGGCAAAACAAGCTGAAGTTGAAGAAAAAGCAAGGCAAGAAGCTGCTTCCCAACAAAAAGGACCAATTATTAAAACTAAAAAGGAAAAGGAAAGGGAAAAAAAGGAAAGAGAAAAACAAAGAAAGAAACAACTAGCTGAAAGAAAAGGTGCTTCTCAAAAGTCAGAGACACCTGAACCAACTAATGCATCTGAACCTGCATCTAACTCAGATGAATCAAAGACAGCTGAAGCTTTAAAGACAGAAACCCCTAAGGCAGCTCCTAAAAAAGCTAAAAAGGTTCCAGCTGGCCTTGCTGCATTAAGAAAACAATTGGAATTACAAAAGCAAGCTGAAGAAGAAGCTTTGCGTTTAGAAGAAGAAGAAAGATTGAGAGAAGAAGAAGAAGAGAAGAAGAAAGAAGAAGAAGCACAAGCTAAGGAAGAGGCAAAGCAACTTAAGAAGGAAAGGGAAAAGGCAAGAATTGAACAATTAAAGAAAGAAGGTAAATATTTAACTAAAAAGCAAAAGCAAGAAAAGGCACTGCAAGAAAGAAGAAGAGCTGCGTTATTACAAGCTGGTAACATTAAAGTTGCAGGTTTGTCCAGTGATGGTACTAAAGTTAAAACTTCATCATACGCTTCTAAACAAAAAAAGAAGGCTAAGATGGCCAAGGAAGAAAAAGCAAAGGCGGGATCTAATGAGACTGCCAAATCTTCAAGTGCACAATTAGAATCACAAGATAATGACGATGACGAAGATGAAGCTTTAGTTGATGATTGGGAAAAAATGGCTCTTGACGATGACGAAGAGGAGACGGGTGAAGATGAAGAAGAAAGAGAAGAAAGAGAAGAACAAGAATTTGTTGAAAAAGATTACGATAACAGTGATGAAAATGTTGAAGCAGTTGTCAAAACTAACGTTTTAATCTCTAAGGATCCTGTTATTCCTGTCGTCCAACACGAACAAAAGACTTTTGTTGCACCACCAGAAGCTAAAACATCTTTACCTGCAACTACAAGTATAACAAAAGATGGTAAAGAATTGCGTTCTCCAATTTGTTGTATTTTAGGTCATGTTGATACCGGTAAAACTAAGTTATTAGACAAAATCAGACAAACCAATGTTCAAGGTGGTGAAGCTGGTGGTATTACCCAACAAATTGGTGCAACATATTTCCCAATCGATTCAATTCAAGAAAAAACCAAGGTTATGGAATCTTATGAAAAGGTCAATTATGAAGTCCCAGGTTTATTAATGATTGATACACCAGGTCACGAATCTTTCACTAATTTAAGAACTAGAGGTTCATCCTTATGTAATATTGCAATATTGGTCATTGATATTATGCATGGTTTAGAACAACAAACTATTGAATCCATTAGATTATTAAGAGATAGAAAGGCACCTTTTGTTGTTGCTTTGAATAAAATTGATAGACTATATGACTGGAATTCAACTCCAAATAACTCATTCCGTAGTTCTTTAGAAGCTCAAAAACAATCTGTCAAGTCTGAATTTGATACCAGATTTACTCAAATTAAAGTTGCATTAGCTGAACAAGGTTTAAACAGTGAATTATATTACAAGAACTCAAATATGTCCAAATATGTTTCTATTGTTCCAACATCTGCAATGACTGGTGAGGGTGTCCCTGATTTACTATGGTTATTATTAGAATTAACTCAAAAAAGAATGAGTAAACAATTGAAATACTTAACTGGTGTTGAAGCAACTATTTTAGAAGTTAAGGTTATCGAAGGTTTAGGTACCACTATTGATGTCATTTTATCTAATGGTATTTTACATGAAGGTGACAGAATTGTTTTATGTGGTATGAATGGTCCAATTGTTACAAATATTAGAGCATTATTAACTCCACCACCTGCTAGAGAATTGCGTATTAAATCTGAATATGTTCATCATAGAGAAGTTAAAGCAGCTTTGGGTGTTAAGATTGCAGCAAATGACTTAGAAAAGGCAGTTGCGGGTTCTAGATTATTAGTTGTCAAAGACGGTGATGATGAAGATGAATTAATGGATGATGTTATGGATGACTTAACAGGTTTGTTAGATTCTGTTGACCCTACTGGTAGAGGTGTTACTGTTCAAGCATCGACTTTAGGTTCTTTAGAGGCGTTATTAGACTTTTTGAAGGATATGAAAATTCCAGTTATGTCTATTGGCTTAGGTCCAGTTTATAAAAGAGATGTTATGAAGGCAGGAGCAATGTTAGAAAAGGCAAAGGAATATGCCGTTATGTTATGTTTTGATGTTAAAGTTGACAAGGAAGCAGAACAATACGCTAATGAACAAGGTATCAAAATATTCAATGCAGATGTTATTTATCATTTATTTGATGAATTCACTTCTTATCAAGAGAAATTATTAGAAGAAAAGAGAAAGGCAAATGCAGGATCAGCAATTTTCCCATGTGTCCTGAAAACTTTACAAATCATTAATAATAGAAATCCTATGATTATTGGTGTTGATGTTGTTGAAGGTGCTGTCAAGATTGGTACCCCAATTTGTGCTGTCAAGCCAGACCCAGTTACAGGTAAAAAGGCACCATTATTATTAGGCACTGTCGTTTCATTGGAAGTTAATCATCAATCTAAGACTTCTGTCAGAAAGGGTGATACCAATGCCGGTGTTGCTATGCGTTTAGAAGCAGGCTCTGGTCAACAACCAACATGGGGTAGACACGTTGATGAGAAGGATGGATTGTATTCTTTGATTACCAGAAAATCTATTGATACACTAAAAGATCCTGCATTCAGAAGCACAGTGCCGAGAGAAGATTGGTTACTAATTAAGAAATTAAAACCATTATTAGATGTTGAGTAGATTTGGACAATTCATCGTTATAGTTAATTTTCTTTTGTAGCTTGTTATATATTGAACTTTTACATATGAATCTTTATGTTGTTAAATACGTGATATTATTAATTAATGCTCTACACTTAAGCTAAATACAAATTACTTATTCTTCATCATCGGTAATGACTTCTTGTGGTGCTGAAGGTGGTGGTGGTTTGAAGTATTCTTGATCTGTAATAACTGCCTTCTTATAAGCTTCTTTATCGTCAGCAAATGCTAAAAGATAATCTAATTCTAAATCGTGAACTTGTCTACCTAACATAACAACAGAGTGTAATGGTTCACCCGCATCGTAATTTGCTAATTCTTTTAGGGTTGCAGCCTTGAAAGATTGGGATGGAGAACCCAATCTTGAAACTGCGATACACGGGGTTTGAGGTGTGTATGCTTCTTCCTTTCTTAACTCTTCAATTTCTAAAAGTTGTTGACAACAAGTTGCAACGGACATATATCTTGGTGGATCATAAACCATTCTACCTTGCATTAAGGCTTTAATATTTGGCTCCTTCACCTTAATATCTAACAATAATAATGTATGTAAACCGATCTTTCTGTTCTCCATAACTTTATTGTAAAATGAGTCCGGTCTCCATTCTTCAGTGAAAAAAACAATTGAGACTGCCTGACCAAAATTATATAACTGTAAACCACATGCGCCAACTGCATTCATAACACTGGCATTATGAATGCTTTCAACGGGTATACCTAAATCTCTAGCACGGATTACCAAATCAGTATGTGTAGTTGCACCAAAAACATCACCAACAACTAAGAAAGCAACATCATCGATTTGTGCATTTTCTAAAATCTTATCACTTTCAGATTCAACCATTTCACGATCTGCAAGTATGACTTCACGACCATAGAATTCTTCGAGCTTTGATTTATCTGCAGCCATTAAAATTGAGGTGTAGGCTTCAAGATAGACACGCTTACATTTCTTAACAGCAGCAAGACCACGAACTGTAATATCAGATTCGTGAGCAAGACCTAAACCAATCATATAAAGCATTTCGATGTGATATTATATTAAACCTATTCTTGTCCAACTATTGTTAAATAAAGAAGAGATTCAAAACCTTCAAATGTTTCATCAGTCTGAAAAATTTTCGAAATTGCAAAATTCATGTTGCGATAAAAAAACTGATTTGCATTTTTTTAGATTGTATAGTTTAGGGCATGGCTCTTTCTTTCCATGAAATATATAATCAGTGTTTTTCTACAAGATTTTATTTAAATTACAATGGTTTTTGAGGATGAACAAATTCCTCTTTTAGGAGACATCACTTCAAATTCAAGAAAAAATAAATTCATACAACAATGGAAATCGACTAAAAGCCAAATTTATAATTATAAGTTACATATTTATGTTCCAATATTTGTCATTAGTGCAACAATCTTTAGCCTCGTTACTATCTTTTTCATAAGAGTTAAACCTCATTTGGGTGATGGTGTTGCGGAAGGTACTTATTTTGATACTGACAATGTTAAACTGCTTGGACTGGGGGACAAGGGGGGAATTGATCTGCAAATCAGCGGTACAAATCACAATAACTATACAAACATAGATGATTTCTGGATCAGGAATTATTTTCAAAAAGGTGGTTTTTTGCTGAGACAATTGAATTTGAAAATTGATGAACTTGATCTGATTGTATTTGACGCCAATAAAGGCGAAGACCTCAATTTAGGTGCTGTTGAAATTAAGCCGTTCTATGTAAACATTGTTGATAGAGCTAATACGCCAATGGATTTATTCGTTACTCTATGGCCAAACAACAAAGGTGTTAGGGGTATTTTGAAAAAAATTCTTTTAGATTCAGATACAAAACTGAGAATAAGAGGGGATGCAAACGTCAGAGTGTATATGATTAACGGATTTGTTCCAGTCAGTAGCATAAGTATACCACTCGATATTGAGTTTTTATGATTGTTATTATGATTTGTTCAGGTTTTCATTTATTTTACATAATTTTATTTTGCTTTTATATATTGGTTTGGAGAATGGTTATTTATATAGTTTTTTATATGAGATAGTAAAAAATACGTTCAAAAAATATACTGGAATTCTAAACAAATGTTAAAAGATTAACCTGGTGGTAATTGAGAGACATCAACAACATCAGATGCATCCTTTGATGGATCAGTACCATCATCAACGCCTTCTATTGGAGTTCTTGGTAATGCCATCATACCAGATCTTGCTAATTCTAAAATACCAAATGGTTGAATAAGAGCAATAAAAGAAGAAACTCTAGATGGTTTTGCTGATAATTCCACGATACAATTTCTATCAGAAATATCAACAACTCTACCGCCGAACTCACGGGTTAACTTACTAATAGCATCCAAATGTTCAGATTTTTGTCTTAAAGCTTGAGAAGGTGGTAAATTCTTTGGGTGATAAGCTTCACTTCTTAATTGTTCAGAAATTTTAGCGTCTGCTTCATTATGATGTGCAACTAATTCTTGGAAATATTCTGGGCCTAAAAGAGAAACTCTTGCTAATAATAATTCTCTCTTAATGATTTGAGAATGTGAGTAATCTAAAACTGCGTAGACAGGGACTAAATCTTCAATTTGCTTTCTAGCTTGTTCAATAACTGCATTTTGACCACCTAGAACAATAGTCATTCTTGATAAATCTTTAACTTCGGTATTACAAACAACTAAAGAATCAATATTGAAACCTCTGGCAGCAAGGGTACCAGATACTAATGCTAAAACACCAGGTTCATTTTGAACTAAACAGTTTAAAACATGTTGAGTCTTTGGGGTTTTTGCAATTATTGGAGTTTCATAGATAATAGAACTGACAGCAGAATCTGCAGATAATGTTTGTTGTTCAAAAGTTGGTAATTGTGGTCTCTTCTTATTTCTGTGGAGATTTTTGTAAGCCAGAGCAGCTGTTGATGATGAATAGTTTCTAAATTGAGACAATGAGGCAATACGACCACATTGTTTCAACCCGACGGACTTCGATAACATCTTATCTGTGGTAATAATATTATAGAAAACAAAAAAAAATATATGGAAGAAAGAAAATGAACCAAGATTATTCGTATTCAAAGATATTCATGCTCAACTGTTGAATGACTCTTGAAAATAAAAAAAACTGAAATTTCAAATTTCAAGTTCCAGATTCTCAAAATTTCACTTCCTTTGGTGCGCCGGTACAGGGCCGGTTTTGTTGCTTGATAACTGTTTCACTGATGAAAAGAGAAATATAAAAAGGAACATTTTTTTAAAGAGTACTACTACTAATAAACTATTATGCAGTTCACTTAACTGATCCTATTAAGAAAACACCTTTGTTTAAAAGAAGTCAAGAATATCTGTATTTGAAAAGAAAATCAAGTAAATAAAAAAATTACTGGACGAGACCGGAGTCGAACCGATGACCTTTCGCTTGCAAGGCGAACGCGCTACCAACTACGCCACACGCCCAAAGAAATGATCCCTAGCAGGATCGAACTGCTGATCTTGGCGTTATTAGCAC
The DNA here is from genome assembly GCA_030570315.1 of Pichia sp. NRRL Y-12827. Lineage (NCBI taxonomy): Eukaryota > Fungi > Ascomycota > Pichiomycetes > Pichiales > Pichiaceae > Pichia > Pichia sp. NRRL Y-12827. The sequence goes on from JAJLVN010000026.1 coordinate 57,231, forward strand.
CACGCCTTAACCAACTGGGCCAAGGGATCAATTGTTGTAATGAGACACTGATAGAGTTTTCTGACTTTCAATTTTTACAACAAAGCAGCAACATAATTTAGTTTAAACGAATTATCAACAGGTATAGAGTATGAAGTAAAGCAAAGCAAAGCAAATAAAACCATGTTCAAATTTAGTTTAGTGTGAGTAAAAATAATGTTTTCACATACGTAATAAATAGTTTTAGATTTCACAAAAACTTATTGTATTTTCAAGAGCAATAAGCACTCCAGAATTTCTCTATTTTGAAACATCTAGTAAATTTTTCAAAATTAAAAATATTGATAGTTTTGAGAAATATATTATTTTTGATTATTTTTACCTTTTCTGTACTTATTAAGTATGTTTTTTTATCGGAATGCTATTGCTAAGAATCATTGAGTTTTTCTTAGATAGCATGTGTATATGATTTATGAATTACTTTGTAATTGGAGTTCTTTCAGTTGTCTGTCTATAAAAAACCTTTTGTTTGTAAAGATTAAAAAGGAAATTGTTGTATTTAATTTTCGAATTTGAATTTGTTGTGTGTTTTACCAATAGATTTTTGTAGCTTAATATTATCCAGTTGATTATTTGAAAGAGCCAAGCTATCTAAACCTTTGTAAAACTCGTAAAAAGCAATACAAAAGAACATCTACGCAAAATTTTAGCTATATTATTAAATTTTTGTGTTTAAAGACAAACTTTTTATACTCGTATCCAATCAAGATCATTTTCTTTTACTTGAAAACTAATTACTTCTATAGTCATTGAATATTCATTAATTTATATAAACAATGGGATTTCAATTGCACCACCAACAGTTTCAATTCCATCGTTTTTCTTTTTACCGTTACTAGTCTTTGCACCCTTCTTATTGTTCTTGTTTTTATTTTTTCTATTTATATTATTGCTCGTCCGTTTACGCTTTCCATGCGTAGTGGTATCATAATCATATCCATCATCTTCAGTAATTGTTTTCTCAATTTGAATATTACCTTCATTGTTACCGAATGATGTTGGATGTCCTAACAACGACATTGTCAATTGTTCAGTAAGTTTTAAAATATTATGATCATTAACTTTACTTTTACTTTTAGACTTTGAACTAGATCCTGTAGTTGTTGCAGATTCAACAACATTTTCAATTGGAACAAAACTATTATTAATGGGGAACGCATTGAATTTATTTTGCATATTGATAGGATCATTTCCAATTCCTTCAAATTCTGCTCTAACATTTCCTGTGCTACCAAAAAAGTCATCCAATGTAACAAACCTTCCATCATTGCATACCCTGATTGTCTGAATATCATGATCATCTTTGATTAATTGTTCAACAAATGAATTGTTATATCCTAGTTTTGACAGTAAGGACTCATTGCTATTTTCAATGTTTAGAGCTGAAAGTTCATTTATAGACAAGCTTTCTAGTGTTATAAATTCAATACTTGATCCATATAGTTCAATTGTTTCTGGTTCTTGATTGGAATTATTATTATCTTTGCCTAATAACAGTAATAACGATGTAATACCATTCATATCCTTTCTTATTTTGATTAATCTTGACAGTTTTATTGCCTTAAGTAAGTTCGAAAAGTAATCAAAATGATATGTTGAAGAGAGAGAGATATCAAAACAATCTATCAGATCATATGTACCTGGATCTTGCATCGAAACTGAGGGTTTGAATAGTTTGAATTCTGGAACAAGTAATTTCTTATTTGGTATAATAAGTTTAGAAAACCCGATTGTGTCTGATTTTGACTTTGAAATAAAAATTAGCTTTGATTTTCTTGACTCTCGTGTATAATTATTATTTGTTTCATCATTTTCCCCAGTTTTTTTACAATAGAGTATAAATTTATCAGTTTTTAAATCATGCATGTCTTTTATAGTATCATGTAATATATGCGACTTTATAATAATATCAAATAATATTTTTTTAGAATCTAATCTGAAAATGGAGTCACTGATTAGAGTGTGTTCGATATCAAAGACATTAAATTCACTTAATTTTTCTTGAGCCCCTGCCGCCTTATTTTTCCTTCTCTTATTTTGTTTTTCATGATTTTCCGTGTCAAAAGTTGCCATTTCACATTTTTCAATTATACAATCATCTTCAAATGTCATAACAAATGGATCATTTTCCCTTTCATATATGAAGGTACATTCAACATTCATTTCATTGCTTTTTTTCTCTTTAACATAAATATTTATTGTTTCTAAAAATGATGTTAAATTTAAACGTATACTTATTACTGCATCTTGCTTAAAGCCACTATCTTGAGTATCATTTTCAACTCCATCTTGATTTTGACTATCTTCAAAATCGCTTAAATCTGTATCATCCGCATATAATTGTGTATCAGTATATTTTCTTTTCTGTACCCAAAGACCACTGTAAGTATATGTTGAAAATATATTCTTGTTTAGATTCAACCGTACTTTACAAACATTCCCATCACTCATTGTAAAACACATTCCTTCAGATGATATATCTAATGTACAAAAGTCACCAAATTCTTGGACTGAACTGATAAGTTTATGTAATAAATGTATGTTTTTTGTTTTAGCAAAAAATTGTGGAGTATCAACTTTATTGTTTTCTTCTATAGACTTATTTCTAGAAGTATAGTTTCCATATTCTTTTTGATTTGCCTTTTGGTTCTCATGTAAAAAACGACCTGATTTTCTTTTCTCAAGAGATGAGTCTATTTCTGATGTTAACAAATCAGGTTCAGTGTTTACAGTACCCAAAGCTGAGGGCATTTTTGATCTAGTTGACTCAAATGTAATATATATGTCAAGCAAATTAATTTGAGACAGCTTTGAAGTTCAAATAAAACTAACTAATGATTTTAGAAGTTGAATTTATATTACGCGATTTGAAATATCAAAATCGAAGGCTCAGCCACATGAGATTTCACACAATAATGATTGAAGCTAAATAAGTTTCAGCAAATATATTTCAATTAATTTCAAAATATTCAGTTCTGTTGAATCTAGCTCATTACGTAGAAATGTGATATGTTGAAATAAGATTATTACGTAGAAATGTGATCTATTTATGTTTTTATAACAATCATTAATTTGTCTATATAAGGAGATATTTCCTCCTTATTATCACCTTTAGTATTTATATGCTTATTTATACTTACCTTTTAAATAATCAACTTATAATATAATCATGGATCCTATTATCAGAGTTAATACGTTACAACAAGTTCTAATTTTTTAATTAAAAATATAAAATTTGCTATTAATAATCCAGAGAAAATAATAAACTTTCAGTGCATTTCTAACACAAAAAAAACTGAATAACTTGTGAATTTGTAAACTAAACAAAAGTGTTTATATTTGGCCATAAAGAAAATATTTCCTTTTTTGTTGATTATACAACAACAAACCTATATATTACAGATTCTGTCAAGTTTAATTATGTGATTCATTAGTGAAGGATATATTAAACACTCATATCTTTTGGGCAAGCAATGCCCGTGTAGCGTAATGGTTAACGCGTTTGACTTCTAATCAAAAGATTCTGGGTTCGACTCCCAGCATGGGTGCAGGCATTAGCTTAATTTTTTAGTTTTTAAATATTATGTGAACATTTTTTCAACGATCTTCACTAGATTGATAAATCTTTTTTGATAATATATTGATTAAATGGATTAAATTTTTTCCAAAATACAAAAATATTATAAATAAATAGTGATTATAGGTGAAAAACTAATTGTTACCCAAGCGAATGGCATCTCTATATTTTTCACACTCTTTTTTTAATTGCGTACATTTAAGTTGTGCTTCTAACTCTCTTTTATTCAAACCTTCATAGTTCAATTCCATTTTTTCAATAGTTGATTCAAGATCTCTTATTTGCTTTTCTGAATGCTTCTTAGATATTTTCAAATTATCGATATTAATATTTAATTCATCCACAGTTCTTTTGAGTTGTTTAATATACAGTGTTTCACCAGATTGTGTTGACCTAGCTTCTGATAAGTGTTTCTCCAGTTGGTCAATACGTTCTTTCCAATGCGACTCGCATGCTTGTAATTTCACATCACTTTGTTGTTTAACATCATTGACCCTCTGGACCAATGTTTGATTAAACTTGGTTAATTGTTTATTATCTTCGACCATCCTAATATAATTACTTTCACATTCTTTGAATTCACTCAAAACAGACTCATACTTAATATTCATTTCATTTAATGACTTTACAACATCTTCATATCCCTTAATTGATTTTTCAAGTTTTTCGTTAAGTTGTTCAATGAGAACTTCGTTGTTTGCATCATTTCTAACTCTAGTTAAATGTTTTTCAAATTTAACCTTGATATCATCCAACTTGTCTTCTAACATACGTTTTGATTCTAACAAATCATTACGTTCTTTTAATAGATCACCATTGGAAACATTCAAAATATCAACTTGCTCAGTTAAATTCTTCACTTTATTCATATTAGTTTTAACTTCACTAAGTAACTTATCGTTATTTGCAGTACAATTCATCAGTGCACTACTTACTGTTGCCTTTTCTTTTTGCAGTTGATTGTAATTAGTTTTAGAAGTTGAAAGATCTTTTCTACATGCTTCAAGTTGATTATTTAAACTTTTAATTAATTTATTCATTTCAGTCTCTTTATTAATCATTTGACTGATTTCTTCTGTAAGTCTATTGATTTCACCTTCTTGTTGAACATGTGATGCTGATTTGATACTAACTCTTAATTTTTCACTATCTTCATATTTGTCATTTAAACTTGCTTGGGTTTCCCGTAATTGCTGAATTTCAAATTCCTTATCCAAAATTTGCTTCGTTAAATCACTAATTTTGGAATTCAACAAATGTACTTTGTCATCCGATTGATTGTATTGAGATTCAAAACGGATAGCTTTGGCTTTCAGATGCTGTATAGTGCTTTTAAGGTTTTCACATTCTCTATTAAGACCTTGTAATTCAATTTCATTTTTAGATAACTGAGAATAGTAGTCATCAGATCTTTCTTTATAAAGAGTAACGCTTTGCTCTAATGTAGCATTTTTCAGTCTAGAAGATTCCAAATTGTTTTTTAGAAGAATAATTTCTTCTTCTTGTTCAAATCTTCTGTCATTTCCAGATTGTAATCGATTCAATTTTGTTTTATATTGATTAACGATTGATTTTAATCTCAGATTATCATGTTTAAGTTTGGTTTCATTTTGTGAATTCATGTGATTGTTATTCTCTATATTTGTAGAATCATATAGAACAGATTTGGTAGCTTGGTTGTTCTCCACTGATTTGGCTATATCACCAAGTTTTTTATTTAAAATACTATTTTCAATTTGTGCTAATTCATATTTGCCTTTATACTCAAAAAAATCAATATCCTTAGAACTACCCTTATTAGATTTCAAATCCCTTTGGAAGGAAACATAACCATTCCTTAACTTTGTATTTTCATCCTTTAATGTTGATAATTGCTTCTTTAATGATTTAATTTCATTAGATTTATAAATTGGAATATTTTCATTATCACCATTAAGGTCAGAATTAATAACTTTATTCATATTTGGCAGTTCAATATTATTATTTTTAAGTAAGTTTTTCATAACTTGATTTTGATATGATTCAACTGCAACTCTATTGCTTAAAATTTTATTCTTATGTTCTAATTCATGAATTTCAGGTGATAATCTATTACTGATTTGATTACGGTCAATTTGATTCATTTCTGCTTGTTTTGGATTAATTGAACCCAATCTAATTAATAGTTGTGAATTATCAGTTTCAAGATATTTTTTCTCATTAATGGCTTGAATTGTTTCCAATTTAGAATGTTGCAATTTGACTTCTAAAGATTTTATAATATTTCTATTCACAGTAAGTTCTTCTGTTAATGCAGCTACATTGGCTTGGGTTTCCTTTAGTTCCTTGAAATATTTTTCACGGCCATCATTAAACTCAACCTCATCACGTATCTTTTGTTGCAGTGCTGTCTCAGATTGTTTATATTTATGCTTTAGAATCTTAAATTCTTTCTTGATTCTTTCGGATTGATCATATGCCAGTTTCTTTGCATCATAATCAGATTTTATTTCTCTCAGATTATTTAATTCATTAACAAGTGATAAATTATCTTTCTTCAGAACATCCAACGATACGTTATTATCAAGTAATACCTTAGTTTTATTTTCAAGTTCTGATCTCAATGATTTGATTTCAGTTTGAAGTTCATCCAACATTCCTTGATATTTTTGGTTTTCTTTTAAAGTTGCAGAATCTCTTGATTTTTTTTCAAGGTTCAAACTTGATAATTCCATTTCCTGTTTACCAATTGTGGATTTAAGTGATGAAATTTCATCCTTTAATAATGAAACACACTTTAATTCTGATTGAAGTTTAGTTTCTAATTTACTTTTATTATCATTTAGTTCTTTAACTTGCTCTTTATAAGATTCTAAACTATCATCATTTGATTTTGAAATTTTCTCTAATTCTTTCTCTCTACTTTTCAAAGAAGAAGTTAAAAAGACGTGTGATTCCTTGATCTCAGATAATTCTTTTTCTAGTAATACAATATTCTTTCTCGCATCACCAATTTCTAGATCTTTTTTATTTAAAATCTTCTTATAATCAACCAATTCAGCTTCAACTGTTTGCAGTTTGCAGTTTATTTCATCACGTTCAATACTAGTTTCATTTGATTTATATTCATAGCTTTTCAACTTGTTTTCCAATATAGTAAGTTTCTTCTTATATTGAACTTCGAGCATTTGGGAATCATCCAATCTTGGTTTTAACCCGTTGATAAGCTTGAACCAAGGATCATTATTATATTGTATGTAAATCTTAAAATTTTCAGCTAAAACTTTAGATGATCTTAATCTCAATAATCTCGTTTTAAAATCCCTTCTGATTAAGAAACCCCTAGCACACGAGTTGAATCCAGTGAGGATAGTTGCAAGTTTTTCTTCTCTTTGTTTTTCAAGTGATGCTAGAACACCATTTCTAAAAAATAATTTGGTTAAACCAATTTTGTAAACATCAGGATCTAAGTCCAGACCTGATAAAATCATTTCACAAATCTGTTTGTATTCACCATTTGTTTTTTTAGAGTTATTGTTATTAGAGATACTGAATAATATACTATAATGGTTTGAAAAACTCTCAAAATCGATTCTATTTGGATAACCAGAACGTGCAATTCTAATACCTTCCAAAACACCATTACATCTTAATTGATGTAGAACAATTCTATCATTGAATATTCCCGGTTTTTTTTCACTATTTGGTAAAATGCAACGAACAAAATGTGGGTAGGTTCTAGAAAGTTGATCCATCAATGAAGTTAACTGCTCTTTATGCCGTCTTGCAACAGTTCTAAACATACCAGTTTTTTTTCTTGGAGAACCCTTCACTGGGGAATCAGTTATATTTGTATCTGAAAACTCGAGGTTAAAGAAATCACTTATAAAAATATCATTTGAAGAAGATAATAATTCAACCATTGTTGAGCTTAGGGGATCTTTGTTTTTATTAATCCAACCATCAACTGAATAATCAACACTACCAGCATAATGTTTAACGATAAAACCATCTCTTAACTTATTTGCTCTGAATGCTAATTTAGTTTTATCAGCTTGGCTATCTTTAATTTCCAAATCTTTGAATAAATTATCAATGAATGATCTATCAGTATTTGTTGGAACTAAACATTCATCATCCAAAATGGAGAAAATACTTGTTTTCTTCCTATCTGCACTATTACCTTCAATTAACTCAATTGTTGGTTTCAATTCATTACCAAAATCTATATAGTTCCAAGATATACCTTCCTTCATATATTCGCTTTGTTCTAATTCAAACATATGGTGGTTAAAAAATTGTTGTAATTTTTCATTCGTGTAATTAATACATAATTGTTCAAATGAGTTTTTTTCAAAAATTTCAAAACCAGCAATATCTAAAATACCGATATGATTATCAACATTTTCTTGAAATATGGATTCAACACTACTGTGTGTAGACGATTTAAAATTTTCATTAATTTTATCAACTAAATATTTGAATAGTTTTTCATACAATGATTTAGACAATGCATCAATTGAGAATTTAGCTTGACTTGCAGTTCTTTGTTGTATAACTATTTCTCTACCAATTTTTACCTTTGCGTTTAAAAAAGATCTTCTGAACTCCTGAGATCTCACACCCAATAACTCTGAAACGTTTTCAACATAAATTTCAGATTCATCAATTAAAACAGCTTGTTTGGTATCATTGGATGAGTTTTTAAACTTTATGTTACCCAATTGTAAAATAACAGAAAGAATTTTGAAAATGTTAAACGTGTCATTGTCATTAAACTTCATAATTTTGAAAGCATTCATTAAATCATTGAATTCTTTTTTGTCATTGATGTTTTCAACCGGCACAGTTAAGCCGTTTTTCAGGTACTCAAAATCATTTAAAGAAGTAGTTCCAATTAATAATTTTTTTATAAGATCATTTGGAGCACCTTTCAATAATTGATAGAAGACATGATAATTTCTTTCTTTTGAATCTTGAAAAATAACTCTTGATTTTTCCAAAAGATACCAATCAATATGTGCACCAGATAATTCATTATTATTATTAATATCAATTTGAATTTTAATAAATTTACCAAATCTTGAAGAATTTAAATTTTTAACAGTTGTTGCATTACCAAAACTCTCAAGAATTGGATTTGCTTGTAAAATTTGATTTTCTAAAACGAGTGCATTATCTTTATTACTTGAATTTGTCGAAACTGAAAGGATATATTGAATAACCTTTTTAGTATTTTCAGTTTTACCTGCACCTGACTCACCAGTAACCAGAATACTTTGATCCTTTTTATCTTTGATTAAATTTGAAAATGCTTCTTGTGCTGTACCGAAAATATGGGGGTTTAATTTTGTTATATTTACCGCAGTATTTTCATCAGTAGTGGTCTTATTTTGCTTTGCATATAATTCAATGAAATCATTATTATAAATGTTTATTTTCTTATACGGATTGACAGTAACAAGGAACAAACCAGAATGTGTATAGATTTTATCATTCATATATCGTAATTTCAGGTTATTTAGAACTGAAGGTTCATTAAGGTAAGTTAATGAAGCCATATCATCAATACCATCAAAATGTGAAGGGTTAGCTTTTTGAATATCCTTAATGTTGATCTCAAAGATTTCTTGTGATTGAAGTACCTTAACTTTAAGATTGTTTCTTTCATCATCTACATTTTCAATAAGTTCACCTTTCAGGAAAATTGTATCTTGAAGTGAGTCTGGATTTGAGACCCAAACCTCACCCTTATAATTTTCCATTATCGTAGTATAGGATTGCAGATGTTAGTTAAAGAAAGGTAAAAAAATGTCAGAAGTAAAGTTGGATCTATATCTTCACAAATCTGTACTTTGTTTACATATCAGAGAATGAATGATAATAGGAAATTTCAAATTATTTTTTATTTACTTTTTCCCCGAAATGGCCGCGCCGATCGACGCCGTGTTTTTACAAAAAATTTTCACTTGAAGAAAGAATGTTCAATTAAAACAAATATACAATAAGGGATAAATAAGAGAGCTGATGGAATTCAGTAGCTAATGAAGTAAAATATGAATAAATAAATAATATATGTATGTAGGGAAACAAAGGAATAAATTAGTAAATTAATTAGGCACATGAACAAATGTTGAAGAAAAAAAGAAGTTGAAAAATAAAAAGAAATAGAACAATTAGAGAACTACCAATGTTATTGATATAAGAATAAAATTTCGTGTATTTAATTTAACGATTATATCAGAATAACAATAAATAATAAGTTAGCATTCATATAAGAACACAAATGATTGCAATAGTTTTTCTATTTTTTCGATTATTTTAATGAGAGAAGGTTTCTTTGATTATGAATATTTTATTAAGCTGTTTCTTGTTTTTCTTTTCAATGAATATGTCATCTAATCTATTTAAAAAATTTAAATAATTTATTGGGTGAATAATTCTTCCTTAAGATCAATACCTAATTCTTCTCTGACAGCCTTTAATTCATCTAAGTAGGCTTGATATTGCTCCTTGTTTTCAACCTTGAATTTTAAACCTTCAAAAACTCTAACTGCAGTAGCGTAGTCATTAACTCTTCTACATGCTCTTAATGCTTTTTCAATAACTGCTGGAGATGGAACCAAATCGTAGGAGAAACAGTTGTTTAAAACTCTTTGGACTTCAAATAAATCATAAGCTTCGTCAAATTCCTTTTCATATCTGACAGAGAATTCTTCGAAGGTTTCTTCGTGATGATCAGAGTAATTTCTGATGGAAGAGGAGACAAATAACGATTTGTTCAATAATTGTTGTCTTGCTGGAATAATAGCTAATCTTGTGTTTTGTCTAACTGCAGCTCTGATGGTGTTTGCGAACATGGTTGTGGATATAGGTGTATCTGTTGAAGGGGTGCAAAAACGAAAGGTGTAATAAATATTTAATATCGAATGAAATGGACGCTGTTCAACTGCAGTGTAACTCAAGCTTAGCCCAATAGCAACGGGTTTTTAGCTAAGCATGCGCCACAGCGAAACAGACCACTGCCAGAGGAAAAAAAACAAGGAATAACACTTCCAACAACGATGTTTTCGATCTTTCCAGGATTCTCATTGGCCACCAGCATCTTCACCAGCCACACCAAGAAGAGTGGTGTACAGGTGTAGAGGAATAAAATACTAATTTATTTAATATGTAGCAAAACGTCTTTCAGCTGGTGAACCATCAGAGGTCCTATATCACCGTACATTCCATTCACAAGCTCGTTGGCATGTGTTCGAAGACTCTGCAATTTGCATAATCCATGCGATACACCTCCTAATTTCACTATTTGATTAACAACTGCTAGCTTTTCAGCCGGCATTATCTTTCCAGCATCCCTTCTCACGTTGCTTAGATCAAGATTTCTTTCCTTGACACAATACAAGATTGGAAATGAGTACTTACCTTCGTCTAAATCATGCGCAAATCCTTCTTCAATTTCATCTTTATGTTCGAGATCATTTAAATCATTCTTGATCTGATATAACATTCCTAAGATTTCGCAATATTCACACAGCTTATCAGTAACTGTAGAATCTCCTTTGTTACTGACACATGCCATTATATTAACACCGAGTTTGAACAATTCACCTGTTTTACCAACAACCATTGCTAAATATTCTTCCTCACTTGGACATATTTTGTTATCACGCCAATAAATTTCCATACCTTGTCCTGTATGCAACTTGATCATGCTATTAACGAATATGTTACTCAATGCAGCATTCTTGTCATTATGATTTAGCAACTTTAGCTTTTCCCATGCTTTAAAGTACATTAAATTACCTGCGTTTATAGTGTTTGCAATCCCGTAAATTCGATGTGCACATAACTTTCCCCTCCGTACTTTCCCATCATCCTCCACATCGTCAACAAGTAAACTTGAATGATGTAAAATATCAATAAACTCTTGAACTATCGATAGTTCTTTATCTGATAATCTGAAATAAAGATTGAAAACAGCCAATATTTGGTTCCTGAACCCTTTTCCACGAGTATTTGCCTTCAAATATGTATAGGGCCTTAACAAAACCTCGTCATCAAACCCGCTTCTGTTGTCCATTTTTTCTATTGATTTCTTTATTTATTTATGTATCCCGAAATAGTTGTTATCGTCACAGTAGTACGTTTCATGAGCCCCATCGATCAACTAATCTGGAAAAATTTGAAAAGTCGTGTCTCGTTTCGCCGTCGACTAGTCTAATTAAGGAAAACTGAAATATAGAATAAGAGAAAATAAGGAAAAACATCAATCGATTACGTACGCTTCTTTAAAGTGACATTGATTATCAAGACATACCACAGACTGTCTGTATACAACAAACATGGAAGGAATGCCCTTACAATGGTTACAAGAAACATTACCAGTCACCCGAGTCTATATTGTATCATCTGTCGGAGTGTGTATAGCTGAAGCTTTAGGATATATCAAAATATCGGATTTTACTTTAAACCAAGCGGAAATACTATCATTTAAGCAACTATGGAAGATACCGTTGAATATAGTTTATAATGGGAAGTTCTCATTTGATTTTTGTACAAAGCTGTATTTTTTTACAAAATATTCAAATTGGCTTGAAACTTCAGTTAATTCATCACGAAAGTTCCTTTGGATGATATTCGTTTTGATCATACTGATTAATCTTTATTCAAAATTTATAATTAACTTATCAATGATAGGCCCAACATTCAAAGAGACACTACTATATATTTGGACCAAAAATAATCCTGATGTTCAAGTTCTATTCATAGTTATCGCAGTTAAAGGTTCTTGGTTGCCTTGGATTTCATTTATTTTAGAAATGGCAATTATAGGTCCAAGAGATAAGAAACTTTGGTTGATTGAAGGTGCTGGAATTATAATTGGCCACTTGTTTTGGTTTATTAATGAACAAGTACCATTGTTAAATCATTGCCAATCTCCATTCACTCCTATATGGGATTGGAAAGTATTTAATAATAATCAATTGGAAGATAAGGAGGAAAGAGAAGAACAAAACGAAGAACAAAACGAAGAACAAAACGAAGCAGATGGACAACCACAGCAACAGATTGAAGATGTCCCTTATATAGTAGAAGATGGGGCCATTAATGGCGACATTAACGAAGAAATAAATTTTGCAAATCAAGATCAGAATCATGATGAAGAGCTTGTAAATACAACAAATAATGATGATTTCCAAAGAGAAACTGACGATACTTTACATCAACGATAAAATATTACGTAAATTGAATTATTTAACTCCATATAAATTTTTTATATAATTCAATCTAACCACCTATACTTTACTATTTCCGAACTTCCTAATTGTTGTATAATCCTCTATTTTCAAACCGTCAAATGTTATATTTTCATTAATTATTGTATCGATATTTGAATTTAAGCTTTGCAAAATACCATTCATATCTGTTTGATTTGTAACTTTATTTATATCTATTTTTTCAAACTCTTTTTCTTTCATCTCGTTATCGGTATTTAGATACATTGATTTTACATTATTCTCTTTTTGATAAATCAAATTCTGTTTTTGTGCATAGTTAATTTCATGCAAATTTAGGCTTTTTTCATTCATGTATAATTTAAAATCTCCAAAATCTACATTTTCGAACTGGTTATCATGGCTATTCCAGAACTTCAACTGTTCATTTTTACCGTTTATTTCATTTAGAACTTCCTTTAAAATCAAATCGTCTGAAAGTTTGGGCACTCTAACATTTTTATATTTCAAAAGTTTATCATATCTTTCAGCTACTTTTTTCTTCTCATCTTTGCTTAGCTTATTTTCAAATAATTTCTGCCGTATTGGATTATAACTAGGGACATTACTTATCTTTTCCTTGTTTGACTTATCTAAAATCACATTGAGACTAGTGATATCATTAGCTCTCTTAGATTTAAAGTCAGTTGATGTTATAGGCCCTCTTGGTTTGGCAACTTCAGACATATCAATCAACTTCTGTAGCCGCTGTAATTGTTCCAATTTATAAGCAGGTAACTTTTTCAATTGTAAGTCACGATGAGTATCAACAGTAGGAGAAGCTTCACTAGATTGTTCTTTTTTTATTTTGCGCTGTGTTGATCGTTTTTGTATATTCCTAGATAATGGCTTGCTTACTTTGGATGGCTTGCCGCTGTTAGACTTTAATGGTTTAGCTGACTTTGTACTTTTTTTAACGTCTTTCGATATGCTTTTCTTCTTTTCTGTATTAGATTCCGGCGGTTCTGAGTTCAGTACCTTGGGTATCGTTCTGCTTCTTGTAATAGCCATAGTAACCCAAAGAATATATAATTAAACTTATAACTGTTGATGTTTCGTAATGTCACACTGTTCAAAGTGTTTGATTATGTACGAACTTTGAAAAAAAACTTGCAACCATAAAAAATCATGTTGAAAATGCAACAAAACACCTGTCGCGTTTTTAAAAAATACTTTTCACATGTTCCTTAAATAGTCATTCACATTGGGGTATATATGGAACAAAAAGGAACAATGCTTTTTATGAGTGTTTCCCTTACAAATTCAATTGGGTTTTCTAAAATCAAGGGAGAATCCAGATTAAAGAGCATAATGGACGACGACAATATATCATTATCATCATTCAATAGTGAAGCTACTGCCCAAAGCCCATCATCATCATATACAAAAACTCCCACATTTGAAGGTGTGTCATTTTTAGACTTATTAGAACCTGGTGCTTTGCAGTTAGGAAACACACGTAAATGGGTTAAAAATTATTATAACGAAAAGAAAAACTCCGTTAAAAGTAGTATAAAATTAAATGTCAAAAATGATGACTTAAAGGAGTTAAAAAAGTTTTTACATTCTAAAATTGATACAGCTTATAAAAGAATAGATGAAACCCAAAAAGCTTCAACTACCGAAAAGCTATTTTTTTCAATCTCTGTATATTTTATTTACTTTTATGGTTATCTAATTGGAAAATATCCCGAATATGTTCATATTTTATATTCAATAATGTTTGTTGTTTTGATGCCAGTCAGGTTAATCACATATTACAAAATCGGCTATGGTTACTTTTTGGCAGATTTATGCTACTATGTTAACTTTTTATTACTTATTTATATTTGGATTTATCCAAATTCGTCGGTTCTATATATTTCCTGTTGTTCGTTTTCTTGGGGAACATTATCATTTGCAGTTATAACGTGGAAAAATAAATTGGTTTTCCATAGTATTGACAAATTGACATCTACTTTTATTCATGTTTTACCAGGTGCTGTCATGTATGTCATAACACATCAATTATCTCATGAATATAAAGCCGAAAGATTTAGTGGTTCGGTTAAGTTACAAAATTGGGATATATGGTATGGTATTTTAAGTACTTCAATTTATTATTTCATTTGGCAACTAAGTTATCATTATTTTATCACAATTAAAAAAGCTGAAAAAATCAAGAGTGGAAGAACCACATCGTTTGAATACCTGCGTAAAGCATTTGCAAAGAAGCCAATTGGAAAATTTGTTAATTCTCTTCCCGAACCATTTCCGGTTGTTGCATTTACATTTATCCAATATTCTTATCAATTGATTACAATGTCATTATGCCCATTACTGTACAAATATGAAACATTTTGTGGAATATTTGTGTCATTTATTTTCTTTTTTTCAGCTTATAATGGTGCGACCTACTACGTTGACTTTTATGGTAAGAAATTTCAAAAAGAGGTTGTCAGACTACAAAGAGAAATTGAATCCTTACAACAATATAATCATCAAGAGATCAAAAACGATAGTTCTGAGAATAGTAATGGAAGTGAAACAACCAAGCCTGAAAAATCAGCGATTACTGTTTCTAAAGCATTGGAGTGATACTATTCTACAATAACAAACAAATTTTTTTATAAAATGTATATTAGGAGGCCGTAATCAATAGATGTAATATAATGTAGTGTAACAATTGAGAAATTATTATTATACATGGCACCTCGAAAAGGAATTATTTTCATGTTTATTTTTTCAAATTTCCAATTTTTAAACAATAAATTTTTACTTATAATGTAACTAATAAATTTAGAGATCATATACAATGTTTGCTGCTAGATTTGATCCGTCTGCTGGATCTACAGATAAAAAAACAGTTGAAGAAAGAAGACAGAAGCTATTCAACAGATTGCAGAATAAGAAAACTAAAAAAGAAGTTGAAGATGTCAAAGAGAAAGTAAATAAAGTTGATGAGGACATCGAGATGGAGGATGCCAATGAAAATGAGCAGGAAGCAGTAGGGATTATACATTTAAAGAGAAAAAGGGATGATACAGGATCAGAAAGTGAATCAGAAAGTGAATCAGAAAATGAATCAGAAAGTGAATCAGAAAGTGAATCAGAAAGTGAATCAGAAAATGAACAAGAATCAGAATTAACTGCAAATGAAACTATATCAGGTCCATTATTAAAAGATGATTTGCTTGAAACAAATGGTGCACACAGCTTGGTTTTATCAAGATTCAAAAAAACTATGAGTAAACAATCAGATTTACCCATTGAAGAACATATAGAAGAAGAAGTAGTCGAATCAAAAGATGTTGCACCATTGCCACAATTAAAGTTACCAAAAGATAAACAACTATATTCGCAAACACATAAAAATCAAAATCTAGATTGGCTTACAAAACCAGCGTATTATGATTCAAACCTTAGTAAACCATTTATTGAATTTAAACCATCAATCCATTCAAGTATTTTGAAAAATTTACAAAACGAGTTCAAGATTGAAAATGCATTTTCTGTTCAAATTACCTTAATTCAGGAATTACTCAAAGATATAAATCGTGGTAAATTAGATCCTACTCCAAGAGGTGATTATTTGATTAATGCAGCAACAGGATCAGGTAAAACATTATCATACTTAATTCCAGTTGTTCAATATTTAACTGGTTTCGATAAAGCTTCTACGATTAGGATTAAAGATTCAGGTGTGCAATGTATTATAATTGTTCCAACAAAGCCATTAGTGCAGCAAGTGTATTCAGATATGTTAAAATTAACGAAAGGTAAAGATATAAATATGATGGCATTGAAAAGTGGTGGTGATTCTGGTCTCTCTGAGGAAAAAATGAAAATTAAGTCTAATTTAGTTGATATTCTTATATCAACACCTGGTAGATTAGTTGAACATTTAGAATATATTGATTTGAAGTCATTAAGATTTTTGATTGTTGATGAAGCAGATAGATTATTAAATCAAAATTTTCAAGATTGGTGTGACATATTAATGAATAAAATTGAAAATTTGAATAATAATAATGTCAGTATAGATACAACATTTAGACTAAGATGCATTAAAATTGTTTTGAGTGCAACCTTAACAACTAATAGTGAGAAATTAACACATTTAAGATTATTCAAACCTAGGTTGGTTGTTGTGAATACAAATAATAACAATGCATTATACCAATTACCTAATTCTTTGGAAGAGAAGGTGATGAAGGTGAGTGAAAAATTATTACATTATAAACCATTGATATTGATTAATTTTCTTGATAAATGGGTTGATAAAAGCACTAATAAGTTTAACAATTTCGGATTAATCTTTACTAAATCTAATGAATCAACAATTAATTTAAACAAATTATTACTGGAACTAAACTTGAGGTTTAACTTTGGTCTGCATATTGCATGTATTAATTCAGCGATGGACAATCAAGATAGAATTAAAATTTTGAAAAATTTTGATGAACATGGAGGTATTTTAATTTGTACAGATTTATTAAGTAGAGGTATTAATTTAACATCAATTAAGTTTGTTATAAACTATGACTTACCTAATTCAACAAAGGAATACATTCATAGAATTGGTAGAACTGCAAGAGCTGGTAATTCAGGAAATGCAATCACATTTGTATTTGGTGATAATGAATTTAAATGGTTTAAGAAAATTGTTTATTCGGGACAGCAAATTAATAGAAATGATAAATCAATTGTTGATATTAAGTTTACAAAGGAAGAATATAAAATCGATGATGATATTCAAGATGAAAACAGTGATATTTTTAAACTTAATTTTTCAGATAATGAAAAGGTGATTTATGAAGAATGTTTAAAAAACCTTTAAAAAACTATATAACGAAATATGTAAATATATACAAGTAACTAGCAATCATAATTATTCCTTGGCTTGAGGTTTCTTAGCACCATACTTGGATCTTGAAGTTGCTCTATTTGCAACACCAGATAAATCCATTGCACCTCTGACTAAATGATATTTAACACCAGGTAAATCTTGAGATCTACCACCTCTGACATAAAC
Organism: Pichia sp. NRRL Y-12827; assembly: GCA_030570315.1. NCBI lineage: Eukaryota > Fungi > Ascomycota > Pichiomycetes > Pichiales > Pichiaceae > Pichia > Pichia sp. NRRL Y-12827. The sequence goes on from JAJLVN010000026.1 coordinate 75,118, forward strand.
AACTGAATGTTCTTGACAATTATGTCCTATACCAGGAATATAAGCAGAGACAACTTCACCATTTGTTAACCTAACCCTAACCGCTTTTCTTTGAGCTGAATTTGGCTTTTTTGGCTTTAGAATCATAACTCTTAAAACAACCCCCTTTTTGATTGGGCAGTTATCTAGATGTGGAGATTTGGTGGGTCTATCTCTTTTGGTAATCAAACCACGTCCTTTTCTAATTTGATTTAAAGTTGCATTTCTTTGTTGATTTAATTGCAAAATGGTATTTATGCAAGAAGTTCTTACAGATGTTGGATTGTTTAAATTGATAAAAGCGTTGTTAATGGATAATTTGGGAGCAATGAGAGTTGAAGTGGATGCTTTAATGGCTTGAACAGCAGAACGCTGTATCGTGAATGCTTTGAACATGAGTTGGTGGTTGTTTTAAGGCCAGCAGAGGAGAACATTTCTGGTTAGTGTTTTCAACAAACCAATCAATTGAAAAATCATGAACGAAAAGATGGGAGAATCTGAGAATTTGAAAAATAAGAAATAATGGACTCGATCGACGTGGTATTTTAAAATTACCCGGATTTTGTTTTTGCTTTCAAGTTTCTGTGAGGGGAAATCAAGCTAACATGAATATGGATTGAAGATAAAATAGTTTACGCATGCTGGGGTTTGTTAACATATCTATATAATAGTATCATCACACAATGTTCAGATCCTTCGTTTCCGCATCAAAAGCAGTTTCCAGAACAGCATTGAAACCATCAAGTTCAAAATTTGCAGTTAAATTAGTTTCCAACAATGTATTCATAAATAACAACAACAAATATATTAATCAATCAAGATTTTATAGTCATGCTCCTGAATTAACCAAGGAAATCATCACTGAAAGAATTATAGAATTATTAGAATCGTATAGTAAAACTGCAGACAGTGTTGCGATTACACGTGAAACTTCATTTTCCAAAGATTTAGGTTATGATTCATTTGATATCGTTGAAGTTGTTATGGAGTTGGAATATGAATTTTCTATTCTTATACCTGATAAAGAAGCTGATGAAATTAAAACTGTTGGTCAAGCTGTTGATTTCATTGCACAACAACCAGATGCATGTTAGTAAACTATTTGATTAATTAGAAAGAGACAGACAACCTTTTATATAGTTATGAGTTTATTTTTTTTATCTAAATTTTTACAAAAAAATTCAATCCTATTTATTATTCTATACATTACATTAGTATAAAATCATTATTTATTTATCTAATTACCGTTAATTATTACATAAAAAATCGATGTATTTTGTTATGAAAAGCACTAAATTTATAAAAGCAAAAACATTTTTTTTTCTCCTAGCCATTTTTTCTATTTTAACTATGTTAAAGTTTTTAATGTTGTATATTCATCTTTACATAAGGCATTGATATTCTTCTTTGAACATTGCAGTTAGCACCAACAACTTGTTTTTTATTTGGCCATTTTTACATCAATTGATACTATTAATCCCACAATGATTCAGATTGCTCGTGAGTTCAGTGATCTCAATATTCTTATCGCTGTCAATATTATCATCAACACTATCTTTAGATTCCTCATCTTTGAGAGTAATAGTTTTGAAAATCTTACATCTAACGTACCAAATAAAATGTGATGCAAATATTCCAATTTCTAAAACAGCACAAACAATGTACAAAACCAAACCCATAATATCAATATCACCGCCGTCAACAGCTATGGAAGCTAAAGAAAAGATAGCACCAGACATATCCAAAAATAAAAACAAAAAATTGATACCGATAACCCTACCTTGTCTTTTCCATAATTCAAAATAGGGAGGAATTAACCCAAGAGCCAAGACAACTGTAGCCAATACACCATAGATTAAAGGTGGCCATTTAACATCATGGTTGATGTATAAATTTCTTAAAGGAATAATAGATGCTACTTCCAAAGTGATTTGAAATAGTAGAAACCCACCAGCCCGTAATATGATTTGTTTACTTGGCCTTTGAATAGGCGGATAATACATGATTTGCACATAAACAATCAAACAAAAAAAACCGAACAAATGAGGCTGGATCATTAACGGAATTGATGCATTTGTTGTTACCATGAAAACCCCGAAGAATGGAGCACATAAACACCAAAGTAAAGCCATAGTTTCGGGAAAACCTTCTGTATTTTTGACCTTGTAATTTCTGATACATTGTGGGATAAGTTGAATACACCAACATATCGTACCGATTGTAGCCAAAACGTTTGCTGTAGCTGTGGCCATGATAGATAATAATAGATCGTTTGTTTCTCGACGGTTAACGAACTGCAAAGAAAAAAAATGATGATGCTTTTTTAGGGGATTGTTCTTTGGTTGGATGGCAGTAATGAGACTGCAAGGAAGTTATGATGTAATCCCTTGATGTATTCTCTCAATGTGATCCCGACCAGACGGTTTTGTGTGTTATTATCACTGTCTTTGTCAAAAATTTTTGGTCGTTTGTTGAAAAATCATCATCCCAGACGAGTCGATTATTTTTTCTGGGATACCGGGCTTGTGCGGCGGCGCCTGACTTTATTGTTTTTTAGTTTCCCTTATTGCCGGGATCGTCGACAGATACCGCATTCGTGCGTGGAAAGCAGCGGAATGGAATGTATTGACGAGTCAGCTGAATATGTAACATTATCAATCCGTTAAATCATAAATGTTGCAATTTTGAAGCAACAGCATCAAAAATCTATTGTTTGTGAAAAAGCTCTATATAGTGGTAATACCAGTAGTAATACCAGTGGCAATACCAGTGGCAATAACAACAACAATAGTAGTAGTAGTAGTTGTAGTAGTAGCAGAAGCACTGGAAATCGCACTACTGGTAACGGCAGCAATTCTCGTAACAAACAGACCCATTGGGATGAAGAGGAAAATTTGCTATTGTTTCTTTCTGAAGATCTCTAGGCAAGCGAAGACTATTATACTCTAATATATTACCACACGCTATCTAAAATAAATCATCAGCTGCAAGAGTATCTTCAGCTAAAACGGCATTCCTATAATTTAAAGCTTTTAAGATGAATGCATTCAAGAACTTAAATAAGTTCTAAAAAGATTAGCTGCTTCACTGTTTGTTTTGCTAACCCTTTTTTTTCACATTTCTTGCAATACGAGCATGTTCACAAATTATTATATTAGTAACGAAACTGTGCTAATCCTTGCAACATGGCCAGCCATCGATTACCGACACCAATACTAACGTCCTCTTCACCTTCTTCATTGTCCTTACCCTTACATTCATCAGCGCAGCATGGAAGGCAAAAACTTAATAAAATTTTAAATCAGGATTGTTTAAAAACTGAAATCTTGGATGATCATCGACAGCAAATTCATACAGTTAATAAAAGTTGTAAAATTCAGCAAGATCCACCACCTTTAGAAATAATGAGATCGACATCTTCTCTAAATTCAAGGCCTTTTTCAATAAAACCACCAGTACCCTTTTTAACACAATCAAGTCAACCTACATACAATTTTAATTTTCAGAGCGTATATTTACAAAAAGAATCCTCTTCCGTACTACCAATTCCACAATCATCAACTAATAATATATATCTTGCATATCAAGATCAAAGCAGTCCGATACCACCAGTACAGTATCCAGATGTTTATACACATCATGGAAATCAAGAACATTTTAAACAACAACAGCAATATTCACAACAGTTTTCACAACAACACCATCAAAATCCACATCAAAATCCACATCATTTAAATACTTACCCTCTACAACAATTTCAACTTGTTCACCCTCAATATTCACAGGCATATTTTCTACAACCACATCTTGAATTGCAAGGGCAACAATTCATGTATACTCCAAATCCAAATCAAATGAATATGGGTGTACCAATGCAAAAACCTTTACTAAAGCAACTTGACCAACCACCACTATTATCCTACAATAATGTTGCATATTCACCAAATGTTTCCTGTTTTGTGACCAACCAAGAAGTTAATTACAATTCAAATGTCAATTATAATCCAACTGTTGATTATATTAATACCAATGATGCTCAATTATTAAGACTAAAACATAATCATCACAATGGCATTAACAAGAATGTGCATGTGTATGAGAATGGGACTGAGAATAAAACTACTACACAAGCAACTAGTTTAAATACTAATTTGAAAATTACTAATAATCATAGAGCTACAAACATTAATGAAGATAGCCATTCAAAAAAAGCTCACCTACAAAAACAAACTTTTGACAAACATAAAAAAGATAATGTAGACGACGATTCAAAAACTGGTTCTCGAGAGAGCATAAATGCACATCGAGGACTACATAGATCCAAGATCCACCATCAAATTCAATCCGTTAATCCATTTAATCACGAACAACATGACCGTGCTCGCTTACTTTATCCTCATCACCAACCTATACCTATCCAAGTTATAAGAAATGATCTGAAAAAACATGTCATAATATCATCTAAGAGATTAAAACATATTCATTGGATAACTGAAAGAGGCAGTAAATCGTGGTCATTTGAAGAGGACACATTATTGTGTCGATTAAAAGAAATAGAAAATAAAAATTGGAATCAAATAGCAAAATATTTCCCTGATAGGACAGGTAATGGGTGTCAATTTAGATGGAGGAGATTAAAGAGTCGCATTACAAGAAAGGGTAAAAGAAGAAGCCAACTTTGATATCAATATTCATATTGAAATTGCTATTGAATATATGTACATGTATAGATGTAATCAAAGAACAACAGTACAACATACGTACGTTTAAAAAAAAACCTCAAAACCCAGATCTTTGTCCTCACCTATTCACTGGAAAACCCCCTTTTTATCGACTAATTACACAAAAGCTAAACTTAGACCTATATGGGCCCAGACGCTCAGATTATCATCGATTTTGCTTTCTAAGCATTTCTTTTCTATAGCTTTGCTCATTATCTTATTTTATATATATATTCTTTCACCTAGTAAAATTTTACAAGAGGTGCCTATAATTGTGACATGCAGCACCACGTTGGTAAGGTTGATTTGAATTCTACTGAAAGTACTGAAAATGTTACAGAAGCTTAGAATCTTGCGTAGTACGTTTTTGCCTCTTACGGAAATTCCGCAGCGTACCGTAGATATGCTGAAGTGTGGTTTCCTCATTGGGAAAGTCGATGCGGATTTTTTGAAAAATAAGTCGCGGCTTTAGACCCTGCACGGTGTACATGTGCACAATTGCCTGGTTACGTGCCGTCCTACTGTTGCCAATTCTTTTCTTGCACGTGACCGTGTGTGTTCGTTTCAGCTCGTGATCATCGGCGTGTGCTTCTGGTTGCAGCACAGCTATTTTCCACATCCCGCTCACCGACTGCAGTGTGCCCACGATGGAAAAGGGACACCCCCGTGCACCGGCACCTCGGCACACCCACTGTACCGACCGGTTGTTGGAATGCGTAACAGCAATGGGGAAATCGTGTTCACTGGCGTAGCTCTGCACAAAGCTGGTTAAGTTATCTCTGTGTTGAAACAGATGGTTGTCTAGAAAATGGGGCGGCATGGGATTTGGAGGGAAGTACCGTTTTTGCTTTTTCCCACCGGATATGTGTAGTCCGAAGAAAATAGTGATGGGAAAAAAGCTGGATTCCCGTATCGGAGTCCCTGCCTCTTCCTCGCGGTGGGCGGTAGGCGATGGGCGACCTTGGTTGCATTTCCGCCTCGGAGCCCTTTTTTTGTAGCCGCCAGGTGGGAATTTACTGTTTTCAGCACGAAAATTGGATGTTATGCGGATATTGGCCACAACTTGAGAAAACTTGCAACGTTGAGATTGGAAAAAATAGGAAATGGGAAATGGAAAATGGAAATAAAAGGTCAACTCTTAGTTTATTTACTTGATTATGGATTTGGTATAGTAGCTTTTCTTCATTTTTTTTTATCTCCTTTATTTCTGTTTTTATTCATTCTTTTGTTTTATATTTGTAAGCAGTTAACACTCTTAAACATTACAATGGCTTTTCAAAAAATTAAGGTTAAGACCCCGGTCGTCGAAATGGACGGTGATGAAATGACCAGAATCATCTGGCAAATGATCAAAGATCAATTAATCTTACCATTTTTAGATATTGATTTAGATTATTATGATCTAGGTATGGAATATAGAGATAAAACTGATGACCAAGTCACTGTTGATTCCGCAAATGCAACTAAAAAATACGGTGTTGCCGTTAAGTGTGCAACCATTACCCCCGATGAAGCAAGAGTTGAAGAATTCGGTTTAAAGAAAATGTGGTTATCTCCAAATGGTACTATTAGAAACATCCTTGGTGGTACTGTTTTTAGAGAACCAATCATTATTGAAAATATTCCAAGAATTATTCAACATTGGGAAAAGCCAATCGTTATTGGTAGACATGCATTCGGTGATCAATATAAATGTCAAAATATTGTCACTCCAGAATGTGGTGGTGAATTAAAAATTGTTTTCACTCCAAAGGATGGTTCTGAAACTATCGAAGTTCCTGTTTATAATTATGATGGTAAAGGTTGTGCTTTAGCAATGTATAATACTGAAGAATCCATTACCGGTTTTGCAAAGGCTTCATTTGAATTAGCAATTTCAAGAAAATTACCTTTATACATGTCAACTAAAAATACCATTTTAAAGAAATATGACGGTTTATTCAAGGATACTTTTGAAAAGATGTATAATGATCATTACAAAACCCAATTTGAACAATTAGGTATTTGGTACGAACATAGATTAATTGATGATATGGTTGCTCAAATGGTTAAATCTAAGGGTGGTTACATCATTGCAATGAAAAATTATGACGGTGATGTTGAATCTGATATCGTTGCTCAAGGTTTTGGTTCATTAGGTTTAATGACTTCCGTCCTTGTTTCAGCTGATGGTAAATCTTTCGAAGCTGAAGCAGCACATGGTACTGTTACTAGACATTACAGACAACATCAACAAGGTAAGGAAACTTCAACTAACTCAATTGCTTCTATTTTCGCATGGACTAGAGGTTTAATTAAGAGAGGTGAATTAGATAACACTCCAGACGTTGTTAAGTTTGCTGAAACTTTAGAAAAGGCAACCATTGATACCGTTAGAGTTGATGGCGTTATGACCAAGGATTTAGCTCTTGCAAGAGGTGAAACTGATAGATCTGCTTATGTTACCACTGGTGAATTCATTGAAGGTGTTGCAAAGAGATTAACTTCTGAATTAAGTGCTTAATTGTGTACTCATTAATTTGCTTATTTATTCCTTTATTTTTTTATGTTTGTGTAAATTGCATTGATTGCAATAATATGTTCAATCTAAATAGAGGTCCAATAATTTGCCGTAAAATATTTAAACGCTAAGGCTCGTCTTTCGTTGTCATCTTTTATTGGTCACATTCACATTTTTGCATTTTCGCACATTTTTTTACTTTTGTTTTCTCGTCCAAATTGATGATTGCTAATATACAAAATTATAAAACTATTTATAGGGGTGAGCTAAATAACTTAACCACCAAAACCATATAAGGTTCTACCTTGTCTCTTTAATGCGTAAACAACATCTAAAGAGGTGACAGTCTTTCTCTTTGCATGTTCGGTATAAGTAACAGCATCTCTGATGACATTTTCAAGGAAAGTCTTTAAAACTGCTCTGACTTCTTCATAAATTAAAGCAGAAATTCTCTTAACACCACCTCTTCTAGCTAATCTTCTAATTGCTGGCTTAGTAATACCTTGGATATTATCTCTAAGAATCTTTCTGTGTCTCTTTGCACCACCTTTACCTAAACCTTTTCCACCTTTTCCTCTACCTGACATTGTTGTATTGGATATTTAAATTATTTGTTAATAAAAGAAAGAATGATTTACTGGTCTAAAAGTTATTGTAGGAGGGAATTCTTCACTCTTTATACCTCACCTCACGTCACCCAACACGAAATGATATTTACCAAGGAGGAGCCCTTTCTTCCCAGGTCTCACATTTACTCATAAGGAAGTAAATATCAGCATATGCACCACATGTGTAAAATACAGTCTGGTCCTATATTTACGCGCCTCTATGTGCATTCTCAAATTTACACATGTAGGGTGTAACTCCCAGAACGGCTAATTTTGTTTTTCTTTTCCTTTTTTTCCTATTTCCGTGTTTTAGTATAAAAGAATGACGCTTTCCAACTAATAGTAAGAATAATTGAAGTCATATATTTTTTCTTTAATCATTATAACAACACAATGGCTAGAACTAAGCAAACTGCAAGAAAATCTACTGGTGGTAAGGCACCAAGAAAACAATTAGCATCCAAGGCTGCAAGAAAATCAGCACCAGCATCCGGTGGTGTTAAAAAACCTCACAGATATAAGCCAGGTACCGTTGCTTTAAGAGAAATTAGAAGATTCCAAAAATCTACTGAATTATTAATCAGAAAATTACCATTTCAAAGATTAGTTAGAGAAATTGCTCAAGATTTCAAGACCGATTTAAGATTCCAATCTTCTGCTATTGGTGCTTTACAAGAATCCGTCGAAGCTTACCTTGTCTCTTTATTCGAAGATACTAACTTATGTGCTATCCACGCTAAGAGAGTTACCATTCAAAAGAAGGATATCCAATTAGCAAGAAGATTAAGAGGTGAAAGATCTTAAATTTAAAAGTATTTTATAATTATCAATTATATTTTATTCAGTGTATATTAGTTTTATATAGTTGTTGAATCAGCTACCGATTTGAAATATTAAAAACCTATCCCCATTCGTAGAGCATAAATTATTTTCTTTTTTTCTCTGCTACTTTGATTGTTCTTTGTACTTTGTTTTTGAAAAAATTATACCACAATGTCTACAAATACACCTACTATAAAAACGTCAAATGGGAATGAATTGCCAGCACCAAAGGCATTAATTTCGCAGTGGGGGTTATCTCCATTCCCAGCATGGGCATTCTCATCTGCACTTTTATCATCAATTGCAATTAGACCACCTCCACTTGTAGTTCAACAAAGTACAAGTACTACTTCAGGATTATTCAAAACCACCAGGGCAATAACCCCATATCCATCAAATGCACAAGTTTTACTTTTTTCTGCCTTTGTCGGTTTTGGTGGTTTCATGTGTTATGATCATGATCCGATTAATGGTGCTGCAGTTGTATCTGTTTGGAGTTTACTTTATTCATTATCAAATATGAAGAAATCTTTATGGAATCTGAAAATTTATCCAAAAGCTTTGGTTTCTTTTAGTTTAGTAAATTCAGCATTATATGGTGCAAAATACTTTAACATGTTATAAAAAAATGTTTACCTTTATTTTTTATTCTGTATTTATTTATAGTAATTCATCACCACTTTATTGGTAATAATGAATTTTTTATCGCATAATCTACAACTTCATCACTCTCAAACATTTCAATAAATTGTTGATCTAATGGTCTTTCCTTTGGATATGCAAACCTTCTATATTCATCGAAAATCATTGAATACGACCAATTTTGTAATTTACGTATACAACCAACAACACATCCAGTTCTATGTTTACCTCTATTACAATGAATTAAAATCGGATGATTTTCTGGATTAATCAATATTTTCAAGGCCTTTGTCACCAAATCAGGTTTAATTTTAACAAATGGTTCTTTATTTCCGCTTAAACCAATTTGATGAACAGTTATATTATTTAATTCATTAAATTTGATGTTTTCAATTGGATATTCTTCAGGAATCAAGCAGAGTATGGATTTCAATTTAAGAGTCTTCAAGTATTCGAAATTATCAATTCTGGGAAATGATGATCTATAAATTCCATCATAAACAATAGCAAAATTTTCCGGTGGTACAAATATTCCAACAATACTTTTACAAAACCGTACTTTCTCAAAATCATGTTCACATTGTACAATATGTTTTGCTTTCAAATTATCGTCTTTATCATAATCTTCATTCTCTTCATTAAGTTTCAAACTTTGTAAATAATCATTAACTAAGTCATTATCTGTTGGTACATACTTATCATATAATTCTTGTTCATTCAATTCGCCATTGTTTATGTATTCTATAATTTTTTTGTTATTCTCTAATTTGGAAAATTCATCATCATATGTACTTTTACGATGTTCAAATGTTTTCAAATCATCACTCACTATATGTGTAAATGAATTTAATGTGTTCATCGTAGGCCTTCCAACAATAACATCATCCGTGGGTATTGGGGTACTTTCAAATTCAAACATTTCATCCATATTTAACTTCTTTTCGTTAGTATTATAACGTGATTGTTCTTATTAACCTCTTAATAATCAATCCTGTGATATTCTTCTGTTTTTTGTCATGATGTGATTTGAAGATTCAGTTTTTCATTCTCATTGAACAGCTTAAAGACTAGAAGAATAGTCACCCGCGGTTTTGGTTGAATTCCGTGGAAGACCGGAAATCACATACGACAGAGACATACGCAGATAGAGATAGACAGATAAATCTTAACATACGTAAAGCATAGAAAGACTACAATACCTTCTAAAAATATGTGACCACGTACTATGATATATGTATTTAGTAATGTTAAAATGTTAGAATAAAGTGATTTGAGAATGAAAGAACAAAAAATACAAAAAAAATACAAAGAATAAAGAAAACAGATTTACCACATTTTTGCCAAATAAAGTACATGGGAAGTAGCTTGTAAGAATGAACGTTACTTATAGTTCATAAATGAACTCAACGTTTTGCAAGTCTGTTAAGTCTGCAAATGCCAACCTGTCAACATTTTGGATAACTTTATCTGCTTGCTCCTTAATTGCTTTTCTTTTCATGTTTCTTCTTTTGTAAATGATGTAAGTGCCAAATAATGCAATTGCCCCTGCAACATAAGCTACCAACATTGCCGTTTTTGCACCTGCATATCCCGGTGCTTGACTTTCTCTGAATGTTTGAGGCCCAACCATGTTGCCAACACAATAACCAACTAATAAAATAGTACTCAATGTAATCTTCTTTGTATGACCAGCAACGTTTGAAGAAACTAAAGATGCAGTACCTGCCATGTTAGTTGTTGAAATATAAACAAGATAATAACCTGTTAACATTGAACCTCTATGATTTGTAAATGCTAATAAGGCAGCACCAATAACACATAATAAATTAATTATAACCATTGAAATAATTTTAAAGTCTTTTAAATAATAATGACAAATATATGCAACTGCTGGCGGAAAAATTATATCAATACCACCACCTGGCATGTTCATTAACATTGATTGTGTTGATGAAAAACCAAAATCTTCATTAAGTAAAATTGAACCGAAGTTATTCAAACCACCATTTGGAATTGCATATGAAAATGCATATATGAAAATACAATAAGTTGCAGGATCTCTGAATGCTTCAATTAATTGATATTTCTTGAAATGTTTGTTACCAAAACCTTGTAAGTTAGATTTGGACCTTTCGATTGCATATAATTTATCCTTTTCATTCAAAAACCATGCTTTGACGGGAATGTCTGGAATATGAATTGCAGATGCAATTCCTAAAAGAACAGTAATTGAACCGGTGATAAGGTAGAACACTTTCCAAGAAGGAAAGTCATGATTTCCACCTCTATGAACCTGTAAACCATATGCAATTGAAGCACCGACCAAAGTACCTAGACCTTGGAACCCATACCATAAACAAGTTCTCATAAATTGTTCCTCTTTTCTGTACCATTGAGATGTAATAATAATGTAAGCTGGATTCATAAAACCTTCAAAAATACCCAATAAAGTTCTACATAATAAAAACGTAGCTGCACTCTTACATGCAGCATGACACATAAGCACAATGCCCCAGATAACAATAGCCGCACCCAAAGTCTTAGATAAAGGTAATCTTTGAAGCAACAAGTTAGCAGGATATTCAAAAACCAAATAACCTAAGTAAAATGATGAACCAACCCAACTATACTCCTCAGCCGTCATTTTCAAATCCTTTCTCAAACCCATGAGAGCAGCATATGAATTGGTTGTCTTATCCATCATTTGAACCGCCATTAAACCACAAATCATTGGCATGACAAACAAATCAACTTTTCTTAATAATTTTTTCTCATAATCTGGATCAAGTTCAAAATTTTTCAGATCTTCACCGTCAATGTACTTGTATGCTTCATCCATATCATTTAGATCCATATTATTAACTTCATTGTTAAGGGAGAGAATTGCCGATAACTGAGGACTGAGTGCCTTTACATCGACGGAATATTCATTTTTTGACCCTTTATCACTTTCAACAACAGATACCATTTTGTTAAAGGAAACATTTATTTGTGAACTCCGTAAACCATAAAGAAAGATATCTGGTTTATATAGAAGAAAATATTGGTTGCATTAAGTGTAGCATTATCCTACCAATGTTTATATAGTTCAGTAGAACTGGTAACTCTATCCGCCGACTCTGCAAAGTTCTCGCTTGCAAAAAGAGAATGGAAACTGAATCCGCCGGAAAGTTTAAATCTAATGCTAATCTATTATTTTTGTATTATTAATAGATAAATTTTTTTGATAGTACTAGTTAAAGAAACAAATGACTGTAAATTTCAGCGTCATTCACAGAATTAGTCAACGCCAATAAAAAGGACCAATTAAAAGTGTTTATATCATAAAATAATGTAATTTAAATCCCAGGCTTTGATACAAATTTTCTTATCTATCTATATACCGAATTGGTTATATACGTTTAAGTTAGAGCTAACATAAACCCATAGTCCTCTAAAACATTTCTATAATCAAAAAGAGTAAGATCATCAAACAAATCATGTATTTTCCAAACAGTTATAATGGCCTTCCTTAATTCAACAACACTACTCAACAGCCAGTTAGCTTCTAGAACGTCAAAGATCTGTAATGCTTTGACTCTTTCATTTTCGTCTCTTTCAAAAATATTGCTTGTTGTAATAATCAATAAGCACCAATTGGGGAAAAACAATGATTTTTTCATCCAACTTAATTGGTTCAGTTGAGCCCATAGCTCCGGTATTATTAAGTTATAATTATCATCAAGATATTCTGTTAACTTATTTCTCACTAAGATTGTATAAATGAATACTTTAATAGCAAGTAAATAACTCTTTGAACTTATTATTAATTCATCACAATAATCACCCCCAATCTGTATAATATGATCTAAATTATACCAGTATTTCGAAATTTTACTAACAAAATATGGTAGCCCAATAGTTTTCATTTCATAGTTGTAATTAAGTATTGTAATATCATAAATTATACATAATAATTGCGGGGAACATCCGTACATAGATTCAATTTGATTGTTTTTAAAAAGTGCAGGTATAATTGGCCATGGTGAAGACTCACAAAATAAAGTCAAGGATTTTTTGTTAAGTGTTGTAAGCAATAGAATATATCTTAATGAAAAGTATTTATAGGCAAATTTGAAAATATCACTATTAATAATTTTTTCAGTCGTTAGAGCACTAAATACAAAACTTGCTTCTGATAAATACCGTATCCAATCTTTGTTTCCTCGATTTGTGATTTCAATGTTACATAATAGTATAATTGTTACAACCAATTCCTCTAACATTTCTACCGCATCAATATGGAAATTATCTAAAATATCATGTAAATAATTAAGTGCATCGTTTTTATAATTCATAAATAGAGTATTATACACTTTCAATATCATTTCATCTTGTAAAGCAGGTTCTTTGGTTGACTCAGTCTTGATTAGGTTTAATGATGACAGTGCTAAGACCGAACAGTATAATGCAGGGAATTTATTACATCTGGGTATAACAATGTGAATAAATTCATTGTCCATTAATTCACTACCTGCAAATGATTTTGTCCTACTTAATACATCTGTGTATAATTTGAAAAGAAATGATTCACTTATTTGAGGTCCATAATTTGGATCCTTTTGTATGATTGACAATGCATTATCTGAAATTGTTTCAAATTCCGCTAATTCTATTTTATCAACATCAAATATTCTATCAATATTACTCACATCAAGTTTTGTGAAATTAATAAAATAAGTTTTTTCAAAACTAGGTGTTTGAACAATTGCTTTTTGTTGATTCTGTGTGTGCCAGTACAATCTTGATTTATATACACAATTCAAACGCAACCTTTCACATAGTCTACAAATTGGTTTTGTTTCATCACATTTCTTCTTCCGATTTTTGCAAGTTATACACCCATTTCTACTTTTTGATGCGTGCCTTCCCTTCATGTCAAAAAATGGTTATTCAATCTTGACCCAAAAGTGATAAATATTATCATACTGATTATCGATCAGTTATAAAATAAAGCCTAACTTTGTACTGGAATGCGCGCGCATTAACTTTCTAAATAAGCCGTCAAACAATAATAAGAATGGAAAATTTATCCGCCCACTTTATAAAAAGACGTTTATCTCCACAAATTGTTTGAGATTTGCTACTAAATAAAACTGAAAAATTATCAATGACTTCAGTCTTAATAGTGGGTTGTGGTGTTTTTGGTTTATCCACTGCTTTGGAGTTAGCAGAAAAGGGTTACATAGTTACAGCAATTGATGCCTATGAACCGCCATCTCCGTGGTCTGCCGCTTGTGATTACAATAAAATTATAAGGGCTGAATATGATGATGAAATATACACTTCTTTAAGTATCGAAGCAATTGAAATGTGGAAAAAAGATCCTAAATTTAAAGGAATTTACAACAATTGTGGTAGGGTTATGATTACTCCTGCCAGTTTTGTTGCTAGAAGGGATTTTGAAAAGAGAGGTATTGAAAATATGCAAAGACTAGGTAAAGCTTTAGATATTGAATATTTCAAAGGCGGTAAAGCACTGGGTAAGAAGTTTAAATGCTTTGATTCAAATTTAATTGGTGAAAATGAGCAATCAAAATTTAATCCTTACGGTGGATTAGCTCATTCTTCAAATGCAATGATTACAGTATATAATAAAGCCAAAGAACTAGGTGTTAAGTTCATGTTTGGTAGTGATTATTATGCAAAATCTATTAGAACAATTGGTGGTAAATCATGTATAGTTACTCAAGGTGGGTTGAACTTAACAGCTGATAAAATTCTTATTGCATTAGGCGCAAATACAGGGCGATTAGTTGATTTACAAAACCAACAGTCTGCAACAGGCTTATTTGTTACTTTTATACAATTAACAGATAGTGAATATGAGAAGTACAAAAATGCTCCTGTTTTATTTGATGCTGAAATGGGATATTTCTTCCCACCAGATCCGGAGACTAAATTATTGAAAATTGCATTACCTGGTATGGGTGCTTGTAATTCAGTCACAAGTCCACATGCTCCAGAAACAAAAATTTCATTACCAAGATTTAAAAATGAAAATCCAAAGGATACGATTCCTAAAAAGGGTGAAGCTGACGTTAGAAAAATACTTTTGAAATATGTCCCAGAATTAGCTAATCACAAACTTATTGATTCAAAAATATGTTGGATTGGTGATACAAAGAATTCAGATTTTATTATTGATAAAATACCCGGCCTTGATAACGTGTATGTTGCCTCTGGAGATTCAGGCCATGGTCTCAAATTTCTTCCGAACATTGGTAAGTATATAGTTGACAAATTGGAAAACAAACTGGACCATACATTAAGTGAACTGTGGAAATGGAATGGTGGGGAAGAGTTTGATCCGGCTAGTTGTCCTTGGAGATTGGGAACCGATTATCCTGATATTAAAGATGTAGATTTTTTAAAAGAAGTAAAATCAAAATTATAGCTTATATATAAACCATATAATGATTTATAAATTAGTTTTATATCATTTTATTCCTATCAGTTTTTATGGAAGTGTCATACATGCGCAGTTTCACAACCCTAACACGAATACAACCTAAATTCAAACCAGTGGAAAGAAACGTGTTTCGCAGTGTAATGAAAAGTAGTCTTAAATGCGGGGAATATGGGCCTTGTAAAATGCTATAAAAATATAGAAGGTATTGTAATCAACTGGACCAATAACTAATAAAAAGGTGACTTTTTTAGATTCCACCCCTCCACTGAAGTAAAAAGAAATTAAAAAGTTAACCAATGAATTCTCAGATTTCAAACTCAATAGAGTACAATATACTCTTGTTGGAACCACCACCATATAATAAATATACACCCGTGAAATCAAAAGTTACTGCAAAGGTTACTATAAAATTTCACAAGCAACTTCAAAACGTCTCAGGAATAACATGTGGAATAATTGGATTTGCAGTGATAATGAATCAATATCATGATTTCAAGCAAGTAGCCAGAGACACATACGGTTCCCTTAAAACAATTAAAGAGGGGCATGAGTTCTTGAATATGTACCATGATGTTGTATTACCTTCTCAAAATTGTGATGGTTATAATTGTAATGGTAGCCGCTATACGTTTGAACCAGGTGAAATGGTAGAATATACATGCAACATTGATATCCCCTATGACAGGTGCTTACCCAGTTCTTGTAAAGATTTTGGTGACAGTGGTGGATCAATCACAATCAGGTACGGCGTGTACGCAGAAGTTGATCGATATGGTTCAAGCCTTCAATTAAAAACCGAGAAACATAGTTCATTTCAAATTCCAATTATTTATCAATCTGGCGAAAACCCCATTTTAAAACACTTAAAGCAAGTTCAACCTATAAATTATAAGGAAACAAACACTTTTGAAAGTAAAGTTAAAAAGTTTTATTTTGATGAAAATACAAATGCACTAATTCCAACATCAATAGAAAAATCACGTTTGAAAAGTAGGTTTATCCGGCAACTATGGGATAATAATTATAAACTCGAGGTGTATAATAACCTTACCAAGTCAATTCCACTTACGATAGAGATGGTCGTTCCACCTTCATTTGATTTGGGTAAACCTTTAGAAACTCAATTTTCATTAATTTTCATTTCAGATTTAGCTTCCATTGGGATGAAATCCAACCAAGGTAAGGATTTTGTTTTTAATGGACAAAGTACACGCTTAGGATTGTTCACAATTGAATCATTAACTCTTAAGGTTTTGAATACTTTGCATCTTGAGTGTGGAGAGCCTCATTTGTATGATAAATTAAAACGCCAAACGGATTACAAGGTGGGCACAAACAATCTTTTTAGTAAAAGTTTTGGAAGAAACCACCGAGTGAATATGAATATGCTAACAAAATTTTTAACTGTTAATTTCAAGGATGTTTCATTTGATCTTAAAGATTTTACATACAATAAAGTACAAAATGTATATTCTTATGAATTGTCAAATGAGTATTTAACTAGGAATGCGAGTGTGGACATGAGTGCAACTTTTGATAAACTATTGGGAAAATACACCATTATGACATCTGGATCAATGTCAACCTGGTATTCAAATACTGCCAAGCTTATTTTTATCTGGAAAGTATCTGATAATCTTATTCAGAATAAAGAATATGTATTTACGACAGATTCTTGTCCAGATTTTTTTGTGCATGTAAATAATGATTGTGAAAGTATTCTTAATACAAACATCACAGGCAACAAAAATCATAGGGTTGACCCTCCACCATCTTATAAAGATGTCACCGGATCTCTCTAAGTTATTCTGAACAACGAGTTTAAAAATCAAACATAAACTCTCGTGTTGAATTTGTTTGAAAAAAAAAGGCTCCCCTGGACCCTACCTTTAATGTATTTTTAATTTAATGGAACATAATTAACTTTTTTTTTAGTTCTCTCTTTAACAATAAAAATATTCATGATTTTTTTGAAATGATTAAAAAGGATTATAATTTAAAAAATCAAAGAACAATGCGTTGATTGAACAAAGTAGCAGAAAAATCATATTTATCATTATCCATTTATAATAACTTCAAAAAAGAATAGAAATACTGAACCAGCTAGCAAATACATAATCATTTTGGTCTTACTAAATTATTGCTATAATAGTAAGTGTCCATCTACTTTTAACCATGCAGTTGATATGTGCTCATTTAAATCATGGTATGTGGTAGAGGAAACAATACTGTTCTAAAAAACTGTAGAAATGAGAAATTCAAAAAAAAAGGCGCTCACTTTTTTCAACATGTTTTTTTAGATTTGTTGACGTATTGTGCAATGAAGACGGTGTTCTCTTAGAAAAATAACAGATACGTTCACAAATGGTATGTATAATGCACACCCTATGGCGATAGAAATTATTGAAAAAAAAGATTACTAACATCTAATCATAGTCTGCTCTTTTCAATTTTGCATCTCTTTTGCAAGTCATCATTCTACTAATATGCACATCCACGTATATCCATTCAATGTGGCCTGCTGTATTAGATAAAAATCAAACTGGTATACTGGGACTTTTCTGGAAATGTGCACGTATAGGTGAAAGATTATCACCATACGTATGCATTTGTTGTATTATAATGGCAATCAATCAACTTATAAGTTAAATTAGCTTTTTTTATAAAGTTCTATATAAAGCATCAATCAATCAATCAATCAATCAATCAATCAATCAATCAATCAATCAATCAATCAATCAACTAAATTCTGTTATTTCTGATTCTCCACTACTTAACTTATTAATGTTATCACTACCAACAATTGGTCCATATCTCATTGCATCAAGTTTACTGTAAATTGAACGAACCATACATAAATTCAAATCAACATCCTCAAAGTCATCATCGTCATCATCTTCATTATCTTCATCATCCTCACTTTCTTCTTCGGCACCTCCCTTTTGCAACTTCAACTTATTCTTTTCTGTAACAATTCGTAATTTTTCATATCCAATGAATTCTAAAACTTGTTGATAAAAGTCAGGATCTGATGGTAGTTGATAAAACACAACGTTTCTTACACCTCTGATGTCAAACCTTTTATAAAAGTGTAATCTCTCCGTGTATAACATCAATGTTGCAGATGATGAAGTATTTTGAAACAACGCTCTGTTTCTTGTCAGTTGACTATTTGATGAATATTCATCAATTGCAACAAATGAAATTCTAGTTTCATTTTTCAAGTATTTCTTAACTCTTAAGTAGTCAAAGTAACTTGGTATATACACCAATGTACCATATTTATAACTTGATTTATTGGTGATTTGTGGTAAAACAACATTTTTGAAAAATTCAAATCTTTTATCAGGTTCATTTGTAATTGAACTCATATCAATATCAAATCTTGTGAATACCTGTTTTAGTTTTTCAAATTTATTAATCAATCCTAATTGATATAGCTTATAATTTGTTGAATCGACTACACTCATCGATTCAACCGGAATATATGATGTTAAACCTGAAAGTAAGTTCTTTGATTTTTTAAATAATGATATCATTTCTGGTGTACAATACTTACTGAAATTTAAGATTTGTGTAATGTATTCATTTTGACCATTAATAGCCCACATCCTGATTCTTGAAAAATCAACATTAATAAAATCTTTTGGAGTTTTGTTCAAATGTTTATTTAAGACTGTTGCAACATTAGACCAGTTTTGCATCATCATACCTTCAGATTTATCTAAAATACAAACTTCAATGGAACTTAAAAAGTTGTTTTTCATACCTTGTTCACCTTTATGTTTATCATCCTTACCATTCTTTCTACTTGATGAAAATTTACTATTAATTTTGTCAAACAGTTTCAATAATCCAATTGGTGATGCAATTATAATGTCCGATTGCTCTAATGGTGAATATAATTTTAAAGTTTTTCTTGTGTATTTCATAC
Organism: Pichia sp. NRRL Y-12827; assembly: GCA_030570315.1. Taxonomy (NCBI): domain Eukaryota; kingdom Fungi; phylum Ascomycota; class Pichiomycetes; order Pichiales; family Pichiaceae; genus Pichia; species Pichia sp. NRRL Y-12827. Next base: position 94,814 of record JAJLVN010000026.1, read on the forward strand.
CCAGGACAAACATATCATTTGAGTTACCATCAAAGTACTCTTCAAAATCTTTGGTTCTTGCATGGTAGACTCTATCACTAATTTTGGAATCATCGTAAAACTGTGTTTTAAATTTTTTCTTATTTTCAACGTTTTCCATTTCAAAAATCTTAATGATCTTATTAACAACTTTATACGCAAAATTTCTACTGGGCAATAAAATCAAAACCTTTGGTCTTGTGTATCCCTGATCTCTAAATTCTGGCTCATCTCCAACTTCAATTCCTTCTTTCATTTTAGTTTCGTATAAATGCTTTTTTTCATTATTGTTCAAAACTCTATCCCTTGTTTTCAATAAATGATTCATTATATGTAGGATGTAGTAATCTTGATATTTTTCTTTGGTGTTTTCATTGTTCCAAAATTGGAAATTGACAGATTCATAAGTTAATAGCGATTCAATTAAATTAGTATCCAATTCATCAATGTTATCTAAATTATTAATTTTATCTGCAACTCTCTTTTTAACATTATGATATTTTAATTTGCCACTTAATGTTGATCCAGATTTATCCTTTGTTAATATCGCGTCATTGACTTGTGGATATCCATAATTGTATTTGATGTATTTGTCACTATCATCTTTATCATCCAGTCTGATTTCTTCTTTGCCAAACAATTTTAATCTTTGTTCTTTGGCAGTTAGCGATTCGTATTTATCGATGACTGTAGAAATTTGATCTTCTTGATTGAAATGGAGATTGAATGAATCAAATTTATTCAGGACGTCAACATCATCTTGCTTTTTTTCTTCATCATCAAGTACTTCTTCCTGCGCATCTTCAAAAGCTTCGTCTTCTTCACTCTCACTTACCTCTTGATCTTTTAAATCTGCAGTTTTATCATCATTTCCACTAAATTCATCAAACTCGTGTTCAGATTTAAGTAATGTAACTAATGCAGAGTAAGCCATTTTATTCCGACCTTTATGACTTCTTTTAGATGCAATCGTAACTTTTTTGGTGATTTCATCATCGTAATCATCACCATCATCATCATCTACAATATCATTTTCTTCAATTTCTTCAACGTCTTCTTTGACTATATTTTTTGTAAATTTTCTCTGTGTTGTTCTTGTTACCGATCTAAGTCCAGATCTTCCAAACTTTGATCTTTTCTGTCTTTTAACACTATTCGAAAGCGCATTCCATTCAGCTTCACTCATTGTTAATCAGATTGCTTCTTTCGTTGTGTTTTATAAGTTTATTAGAGTATTAAAAGTGTCAAAAGATCCAAGAAAATAAAAAATTAGGTTATGAAAAATATTGAAAATTTTTTTTTTTTTTTTTTTGAAACATCACCAAGTTTTGAAATCATGTCTTTATCAGGCCCTTTCTTCACCTAGGTCAAGTACCATAATATGGCAAACATTACAAACATGTCACAGAATCGACTGCCTACAAACGGAGAAATTCAAGACGCTACCAAAGTTGAACGATCCGTTTCACCACCATCCAGAGCATCATCCAATTCAAACATTAAATCAAATCAATTGAATAAAATCAGCATAACAAAATTTCAAGATGCTTTTATACGTGTATTACGTATAGTATTTTCAACTATTTATCTAATTTATATTATTCTTACCATTCCTTTGAGTTTTGAAGTTGGTGGCTTAAACTGTGGATTGGGCTACTCATTAACTATAACAATATTATACTTTTGTTTAGCAACTTTGAGAGTTTTAAAATATCACAGAATTATTTCCAGTTTTTTATACTATTTACAACATTTGTTGTTACCTACATTGTTATCATTTTTTCTAACCTCATTCAACGGTGATTCGGAAATTAAAGTTTCCAACATTTTTGAAAAAATTTGGTGGAACTATATCATCGAATTTTGGAAATTTTTTTTAATTAATTCAACACCATTATTTACAATCCTGGAAGGTTTTTGTTCATTATTATCAGTTCAAGCTCTTGGGCAGTTATTCAAGTATTTCATCAAGAATAAAGCAGATACTTGGTCTATTTTAAATTTAGTTTTGAGTTCATGTATTCTATCAACAAGTATTTACTTTGCAGCTAAGATTTATATTTCTCCAATGATTGATTTGGAAAATGTTGGTTTGATCAGTGCTTCTTTATTGGGTTCCGTTTTTACATTAACGGCATTAATCACCTTTTATGCAATTTACTATAATAGAGCTACTACATTAGAAAGTTCATTAATGGTTGCATACATTGTTAAATGCTGTTACGAGTTATTTCCTGAACTGTCCAAAAACAATATCAGCTCACTGTACAAGTTTGTTTTCAACGAATTCAAGAAAATTGACAATCAAGCAAAGCAATCATTAAACACTGATACCATTAATATGTCTAAATTTTTTAGTTATATTAATATAAGTTCAACAATTGATAAGATTAAAGTTTATTGGAATAATGAAGAAATTATCTCAAATAACTATTTAATCAACAAACTGCTTGATTTAACTGATGTTTTGAATAAAGCTGGTAAAATGTTAGTTAATTTTATACTTGAGCATTTTCCAAGATCTTTTGAACCATTATGGGATTTTTTCAAGATTTCGATCAATAACTTAACTTTTTCAATTTTGATTCAATTGGCATACAGGATTGCAGTTTTTTTTGCAGCAACTAAAATTATCCCTATTTTATCACCAATGAATAATCCCACAACCACTAATCCACAGCCTTCAACTTCAAGTAGATTGATTTATCTATATTCACCATGTATTATCATTGCAGTTTATACAAATTTGATGATTCAATATAATTATGAAATTGAAAAGGAAACTCATTTATATTCTTGGCTACATAATAAATTATATGAAATAATCTTTTTTGATTCAACGACTGCTAGTACAACTGCGTCTAAAATAATCACATCAGTAACAACATCCACAACAACCGCAGTCACATCAACACTATCATCAGTAAACAACTCAACTGTTTTATCACATTCTTTATTTACATCTATTCATACATGGCAATTTTGGAATTGGATCAATATATTTGCTGTTTTGCTACTGTACTTCTCCGAGTTGGTTAGTTATGACCCAGAAGATAGTGCATTTACAGATCATTGGAACTAGAGTTTATTTCTCTGTTTCTTTAACTTGCTTTTTTAATTAATCCTTTTTATCATCATATATTTCCTTTTTTAAACTTTACTTTTTTTCAGCGTGTTTGGTCTCGTCATTAGTTTTCTGCCTGTTGTATATTAGTTTCATTATTTAATTCATTTTGTCGTCAGAAATAAATCGTAGTTTATTGAATACACATCAAACTACAAAAATGCTATTTACATGTATGTTTTACTTTTTCATTTTTCAATCAAATTAATCCATTCATTCATATCATCGATATATTCAACATCTTTAAGTTTACCAGCTAAGACCTTAGCCCTTGTGAAATATTTCAAAGCATCATTATAATTCCCATCATTATAACTCAACATACCTAAAGAAGCAGCAGAAACCATCTCTGATTTTTCCAATGCAGGTTTGAACATTGCTTCCCATTCTGCAATATTCTGGCCTAGGTGATTAGCCTTAATCATCTTCTCTTGCTTTTTCATTGTATCACATAAACTCAAAACTTTAAGAAAGATTCTTTTTGATTCTGACATTGTTGTATTTAAGACAAATTCCTTTAATTCGGGTGAAGATAAATTGACAGTTACTGGTTTATTATCTTGCATTATTTCAATTTCTTTGCCCTTTGGAAAATCTTTGTTAATTGATTGATATGTTGATTGTAATTCAACACCCAATTTTGCTAGTGTTAATGTCAGTCTTGATGGATGATCAAAACACCTTTGAATTATAACTGAATTACTTGTTAAATTTGAAATTGCAGAACTTATATCATTTGCTTCAATACTCAAGTTTGCATACATATCCTTTGCATTGATTAAAACTCTTGTAAAAACAGGCCAAGCTTTAACGTGTAATCCTAGTAATTTATTTTCTGGTGTTTGTTCAGTTGTAAAGAGTGGTAATTCAATCGGAACTTTAGATTGTTCATCAATAATTCTTTGTTGTTCATCTTCTGGTAAGTGATTGATTGATTTCTCTAGATCGGCTGTAATTAATTCAAGTATATTTCTGTTATTAATGTCATTTAAGATTGATAGAAATGGGGGATAAGCTTCAATGATCCTCTTTTGAGCTTCAACTATATTGAACATTAGATTTTCCCTTGCAACATTAACATCTTTAGACGGCAAAAGACATGCATATCTAATCGAAATAACCAGTGATCTTAAAATTGCAAAATCAAATGACTCATCTTGTATTAAACATTTAAAGTCATCTCTATGAGTAAATGCGTTCAAATAGGTTTCTGATAATTCTTTATAAATTAATAATGCTTTACCATATTGTTTATCAATTTCATACAATTCCGCAATTCTAACACAACATGACGTATAGCATGGTGAAATGTGTTCACACTCTTCTGAATCTAATTGTTGTAATGCTTCAATATAATAAGTTATTGCATCATCAATTTTTTTGTTCGATTCAGATTCAATTGCTTTACTTATTAATGCTAATGTTTCTTCTGAAATAAAATCTGTATTTGCAGGCGTCATTGCATTTATTAAATCAACACCAATGAATGCCAATGAAAGAAACGCAAGACCAAAAACTGTATATGTTCTTAATTTTGATTGTTTTGGAATCTCCGTTCCAATTGGTGATATGACTGGATGTACTTTTGATTCAACTGGCTTGAAAGGTTCAGGAATTTTATCAGATTGAAAAAATACAGGTGGTGTAGTTGAATTGGTTGATGATTGTGTTGGTGGAACCAGTTTTTTTTTTATTTCAGATTGAAATTGATTCAGAGATGGTTGATTTTTAATATCTTCTGATTTCAAATCACTGTAAAAGCGGAACACACTATACAACAAGTTATTCGTCTTTTTTAATGATAGTCTTCCAGTAGCTCTAAGCAGCATCATCAGTAATTATCTGTGTTCACTTGCTTTTGTAACAAATGAGAAATGTTGAAGAGGTAACACTACTTTCAAATTCTCATGTCTCTTGTAGCGAATATACTTATATTGCTGTCATGAATTCCAGAAAATCAGCCAGGCTCAACTTCCGATAAGTAGAGTTAGCTGAGGTTGATACTACAATTGATAATGTGTGGCAGATATGCATTACCAGTTCAGCCAGAACAATTACCAGAATGGTTTTCAAGGCAGGAAATTACGGTAGATCGGTTTGAAAATGCAGAGAGAAAAACAAAACATGAGTATAACATTGCCCCAACTTCATATGTCCCGGTATTTATAAAAACGGGAGGAGGTGGTAGTGATGAGGATAAAAAGAAACATGGAATTGTGGAATACATGAGGTGGGGATTTATTCCTGCCTGGATCAATACAAATGAAGGATTGAAAAAGAATCGATATTCCACATTCAATGCTAAAATAGAAAACTTAGAATCTAATCGTATGTGGAAAAGTAATTTATCACAAAGATGCGTTATTCCTGTTAGTGGATACTATGAATGGAGTCAAGATGGTAAAAAAGCACCTTATTACATCAAAAGGAAAGATGATGAATTGATGTTTCTTGCTGGATTATACAATCATAGTGAAATTGATGATGAAAAAATTGGTTCATTCACTATTATAACACACGCGGCGCCAAGTTGGCTAAAATGGCTTCATAAAAGGATGCCTGTTGTTCTTAATCCTAAAGAAGAAGCATTTGATTTGTGGCTATATGGTGGAAATACCGAACTGGATAAAATTTTAGCAGTTGAAGGCCATAAAGACCTGGTCGAATGGTATCGTGTTGATTCAAGTGTAGGTAACAGTCGAACAGATAATAAAAGGTACGTTCTACCATGGAAAAATCCATTTGAAGAATTAACAAAGAGAAAAGCTGCAGATTCTCAAACTCAGAAGATAAAAAGGGTAAAAAAAGAATAAAGAATATACTTTTATGGTGTAACCGGATAGACCGTTGTCTTATGTAATGGTGATCATTATTGAAACACTTGTAGTATTAAAACAGAGACACACACAAACTCCTACATTCTTTACCTTGGGATTCGGTATTCTATCTATACTTCGACTATACGCATCAGGTTGAAAAATAAGAAAAAACTTAAAAAAATATTTAAATTTTAAAGATTTTTGCACTTTGAAAAATTTTATTTATTGCATGCAACTATTTTTATTAATAAAGGTGAATTAATCCACACAAACACCCCACCCCCTCCATGTCTTCTAATAGAGAGAGAATTGTCACTGTTAGGAATCCAACAGTACCGACACAAATTTCCCCAGAACAAAAGTTCTGGAAAGGATTCACCAACTCTCAACTTGTTAAGGAACATAATGCAATTACACACATAAATTTTGATCCTAACAGTCCACACGATTTTGCTGTTACTTCATCAACAAGGGTGCAAGTGTTTTCTTCAAAGACTAGAAAAGTCGTTAAAAATTTTACAAGATTTAAAGATACAGTTTATTGCGGTGAATTCAGAAATGATGGTAAATTATTAGTTGCTGGTGATGCATCTGGCTTAGTTCAAATATTTGATGCTCATCACCCTAGAACTTTACTTGTCACTATCACACCAAGTTCACATCCAACGCATATAACCAAGTTTCATCCAACCATAAATACTCAATTATTAACATGTTCAGATGATAGAGTTGCAAGATTATATGATATTTCACAATCTGCAAAGCCAATCATTTCATTCAATAATCACGACGACTATATTAGATCTGGTATGTTTATACCAACGTCACCAAACTTAATTGCAACAGGATGTTATGATAACTTTATTCGTATATTTGATACAAGAATTGGTGGTAATGATCCAATTATAAAATTCAATCAATCATCTCCAGTTGAAGATATGTTATCTAATAATCCAACCACCATTTTATCCGCTGGTGAAGGTGTTGTTAAATATTGGGATTTGGTTGCTGGTAAATTATCTAGAAGTTTACATAATTTTAATAAAACTGTTACTTGTTTAAGTAATGCAGGTGAAAAGGGTATCTTAGTGGGTTCTATTGATGGTCATGTTAAGGCATTTGATACGACAACTCCAAATTGGGATGTCAAGTTTGGTTGGAAATTTGGTTCAGGTGTTTTAAGCTGTGGTGTCTCACCAGATTTCAAACATTTAGTTGTTGGTTTAAATTCAGGTTTATTAACAATTAGAACCAGAAAAAATGCAACAACTGAAAATAACGCAACAGCTAATATATCAACTAAATTCAAACAAGATAAATCAAATGCATTTGCAAGAATGATGCGTGGTTCTGATTTCAAAGGTGAAGGTGAACATCATATTATTGATGAAAAGGTTACTTATAAAAAGTTAAAACCTTTCGAAAAAGACTTAAATGCATTCCGCTGGTCTGATGCTTTGAATAGTGCATTACAAGATGGAATGGAAAAGGAATTCACAGTTACATGTCTTGAAGAATTGAAAAAAAAGGGTAAAATCCGTATAGCGTTGTCAAATAGAGATGACACATCACTAGAACCATTATTAACCTGGTGTTTAAAGTCAATTGATGATCCAAGAAATGTTAATATAATAGCAGATTATGTTATTTGTATTTTAGAAATGTATGATGATTTAATTTCAAGAAAACCTGTATTAGAAGAACTTATATTGAATCTACAAAAAAGAGTTGATATTGAAATTAAAAAATCCCAAGATGCTGAACGTATAATTGGTATGTTAGAATTACTTAGTGCATAAGTTGTATAAAATTTTGTCCATAATAAAATAATAATAGATGCTTCTATCTTCTACGTTTAAATCGCCCTTTACCACCCCTGTTAATCTTTAGTCTAACAAAATTATTTGATAATGGATGCTTTCCAGTACTTTTAGTTTTACCAACATTGAGCTCTTTCTGTAATTGTTCTAGATTTTTACGTTGATAAATCTCATCTTCTTCAAACTCATCGTTGCTATCGTTATTCTCAGGTTTGCCAACTTCTTCACCTAGATTGCCATCAAATTCTAATTTACGCGTACCAAAAGCAAGTGCATGAATATCTAATTTATCAAGATTATCCTTAATATCCAAACTTTCTGTACGTAATTTAGCACGTCTTGTTGATCTTTTGATTGTTTTGATTTTATTACGAAGATTATAATGTGGATCAAACACTTTGGTAACATCATCAGCGTCTGGTTCTTCACCCTTCGTATCATTCTCATTTTTTGTACTTCCAATATCTACCGATTCTTCATCAACTTCAGTTTTATTTACTGGTTCTTGCTTTGGCATGAATATTTTATCATCGTTCATCAACTCTTGTAAATCAGTGAGGTTTCTTTTAAGTCCCACAATATCTCTATGTAATTCAAACAAACTCTTTCCTGTCCTTTTTATTATTGGACTTGGTTCAATGTTACTTTTTGCATTTGAATTTTGTTCTTGGCTTAGTGTATCATCATCACTTAATATTATATTTGACAATGGCTGATCATCATCCTGATCACCAAGTTCATCACTGAAATATTCTTCCTCACTCCATTGGTCACAAATTATAATTTCATCAACATTATTTACCTTTTGTATTTGTGTTCTCAAATATCTTGGTGTTTCATTTACTGCTGCTAATGATTTCGAGGTTTTTTTAGTTGGAGTTGTATTAAAATCTAACTTTCTCGATGCTGTGTCTAATGATGAATAAGACAATGCCGATGTTGTTTTTGAAGGTGTTTTAAATATTTCATCATCGCCAGCATTATAAATTGGATCCAGTTTTATACCTAAATTTAAATCAAGTTTTGAATTATTTGCTCCTACTTTTGATTTCACTGGTGATATTTCAAGTTTTTCAGGTGATGTTTGAATATCAAATATCGTTAAAACACGTCCATTTAATTGTGGTGTCGGTCCTATTTCTGTAACGTCATTTAATTCATCTTCGTCTGTATCACTTTCAACTACAGTATGTATATGATTATGGAGTGGTAGTGAGTCTGGTTCTTTTTTTGAAGATATACTATTTCCATCATTTTTTCTCTTTTCAACTATGCTAGTTTCCTTTTTTTCTAACTGTTTACATTTCTTTTCTAAATAGGTATAATACTCGTTCAATTTTTTGACTACCTTTTCATCATTTTCGGGATCTTTTAAACTATCAATATAATTTGAAAGTTTTCGTATCTTTCTGTATAATCGTAGTTTATTTTCAATGGAACTGCCTTTTCGTACAGATTCTCCAGAATGTAATTTCAAATCTGATTTCAACTTTTTTGAATACTTTTTCAACGATTCGTACTTTTTTTGAAATGATAATGTTGTCATTATCCCATACTTGTTAAAAGCAAATTACCATTTAGACCTAAATCTATTATGTGCAGTGAATTTTTGGATGCAAACACGTAAAATCGCTATACCGCGTTTTACTCGGAAGACATGAACTTTGTGGGAAAAACGTAAATTTCCCAGTAAACTTTCATGAAAAACGTAGCTGTTCTGAATACTAATTAAATTATGTTTAATTATTATATAGAATGTTTTACAAAAAGGTATTAATTCCAGATACGACCACCATTCATTTGTTCGCCGACATTGGAAGGTTTATAAACTTCATAAATCTTTGGACTACTTTTCTTTAAGAAATCCAATTCGCCCACAATGAAATCATTACATAAAGATCCCCAGTTTGCACCATCAAATCCCTGGAATGGAATCTTCTTTTCACAAACGTAATGATTGATAGTACCCCAAAGGAATAATTCTAAATCAAAGTTAACTCTTGGAAAATCTTCACCTAAGTTACGGATCTTTTGACCATCTAAATTATCGGTCCACTTATTTTCCATAATCTTGAATGGATTCATTTTTGGATCATGAACATGATAAAACATTGGATTTAATGCATCTGATGTGAAGACGTTTGTATAATAAGTATCATAGTTATATTTGAATTCTTCGCCTTTGGCTTCCATATCTTGTCTCAATTGAGTTTGAGTCTTTATTAATAATTCATAATCTTCTAATGGATTGTACTGAACCATCGTTGAATGTTCATAATTTTGTTCATGGTTAAACCAACCAAAGAACCTTTCTGGCTTTTTGTTGACTTGATAATATTTCAAGCCATAAAAGTTAGCAGCTGCAACCCAAGTTTCCTTATCACCTTCGCCCGCACCACCTTGTGATAATAATGGATAATAACCATATGGACCGTCATAATTATAGTAAAGGGCTAAAACTAAGGTTCTGAAGTGTTTCTTTTTATTGATTAACATTTCACCAGATTCAGTTGTCCAATCAGGAATTGTACCGGCTCTATCGTGATAATTGACAGCAGTTGTAATATCATCACCTTGATTATAGGATAAAAACTTGGGATTAATAAAGAAATCATTCAAATGTCTAACTGGAACCATACCAACTTCAGTACCTCTGATTTCATAGTATAACGGAGATGTAGTTCTTCTCCATAAATCAGGCCAGGTGATCATTTGATATTCCTCATAAAGTTTGGAACCAAATAAAACATCAGGATTTGTCACTGGGAAACTATCAGAATCTAATAAGAACGCATTTTCAAAAGATGATCCTAATAACGCAAAAGCTTTATATTGATAACCTTGAATATCAAAATTCTTTAAACTCTTTGGGCCAAAAATTCTGTACATTTCGATACATCTTGCATTCAACTTTGGTAAAATTTTTTCACAAAATTCATATTCATAGTCATTCTTGTTTGGTAAAAAAACTTCAACTGGCTTGGTAGAACCAACCTTTCTTAAGGTTTCAATGCCTAGTAATGCATACCAAGAATAAAGACCACCACCAACAACAACGTAACCATCACCACTATAAAAGTTTGGTGAAATATCAGGTATACCCTTAACAACGTTTTGATGTTTAATTTTCAAATCATCAACAAAGTTTTGAGGAAATTCGAATTTTTCATATAATTCGTGTTCACTTAAATGATCATCTGCACTTTCATGAAATAAAACATTATCAATAACAGGCTTACCATTCTCCAATGTCATACGTCTTTTCAATGGGAATGATAAATGGTTACGTGCAATCAGCTTCAAAATATGAGAAAAAAAGTTTTGAGATGTTATGTCACCTTTGATAAATTCTTCAGATTTGATTTTATTGAAATTATCTTCATCTGGTATTAAAGAATCAGATAGTAAGTTAGTTCTATCATTATCACCTTTGTTCTTTCCGATATCTTTGGCAGATTTTTCTTTACCTTCAGAATTTAGTTTGTGTAAAAAAAGTTTGGAATCTTTATTTTGAACAACATTTAAGTCTTCATTTGCCATATTACCAGTTGAACCATAATTAACAATACCATTATGGTTTGAATCGAGATACAATTTTTTTAGTTGCTCTGCATCATTCAATAAAGCTTCTTCTTCTGCATTCTCTGTGATAATAATATCGTTATTTAGCTCATCAGATACTGTATGTTCTGCCTTTTGTGTAGCTTCATTGACTTTGTTGAAATATTTATTTACAGCATCGATATCGAAAACTGATCCAAACATGTTGTTCTTGGTGATGCTGTTGTCCGATTGGGCAATTCCATGTGCTGCATACACCAAACTAGTTATAATAGCAGCCAGTACCAAAACTACTATAGCAGATCGTGTTCTTCTTGATATCCTCTTTGCCATGTTTTGTTTTATACGGAAAGAAGTAGAGAAATAAAACTCCAGAAAACCCACTTACCTAAACAAAACAATTCATGTCGCCAAGTTGGAAAACACACCGTGCAAAAAACGGAAAAATAAAAGAAATAAAAAAAACCGTCGCGTTTTGTTTCTTCGCTTTTCAACATGAATTTCTTGATCTTCAATTTTCCTGTTGTTATTACTGCAAAAGTTGCTGTTGCTAAAAGTGTTTGTTTCTAAGCCATATACAGGCACAAATATGAGCACTTTCAAATACATCTTATTGACTGCCCTTGTGGTTTTTTCTGTGCTTAACATCATATCAGTCAATGTGGCGAACACCTCTGTCCACGACCCCAAAATCCAGCAGGCGTTTAAGACAGCTGCTGAACTACGTGCAGCTGCTAAAGCGGGCAAAGAAGCTAAATTAAATGAAGACACCATTCCTTTGGCTATCAAAGATCACAACGGCAATATTATGACATTAAACAGACACAAAAATGTTCATTCGCTGTCAACGACTCTTGATAGATTGCTCTACAATTTCCAATACAACCCAAATGATGACGTCGAAAACAATATTTTTCAAATTTGGACCTCATCTGAAGTTAACAATCCAGAACTATTCCCATCTTCATGTGTCGACTTAGTTAATAGATGGAAATCAGCTAATTCTGATCATCATCATTTACTAATGTCTATTGATGAGGCAGAATATGATATTGTTGATATAATGAGACCAGTTGTGCCGGAGGTTGTCGATGCTTTAAGAATTCTGCCAAATGATAGATTAAAATTTGAATTTTTGAAATACTTATTGATTTATCTTCATGGTGGTGTTTATGCAGATATTGACACAAACAATGTGAAGCCAATCAAGCATTGGTTTAAGACAGAGACAATTTATACAAAGTTATGGTTGGGTATTGATTCAGACAGTAATACAGCAAACTGGATGGACCATTACCAACGTAGGTTAACATTTAATAACAACATATTCCGTAGTAAGGCATATCATCCATTATTAGCAAGATTAATTGCAAGAATCACTTTTATAGCACACACCCAAAAAGCAACAATTGAATCGATTGATTGGGATAAAGAATTTTCCAATTACGATGCATCTGGCTCTCCCTTAATTCAATTTACAGGTACTGCCATTTTAACTGATACCGCTTTTGAATATATGAACAGCTTGGATGAGTACATGTTTTTCACTTCCTTGAAAAATGAAAACTATAACCAACAAAACGTTAAATTAGCAAAAAAAGTCTTCGGCCCTAATGTTGATAATTCTCAAAAATTTTCATACAAATCATTCACATTATTAAGTAGTCCTGTTCAAGTTTCCGATTTGGCAATTTTACCAAAGATTTCATTCACTGGTTATGATTCTGCTCAAATCGATTTTTTTGACGATAATGATGAAAAGAAAGGCTATGAAAAATACTATTATGGTAGAAGTAAGGACTTAACAGCGTGGTCCCCAAAGAGACTTAGACTTGATTCCAACTAATTGATATATGTATATATATATATTTATATATTTATTTACGATTGCATAGATGTGATAGTTTATATAACGTAAACAAAAAATTCTGAAAAAAAAGTATGTAAATCATAAAATATATGATACAAGAAAAACTAAATTTACGGATGTAGTTTTTATTGTTACATGTAGCAAAAAAATACTTCAATTATCAATCAAATGCAGCTTCCCGGTATAAAAGATGGTTTGACCAGACATCTATCATCCTTGAGAATGAATTCGACTACGGGAAGGAGAAGGAGTACGTCTTCAACAAGTCTCAAAACACCTGATCAAACATCATTAGATGATGTGTCTGTTGAAAACGCCACTATACCCGAAGAGATAACGTTTGATCCATTGGATCCATCATCATATCCATCTGATTTCATAACTACCGGGATAGACATGATAAGGGTCACACGAAGAAAAAAGGTCCAAAGATATTTCAAACTAAACATACCGTCGTTGACATTAACGTGGAACTCTAAATCCAATTCAAAAGTGGAAATTCATAAGATTCAAAGTATTAGAATAGGGAATGATGCAAAAAATTATAGAGAAGAGTTTAACGTATCAAAAGAGTTTAACGATTTATGGATAACTGTTATTTATATATCTTCAACTTCATCCTCTTCTTCATCATCTTCAACTTTATACCATGATCTAAAATCATTGCATATGATTGCTCCAACAAAGAGAAACTTTAATCTAATGTATAATATTCTAACATCATTATCAAAATGGTCAAAAGATCAAGAGAGCTTGATAAATTGTGCAAATGTGAATGAGTTTACAGTTATCAAGTGGAATAATAAAGTTAAACAATCTGATCGACAGTATTTATTATTTGAAGATGTGTTGAAATTAACTCAAGAATTACATATATTTATGGATACGTTGTACTTAAAGTCTTATTTTGATCAATGTGATACAGATGGAAAAGGATTTTTGAATTTTGAACAATTTAAAAAGTTTGTTTCGAAATTGAGACAACGACGAGAATTTGACATAATGTATATGGAGTTAGGTATTAAGGATAATAAAATGTTTAAAAATGATTTCATTAATTTTATTAAAAATGTTCAAAAGGAAACGGATCTTGAAGATTCAATAATTGATGCATACTTTCTCAAATACTCATACCAAAAGAATGGAATCTTCATGAATCAACAAAACTTGTCAAATTTTTTGAACAGCTCAATTTCAAAACCATTGATAAATGAAGAGAAGTTGGACTCAAATTATTATAATTACCCATTAACAGACTACTTTATATCGTCATCTCACAATACTTACTTATTGGGGAAGCAAGTGCATGGATTTTCTTCAATAGAAGGTTACATTCATGTATTGCAAAGAGGTTGTAGATGCATTGAAATTGATGTATGGGATAATCCTGGAGGACTTGATTTGAATCCAATAGTTACTCATGGTCATACACTAACAAATTCTATTGATTTCAAGCTAGTAATTGATATACTTAGAAAGTATGCATTCATTTCATCACCATATCCATTAATTGTATCCTTAGAAATTAAATGTTCTAGAGAATCGCAGATGAAATGTGCTTCAATGCTAAAACAGTCTTTTGATCAAATGCTAGTAATGATACCCCTTAGAAATGAATCAATTTTACCATCACCCAATGAACTAAAGCACAAAGTTTTAGTTAAAGTGAAAAAATCAAACTTGACAACAATTGTTGAGCCCAATCTAAACGCTATTCATTCATCATTTTCTACGACGACAACTTCATCAACTCAGAGTGATGATTTATTAAACCCAGTTTACAGTGGATCGTCATCAAATAATGATGAAACATCGTCCTCTTCATCTATGTCAACATTCAAAAAGATTGTACCAAGATCAAAAAGTAAAGAATTTGTTATTCCTGAATTGACAACTTTGGCACCTTATTTTGTTGGTACAAAGTTCAGAAATTTTTCATTGCCTGAATCAAAAACTTTTAATCATGTTTTTTCATTTAGTGATAGATCTTTAAATTCATTATTGAAAGATAAAACAAAGTTACTTTCAATTTTGAAACATAATAGAAGAGGTATGATGAGAGTTTACCCGTCAGTTGTTAGATTCAAATCAGATAACTTTAATCCCATCCCGTTTTGGGATATAGGTTGTCAAATGGTTGCTACAAATTGGCAGATTTGGGATAATGGTGAAGAGATTGGGGAATCATTTTTTAAAAGTATTGGTTCAGATTTTGGTTTTAGTGGATATAGATTAAAGCCTAAATCTTTAAGAAGTAATCCTAAAATTGAAAATGGTGTTAATGATGATAAAGAATTGATTAAATTAAAAAATTTGAACTCTCTACGTTTTGATATCGCAAGGTCTCTAGATGTATTTATAATTTCTGGGCAACAATTACCGAAACCTAAAGACATTTCAAATACAAATTGTTTCACACCATGGGTTGAGGTTGAAATTTATAATGTTAAACCCAAAAATGGTGAGATTGTTCATATAAAGCATTCAAGGTCAAATAGTTTTAATGATACTAATGAGGAAAAAATAGTTGAAGGTGAAATCAGAAGTGCAGAAAAACAGATTCAACAAGTAAATAGAGTACGAGGCAGAGAAGAAAGCAATGGTAGCACTGTTGATAATTATAATGATAACGATGACGTCAAAAGTGAAGATAATAATCAAAATAACAACGGTTTTGATGCTGTGAAACATTTTAAAAGCACAGGTACTTTAAAGTTAAATGATACCGATCCAACTGCTTCTGATCCAAGTGTAATTTTTAAGACCAGAATGACTGAGAACCCACATAATTTATTTAATCCAAGGTGGAATATCTCATGTAGACTAAACTATTTAGTTAATGAGAATGATTTGTCGTTTGTTAGAATATTGATAAAGACCAAGACAAGAACTAGCAAATCAAAGACAAACAGTGTTATCAATAAAGTTGAAAACGCTGTTGGAAAAAGCATAAACGACTATGTGATCGGTACATGGTGTTGTAAGATTAGTGATTTAAAACAAGGTTATAGACAAATTAGATTAGGTGATAATAAAGGTGATGAATTGATTTATTCAAGTTTATTTATAAAAGTGTCGAAAGGGTAATTTAAAGGGTTTATTTATACAGTTTATAGAGTGTAAGATTACGTAATGTAACCAACTGGCATTTATTCTAAAAATAAGACATAATATCATCATCATCAACTTTCTTTTGATGTTGAGGCTGTTGAACAAATTCTTTTGGCTTACCAGCTAATAATTCTCTTCTGGTTTCAGCTCCTACTTCTTTATGTCCACGTTGTCTAATAACTTCCATAAGGAAATCCCTTTGATCATCTGTAATATCATTTTTGTATCTTTGAGCAAATGCTAATAAAGCCTTGTGCCAAACTAGAGGCAATGGAGGAGACTGTTGCAATTTCCTTTGTTGTGACATGTCGATATCAACATCATTAAATATATCTTCATCTTGATCCATTTCATTATTTATTGTGAATGATGATGCTTTATTGTCAGTAATTATACGAAACTTCATAAAATAAAAAACCAGATCATCAATTGTTTGGAATGGTAACGCATATTTCTTTTCAATCAAAACTCTTATAAAAACAGTTGATGCTGGTGAAAATTCTTGTTCTAATAACCAAGATAATGCAACAGCGGCATGTTGAACAGGCACAGAAGTTTTCTTTAAAACAGATGCAGCAATCATTGCTTCCCTAACGGAGCATTGATCCTCAACAAGTTGGAATAAAAAGCCTTTGAAAAATGCAGCTGGTTTATATAATGATTTTTTTAACGCTCTATAAATATGATAATTTAATTTATGATCTTCATTTTCTTCAATATCTTGACGGAATCTTGGATATAAAACAAGAGAAACAAACTTTTCTGCTTTTGCAGCAGTTAAATTCGATACAAATAATCTTGTTGCCTCATAAACAGCATTTGGTGTCCATGCTTCAGGTTGTGTAACATATAATAAATCTTCCCAATTCTTAATTGTTGGTAAAACTTTGAATAATTTTGGTAATTTACCATGTTTCCACGCTCTTAATGATTCTCCAACTTTTTGATATGCTTCAATGACTCTCGGTGGTAAGTAAACTCTGTCTGTGTGTTTTGTGTGAATATCATATTCTTCGTCTTCAACTTGATCGTTTTCTTGATCTGGTGATCCATTTTGTGCAATTTTTTCCATAATTTTATCGGCTAAATTAATTGATTGAAACGGTGCATTACTACCTTGCTTTGCTTTAAAAAAAGTTTCAAACATTGCGATTTCAGATGGATTGAGATCATCTTCGTTAACGTATTCAATTTCTTCATATTCTTCAATATCCTGATCATTTTCTTCAACTTGTTCTTCTTCTTCATCAGATTCATGTGAAATTAATTCAAACCTTGGCTTTGTTGCAACAGTGTTAAAATTTTCTTCGTCTTCAATTTCTTGTTGCTGTTCACGTGCAAGTTTAAGAACACGACGAGAAGTTGCTGCATCTAAATCATATTCATCTTTACCATCATTATCATCATTATCTTTACTTACTTCACTAGATTGTGCATAAACTTTAGCTTTAATAGTTGATGATTTTAGTTTTCCTCCACTTGCAGCTATATCTTTATATAAAGGAATATGTCTTGTTTGATCTTTGTTATCCTTAGTGGTGACTTTACCCATTTGATATGATTTGTTAGGTTCAACTGACTATCTAGAGATCTCCTATGTAAGATCAAATCAATTAAAATTTTTTTTTCATTCAACTGAAAAATGAAAAATTTGAAAAATCTAAAAAAAAAAATCGAAAATGAGAAAATGTGTTTTTTTTCTCCTTACAGTATGAAAAATGAAAACTGAAAAAAAGTAAATCACAGAATGAACTGGTCAATCCCACATATGTGTGAAGACACCTAACTGTTTCAACTTAGAAAGTACTAAAAGTAAAATGGCGAAATTGGAAAGAAAGAGAAAGTCAGATGGTTTGGTTTCCGAAGGAAATGCTATTCCCAGTCCAGCTAAAAAGGCAAGACATTCATCCCCATTCACACACAGTTTTGAATCAATTCGTGCATCACGTTACAAAACAATCAATGAAAAGCCAATTGTCAATTCTGAACCACTAGATATTTTTGTTTGGGGATCAGGATCAATGTGTGAATTAGGACTCGGACCAGATGCTAAAACTAAGGAAGTTAAAAGACCAAGATTAAACCCATTTTTGAAAAAAGAAGATGTTGGAATTGTTGATTTTTCAGTTGGTGGTATGCATGTTATAGCATTAGATAAAAATAACCAATTATGGTCATGGGGTACAAATGATTCTGGTGTATTGGGTAGAGATACCTCAAGTGGTGCTGATAAGAATTTGAGAGATATGGATGCAGATAATGACGATGACGATGAAGATGGAGATTTAAACGAGCAAGAATCCACACCAGGTAAGGTTGAAGGACTACCAGCGGATGTTAAAATTGTTAAATTAGCAGCAAGTGACAATTTATCCGTTGTTTTATTAGAAACTGGTGAAGTTTGGGCATGGGGTACATTCAGAAACAATGAAGGTATTTTAGGTTTTTCCAAAGATGTTAAGATTCAATATCAACCAACTAGAATAGTTGAACTAGAGAACATTGTTCAAATCATTGCGGGAAAAGATCATATTTTGGCTTTGGATACTAAAGGTTTAGTTTATGCATGGGGTAACGGACAACAATATCAATTAGGACGTAAGATTTTAGAAAGATCACTAATGTCATCATTAGAACCAAGATCATTTGGACTTAAAAATATTAAGTTTATTGGATCAGGTGAGTTCCACAGTTTTGCTATTAACACCAAGGGTAAGGTTTATGCATGGGGTTTAAATCAATATGGTCAATGTGGTATTGATAAGAACATTGAAGATGGTGCAGTTGTTACCAAACCAACAGAAATCAAAACATTATCTGATAAAGACATTGTTTTCATTACTGGTGGTGAACATAATTCATTAGCGATTTCATCAAAGGGTGAAGTTTATTCATTTGGTCGATATGATATGAAAGAAATTGGCATTGCCAAGGATAAATTACCATTAGATGATTGTGTTGTTGATGATCATGGTAATGTTCGTTCGTTACCAATTCCAACCAAAATTACCACATTGCCACCTATTAAAGCAGTTACATGTGGCTCACATCATTCATTAGCAATAACTGAAGATGGTATTGTCTTTGCATGGGGATTTGCTGATACTTATGCAGTTGGTTTAGGTAATTTAGATGATGATGTCGAAGTTCCCACCAGGATTGAGAACACTGCGACTAAAGATCATGATATCAAATTCGTTGGATGTGGTGGACAATTCAGTGTTAGTGGTGGTTTGAAAATTGACGATGAGAATAAATTAGAAGAAAGATTAGATAAAATTGAAAAATTTGAAGATGAATTATAAAAATAAATAAAAAAGAAAAAGTTTGTATACTCTATAAAACTGTATTATCAACTCTAACGTATAAACCATTTTTGGTCATAAAATCTTTAACATCTTTAACTGTATATTCACCTCTGTGGAACATACCTGCACCTAAAGCGGCATCAGTTTTAGTATGTTTGAAAACATCAACAAAATGTTGTGGATTACCAGCACCAGAGGATGAAATTAAAGGTATGGTAATTTTGCTTTTAACCATATTAATTAATTCAAAATCATAACCTGAATTTGAGCCATCTTTATCGATACAATTAAGTAAAATTTCACCAGCACCTAAATTCTCACAAGCAACTGCTAATTCAACAGCACCTAAGTCGTGAACTTTACGACCACCTTGAGAAGTTACCTGATAATAACAATACTCTTCACCGTTTGGACCAGGGGATTGAGTTTTAATAGTTTCCATTGTAGTTTCAGAAGGTGAATTAACATACTTCCTCTTTGGATCAACTGAAATAACAACAGCTTGAACACCGTAAGCTTTTGAAATTGTTTCAATTGGTGTTGTACCATCACCTTTATTACCATTTGCATAATAATTTTCAGCTGCACGTACCGCGTCAGAACCAATTGAGACTTTATCTGCACCAGCAAGGAAATACATTGATGCTACATCCAAAGCAGAATGTTTGGTTCCGTCTGGATCAATAACATCTCTAATACCACCACCAACAGTTAACGGGACAAAACATGTCTTTGCAGATAATCTTAAAACTTCTAGCATTGGTAGATCTTTAATCGGAGAATTTCTAAAAGATGTAATGTTTAAAAAAGTAACTTCATCTGCTCCTTGCTTATAATATTTTTCTGCCATTTCAACAGGTTTACCTAAATTTCTAACATTTTTATCATCACCCTTTTCACGAACATCGTATTGATCACCCTTAGTAACGACTAAATCACCTTGATCATTTGTACGCACATCTAAACAGGCAACAATTCTATTAGTCAACCCAGTTGGGGTTTTTACAACACTAGATGAATTAAAGGATGGATCAAGTTGAATAGTTGATAATTTTTCATTTGTTAAGAATGATTTGATAACTTTTAAACCAACTAGACCTGATTTTTCGGGATGAAATTGTGTTGCAAAAATATTTTCCTTTGATACAGCAGCTATAAACTTCTCATCAAGATATTGACATATTGCTAAATCCCAACCATTTTGGTACAGTTTCTCGATTTCTCCATCAGTGCGTATAGCTGCATAAGAATGAACGAAATAGAAATTTTTATCTTCAGATATACCAAATAATGAATTTTCTGTACCGCTAGAGTGAATTTTAAGATTGACTGAATTCCATCCAATTTGTGGTACACTTTTATTAGTGGTATCAAATTTATTTAAAGTACCAGGTAAAAGTTTCAGACCATCGATACCAATGTTTTCTTCACTACCTTCGAATAAAGCTTGTAAACCAACACAAATACCCATGATTTGTCTACCTGATTTGATATAGTCTTTTAATGGATCAATAAAAGATCTTTCATGTAATTCTTTAACAAAATGGCCAAAGTTCCCAACACCTGGTAAGATTAATTTTTCACAAGTTAATAATTCTGGATCGTTACCGTTAGTAATAAATTTAACTTTGAATCCAAGTGAAGTAATTGCATTTGTTAAAGATTGTAAGTTTCCTGAATTCACGTCAATTATGTGAACGAGAGACATGGTAGTTGCAGGTTTTGAAGAAAAAAAAACTGACCCTAGTAAAGATCATTTTGGAAATTCAATCTTTTATACATACAATCTACACTACATGAAAATTTAGTGACTCAGCGAATTTTATGGAAAAAGTGACAAGGTTACAAATTGTCATAAAAAGAGATATATTGTTGTTAAACTATAAGTTTAGGATTTCTATTCATAATGTATATATTTAGTATTATTATATGAAAATAATAACGTCTATTTATTTGTGTTTTTTTTTTTTTACAGGGTCATATATAAGCTCTTGTTCAAATATTTACGTATTTATTTCTTACCTCTTCTTTGCTTAACAGCATCAGCTAATTCTCTAAGCATAGTTTCAGTAGTTTCAAAAGAGACACAGGCATCAGTGACAGAGACACCGTACTTTAGTTGAGATAAATCTTTTGGAATTTTTTGATTACCTTCATTAATATTTGATTCAATCATAACACCAATAATCTTGTCATCACCGTTAGCAACTTGTCTAGCAACTTCAGTACAAACCTTAGGTTGATTTTTGTAATCTTTATTAGAATTACCGTGGGAACAATCAACCATGATAGTTTTACCAGCAGGTAATGCTGCCTTTGCTTCTTGAATTGATTTTTCATCATAATTAGTACCCTTTTTACCACCTCTTAAGATGACAAAACATGAATCATTACCCTTTGTTGTGATAATAGCTGCTAAACCGGATTTAGTAACACCCATAAAATGATGAGAACCTTCAGCAGCTTGAATGGCATCAACTGCGACACCCAAAGTACCATCGGTACCATTTTTGAAACCGATTGGGAAAGATAAACCAGAGGCTAATTCTCTGTGTAATTGAGATTCTGTTGTTCTTGCACCAATGGCACCAAATGATAAACAGTCACTTAAATATTGAGGAGAAGTTGTATCTAACATTTCAGAACCGATTGGCATACCCATATTAGTTAAATTAACAAAGATACTTCTAGATAATCTCAAACCTTTATTGATATTGAAAGAGTCATTAAGATCCGGATCATTAATGAGACCTTTCCAACCAACTGTAGTTCTTGGCTTTTCAAGGTAAGCTCTCATGACGACCAACAATTCCTTTGATAATTCATCGGCTAAAGGTTTTAATAATTCAGCATATTTCATGGCGATTTGTTCATCGTGTAAAGAACAAGGACCAACAATAACTAATAAACGATCGTCTTTACCCTTAACAATATCAGTTGCAATTCTACGGCTTTGAATGACAGTTTTCAAGGATGATTTAGTAGCTGGGATTTCGTTCATTAATAATTCAGGAGAGATAAGTGGTTCGTTTGCAAGAATACGTAAATCATCGTATTCTTCTTGTGGAGGTGCAACGGAGTTTGTTCTAGAGTCCATAGTGTATGTATATGTGTATGTGTCTTTAAAAAAGAATTTGGGAAGAGAAACAAAAAAAAAAGAAAATGACCATAGAAAGAACATAAGATGAACGACATCTGACATGTGTGGAGAAAATGTGAAATTACAGGGGTTACTCATCGAAGGGTGAAAAATTTTTGAAAAAAAGAGAGGCAGGGATGAGGCGTAGCGGAAATCGAACCGGCGACGTGGAAGAAAAAAAAATGGAAAAAATGGAAAAAATGGAAAAATGGAAAAATGGAAAAAATGCAAAATGGAAAAAATGCAAAAAAAAAATGGAAAAAAAAAAAAAATACTCGCCCGATGCAAAAATAGTCAAGAGATTTTTTCTTAAATTGGATGATTTCTCATGTCAGCAGATGGAGAGGAATCAATAGAAAATACCATTCCCAGGAGAATGTAACAGGCGCCAGGCGGGAGGGAGATAGAGAGATAAAAAATTACCAGTTCGTGGAAGGTTGTGGAGATAGGGGAGAGATAGCAGCTCTGTGTGGTAAAAAAAAAGAGCAAAGTAGGCGGTAGATAAGAGTGCCAGTGGATGGTATTATACGTAGTGGCGGTTTTCCCACTGACTTTCGTGGGCCGTTTCTCTGCCCCCAGTAAGTCCTCGGTTTCCACCCGCGATAAGGCGTTGGCGGCCGTGATAAGACGTGTGGTATTTTCGCTGGGGCCGAACGACGTTGGCCAGAAAAGGAAAGGTGATAAAAAGGTTTTTTTTTTTCACCGTTGCACTTCCATTTAAAGAGAAGACATTCCCCTGGACAGCATGGAAGCTTTCCTGCTGGGCTTGTTGGTTTTCGTTTCTTTTTATATACTAGAAAGAAAAAGTAACAAAAAAAAGAATAGAATATAAACGAACAACCCACTATGCTGTCTCGTGTCACCTCTCCTGCTTCTCTCAACCACGGAGATTTCTTCCATGATGACCAAGGTGAAAAATTTCCTGCAATGGCTACTGATAATGATATTTCCGACAGTGATAGCAACAACGGCAAAACAAAGCAATCGAGCTTTTTCCTGGCTAGATGGCTCAAGCCTCTCGAAATTGACGGTACCCAGGGCTTTTCGGTCAAACAGTTGTTTCTTTTAAACTATGATCTACGTCCTGTTGAAAAGGCAAGACGTCAATGGCATTGGTACCATTTTGTCTTCTTCTGGATTGCAGATTCTTTTAACATCAACACTTGGCAAATTGCAGCAACTGGTGTCCAAGCAGGTCTATCCTGGTGGGTTACCTGGATCACAGTCTGGATCGGTTATACTCTGTGTGCGGCGTTTGTTACTGCTTCTGCTAGAGTTGGTAATGCATATCATATTTCATTCCCAGTCTCTTGTAGATCTTCATTCGGTATTTGGGGTTCATTATGGCCTGTTATTAACAGAGTGGTCATGGCTTGTGTCTGGTTCGGTGTTCAATCTTCAATTGGTGGTAATTGTGTTGAATTAATGCTTAGATCCATCTTTGGTAATAACTTAGATACTAAAATTCCAAACACATTGACTGGTAATATCACTTCTTTCAAAATGCTAAGTTTCTTCTTATTCTGGTTATTCCAACTACCTTTCATTTACTTTCCTCCTCATATTGTTAGACATTTATTCACAGCAAAGGCAGTTATTTGCCCTATTGCTGGTATTGCATTCCTCATTTGGACTTTAGTTAAGGCAGATGGTGGTGGACCAGTTATCAGACAAGGTTCTTTAATCTCGGGTTCTGAGTTTGGATGGGCTTTTGTTAACTCTGTTATGAACTCTTTAGCTAATTTTGCAACTTTAATTGTTAATGCACCAGATTTCTCGAGATTTGCTAATAAACCAAATGCTGCAATTTGGTCACAATTCATATCATTACCAATTTGCTTCTCTGTTACTTGTCTTATCGGTATATTGGTCTCATCTGCTTCGACTGTCTTATATGGTGAAACTTACTGGAATCCTTTAGATGTTCTTTCTAGATTCTTAGATTCTTATACAAGTGGTGAAAGAGGTGGTGTTTTTCTTATCTCACTCGGCTTTGCAATTGCTCAATTGGGTACTAATATTTCCGCAAATTCTCTTTCAGCTGGTACTGATATGACTGCTTTATTACCAAAATATATCAATATTAGAAGAGGTGGTTTTATTTGTGCTGCAATTGGTTATGCAATTTGTCCATGGAATTTAATGTCTTCATCTTCTATGTTTACAACTTACTTGAGTGCATATTCGGTTTTCCTTTCCGCAATTGCTGGTACCGTTTTCTGTGATTATTATATTATTAAAAAAGGATATCTTCAATTAAATGATTTATTCGTTGCTAATAAATTATCTCCTTATTACTATAATTCAGGTATCAACTGGAGAGCTTACTGTGCTTATATTTCAGGTATTCTACCAAATATTGTCGGTTTCGTTGGTGCAACTAAAACTCACAAAGTTCCAATGGGTGCAACTTATGTCTACTATTTTTCATTCTTTACGGGTTATGCTGCATCAACTGCAATCTTACTGATATTAACACTCATATTCCCAGTTGGTGCAATGCCAGATTGTGGTGTCTTTGAATTGAAGTTTTATGAAGAATGGCAAGAAGTTGAAGATTTCGATGAAGTTTTCAAAAAGAGACATGATCAACTGGCCTCTAGTTTCAGTGTTGATGAATTTTCATCTGGAAGCGTGGAAATTGAAAGAGATGTTGTTTTTTCAAAAGAAAAGGTTTGATCTATTGATGTTCTTATAAACCTACGTTTTCTTTTATTTCTTTATTTTCTGGATCGTTTTCGTTTTTTTTCCCAATCTTTAATCTTTTGTTTTCTCATTGTGTATTTTATTTTAGTTTAATTTACTTTATTTTATTTTATGTTAGTTCACATATCTCTACTTTACATCCTATATATTTTAAACGTTTTAATCTGGTATTAGCTTTATTTTCCCTTCATTTTCTTCCATATGGAGTCGATCGACGCAATTCAACGCTGTTTTTTTTTATTTTACGTTTTTTTTATTTTCCACTTGCAAAATTTTTCAACAATTATGAAATTTCATTCAACTGCTCAACCATATGATGATATTAAAGCAGTACTCCTTTTTTTTTTTGCTGCTTTCCTATTCCTTAATACATAATCAAACTTCATTAGAATGCCACCAAAGAAGCAAGTCGAAGAAAAGAAAATCCTTCTAGGTCGTCCAGGTAACAACTTAAAATCTGGTATCGTTGGTTTAGCAAACGTTGGTAAATCTACTTTCTTCCAAGCAATCACAAGATGTCCATTAGGTAATCCTGCAAATTACCCATTTGCAACAATTGAACCTGAAGAAGCAAGAGTTATTGTTCCATCTCCAAGATTAGATACTTTAATGGAAATGTATGGTAGACCAAAGAGAATGCCTGCATTCATTACCATTTATGATATTGCAGGTTTAACTAGAGGTGCTTCTAAGGGTGAAGGTTTAGGTAATGAATTCTTGGCTAATATTAGATCTGTTGATGCTATTTATCAAGTTGTCAGATGTTTTGATGATGCTGAAATTATTCATATTGAAGGTGATGTTAATCCAGTTAGAGATTTGGAAATTATTTCAAATGAATTAAGATTAAAAGATATCGAATTTGCTGAAAAACATTTAGAAGCTATTGAAAAAATCACCAAAAGAGGTGGACAAAGTTTAGAAGTTAAACAAAAGAAAGAAGAAGCTATCTTAGTTCAAAAAATTATTGATTTATTAAAAGATGGTCAAAGAGTTGCAAATCAAACCTGGACTGCCAAGGAAGTTGAAGTTATTAACTCCATGTTTTTATTAACTGCAAAGCCATCAATTTATTTAATTAATTTGAGTGAAAGAGATTTCTTACGTAAGAAGAATAAGTGGTTAATTAAAATTAAAGAATGGGTTGATACTTATTCTCCTGGTGATATCATTGTTCCATTATCTGTTTCCTATGAAGAAAGATTATCACATATGGAAACTGATGAAGAAAGACTTGCAGAAGAAGAAAAAATCGGTGCTAAATCAGTCTTACCAAAATTAATTACTTTAATGAGATCCAAATTACAATTGATTTCCTATTTCACTGCTGGTGAAAAGACAGAAGTTAGAGAATGGACTATCAGAGAAGGTACAAAAGCACCACAAGCTGCTGGTGTTATTCATACTGATTTAATGAAAACTTTCATTTTAGCTAATGTCATGAAATATACTGATTTAGTTGAATGTGGTGGTGAAGCTCAAGTTAAAGCCGCTGGTAAATTAATGCAAAAGGGTAAAGATTATGTCGTTGAAGATGGTGACGTTATATATTTTAGAGCAGGTGCTGGTAAGAATTAAGAGTGTCCGTATGTCTCTTTATATTTTTTTATAAACATAGTAATATCACGCATAGCACAACTCTAACATAGCATAACATAACATAACATAACATAACATAACATGATTTATGGTTGAACGTTGTTTGAAAAAAGTCGCTTCGGTTTTTGATTTTTTTCTTTTCTTCACAACAGCTTTTTTGTTTTATCAATCATACCATTTCTTCTCCAATCGTACCTTCACTAACAAACCAACTAACCATGCTTTCAAGAACATTAATTAGACGAGGCAGAATATCCACCCGGCTTTTTTCCACTTCCAGATTCATCTTCAATATTGAAAAAGACACCAAGAAACCTGCGGCTAAAGAATCTGCATCTGAACCTACTGCCACTAAAAAAGTTTATTCCAGACGTCCTTTATCAAGCATACCTATCGGATCTGAAGAATATTCATCCCAAACAATGAAACAAAAACCAATTGAATATTTATCATGGAAATCCTTCCTTTTATTTTTGGGTGTAAGTGGTGGATTAACTTATTTATTTAGAAATGAAAAGGAGAAAATTCAGTTGCGTAAAGAAGCCGAAATGAATAGAGGTGTTGGTAAACCATTAATCGGTGGTCCATTCAACTTAGTTGATGATAATGGTAATCCATTCACTGATAAGAATTTGATCGGTAAATTTAGCATAATTTATTTTGGTTTTACACATTGCCCTGATATTTGTCCTGATGAGTTAGATAAATTAGGTTTGGTATTAACAGAATTAAAAAAGAAAGGTATTGAACTTCAACCTATATTTATAACTTGTGATCCAGCAAGAGATTCACCTGAAGTATTGAAAGAGTACTTAAGTGAATTCCATCCGGACATCATTGGATTAACAGGTGATTATGACGAAATCAAGAAATGTTGTAGAAATTACAGAGTTTATTTCTCAACACCAAGAGATTTACAACCTGGTGAAGATTATTTAGTTGACCATTCAATTTTCTTTTATTTAATGGATCCAGAAGGTGAATTCATTGATGTATTGGGTAGAAATTATGATGAAGATGGTGCAGTTACAAAAATTCAAAAGGATATCAATGCCTATGAACCTAAACACGTTCGTGACCAAAAAAAGGAGGGAATGTTTGGATGGTTGTATAAATAGGTTATTTTAAAAAAAAAGCAATCTTGTATATAGTAATAATATATAATTCATTAGTAAATTATTGGCCAATAAAATAAAATCATTGGGGAACCTCGTTTTATTTCCATTTCGTTTTTGAACTTTTCAAATATCAAATAATAGTTATACGTTGTTTTCATTTTGCTCTTTCACCTCCGATGTTTTAATTTTTATTTCTTCATTTTAACTTGTTACACTGTCTTTTCTTCCTTACCCGATTTCTCAAAAGTTTAGTCGTTGAACAACATTAAATAATGGTTTTATTCAAACGTAAACCAATAACTTTCCTACAACCACCATTACTTCCCGCAGATGCAACACCATCAACTCCTGTTTGGATCATACCAGAAACTGGTGAGTGGTTTTTAAATTACGAAGATTATTTAAACAGAATGTCTTTCTACAACATCAAGAAATTTGTTTGTGAAACAAGTGGTAATTCAAACTTCACCTTCTTTGAAGCTTTAAAAGTTGAACATAATGAATTATTTTCCATGCAGTCAAATTTTCCCGAACCTGTAAAAGAACCAATTTTAAGACATGTTTCATTTTCAACTGTACCAAGAATTGATATGCTAGTAGATCAAGTTTATACTAAATTTAAAGATGACTTCTTCCCAGGTGATAAAGTGATTGTTAAATATACAGGCGGCTATAGAGCTCATGGTATAATTAAAGAAAAGGTTGTATTTAATTCAAGAATGGATTCAAACGGTGTTATTCAAAGACCATTCATAACTTATAGAATTTATTTACCGGCAGATCAAAATGAAATTGATATTGAAGATGCTTCATTGATTTATAGAGAAAGAAATAGATTTACTAAATCATATGTTAAAACGTTCCTTAAAATAAGTTTAACTAGATCAAATCGTTTGGGTGCACCTTGGGTTATCCGGGATGAAATTGCCAAACAATATAAGATCTCATTAGAATGGCCGATTGAGTTGAAGAAGTTTAACTACATTAGTTTAAATAATAATGTTGATGATGTTAAAAGAATTTCAATTTTAAATGATGATAATGATGTAGAGACTGAAAATGATGATTCTTCAATGAATATGGATGATTCAAATTTTCATTCAAATTCAATTCAAGCTAAATTAAATAATCATACGGAGGTTATTCCGAGATCAACATCAGCGTCATCCAAATCAAATATTAATGAAAATTTAAACAAAAATTTAAAAACTTTCAATCAAAAGGAGAATTTAATGGATTACGGAATGAAATCAACTAGAGGATTTTCACACACAATATTTGAAAATTTAAAAGAGACACCTCCAACACAAGAAGACTTGTTCAAAAAATGGTATGAGCATTGGTATGAAATTTTAAAACGTACAACCGCCTATTTTGAAGATTTGAAATCTGAAGATAGAGCAAGAGATAAAGTCATAAAATTATTTGAATTTTCTGGTGTTAAAATTACTGATAAATTTGATCCAAATAACACCCATTTCATCATAACTCCAAGACCATTTTCATTAAAAGAAAACTATCCACCTGAAGATCCATTTTATTATGTTCATATTAAAAGAATTAAAGTTTGGCATTATGAAAAATGTCAAAGATTCTTTAAATCAATTAAAATTTCAAATAGAAAAATCTATCAAATTGCAAAACAACAAGCAATTCAAAAAGGTATCAATCTGATTGATTCATTGGCTCAAAATGGATCAGAATTTGACAATGAAAGTAATGATGAAGCTTCAAAACCAAACAATCAACATAATTTTGTTAGTATTGCTCCTGCTCCATCATCTAATACAACAACAAATGACAAATCAAAAATTGTAAAAACTGAAAACTCCAACGAAAGTAATAAAACTTCTGATACCACTACTCAGACTGTTGAAAAGAGATCGCATAAAGTAAATATTGTTGATGATTTATTATTACCAATTAAACCAAATATTAATAAACCAAACTGGAAAACTTTAGAAAGTTTTGAACAATTACCGTTTGATTATGAAAACTGTCCGATTTCCATGTCTAATGTGTTGGAAGTTTGGATGTTTATAAATATTTTCCATGAAGCTTTTGTGATTGATACTTTTACATTTGATGATTTCTTATATGCATTAAAATGGAATGATTTGACCAAGCCATCACCTTTATTAGCAGAAATTTATTGTTGTTTATTATCTTGTATTATCGATGAAAAGGGAGAGCTTCAAATTTCTTTACCTGTTGATATTGAATCTGAAATTAAAAATGCAGAGAAGGAAAAGAGACAAAAGAAATTAATGAAGGAAAGAGAAAGAGAAAGAAAGAACAAAGCAGGTGAAAAGAATAAAGTTATAATAAAAGATGAAAATGGTAATGAAATAGAAGTTGATAAGAGTGAAGAAGAAGATGAAGACGATGATGATGATGAAATATCAGACGACGATATGATTGATGAAGACGAAGAAGCATCAGATGATGAGGATGAAGATATCAATCATAATGCATACTCCATCCTTGATTACAAGAAAATTTCATGGCGTGAAAGACTCCAGAAACGTGATTTCAAAAATGGTAACTGGTTAGTTATTTTGATTGGTATATTTTCAATGAGTGAATTTATTCCTGAATTTAAAAAGGAAATTGTTTCAATTTATGAAATTTTGGCACCAATTGATACAAACAACAATGCTGATTTGGCGCCTGAAGATTTATTAGAGAATTTCTGTCATAATGTTGATCCTGTGAAAAGAGTTTCAATTTTAACAATTTTAATGAACTTATTACTCAATGGTAACGTGATTAGATCACACACTGATTATATTGTTGAAAAAGCAGCTTCTCTAAGACGTGAAAAGTTTGAAATCCAAAAAGATATAAAAATCAAGGTTGAAAATGCACATACTGCGAATAAAGATGTTTTGGATGCATTAAGATCAATTGATGTTAAGGAAATAAAACAAAGAATTGAAGATCATGAATTAGAATCACTGAAAACTGAAGAAGAAAGAGAAAAATTCTTTGAAAATAAAAATAAAGGTGGTAGACCTGTACAAAATATATTGCCACCTGAACCAAGTTCATTGGAAAAAGCAGTTGCTGCAGGACATCCTGAATTTTTGAAACTATTGAACACCAGAAGTGCTAAAATCAAAGAAATTGAGGATTTAAAGAGGCAAAAATTAGAAATCGATAAATCGCTAGTTGAACTAAATTGTCAAAGAATCAGATATCTCGGTAGAGATAAAGTTTGGAATAGATATTGGTGGTTTGAAAGAAATGGTTTGCCAAACCTCGGTGGTAATAAAAATGACGATGATGATGACGATGAAGATGAAGATGACGAAGACGATGGAATTCAATCAAAGAATAATGATGATGGTGATGAAAGTGATTCGGAATATGATTCAGAAACCTATTTAATGGGTAGAATTTGGATCCAAGGTCCAAATAACACAGACTTACAGCATCTTAGAGGTGGTGATGGATCTGGATATAAGAGGAAAATGATTGAAGAGGGGGAAAAATTATTGCATAATGAGCGTGATTGGGTATATATTGATACAGTTGGTGATTTTGACAAATTAATAACTAGTTTAAATGAAAAGGGTGTCAGGGAAAGAATGCTAAAGAAAGAATTAAATGATTGTAAAGATCAAGTTATTTCAAGTTTCAAAGCAAGACAAAAAGTTCTTCATGGTAACGAAGATTACATCAAATTATCACAATATATTAAAGACTTAGAAGCTGGTTTGTTCAGATTGCCTGAAAACGAAAATATAACTCCTGCAAACAAATTTGTAGAAACTGAACAAAAAAGAACTAATGGTGAAGATAGTAATAGCTCTAAGTCTTCTGATCATGAAGTAAGTATTTCTGAAGGTGAAAGTGACGGCCCGCGTGTAATGAGAACAAGGAGAAGTTTAAGAAATAAAAGGAATGCAGATGAATTAAATGAAGGTACATCAACACGTAGTAGTAAAAGGACACACGTTTCATTATCAGATACTGAAGGTAACGGTAAATCAGAGGAGGACGAGCATGACATTTCTGAAAGTGATGAGGTGAATGAAGATAATGATGGAAAATCAAAAGCTGATTATATTGCTGAAATGGTGGAAAAGCTACAACTACCCACTAAAGAAGATGATGCACACCTAAGAAACAAATTATTACTAAAGGCTATGAGACGTCTTTCTGAAATTGATGAATCACAACGTGAAGAAAATATGGCTTTATGGGTCAATAGTACTGCTATTGAAAAGTTGTCTCATACACATTATGAAGGTCCTAAAATTCTTGAAAGTTTACGTTCTGGTCGTGGGCGTAACACAAGAACGTCTCGTTCCACTAAAAAGAAGGGGAAAAAATAATAACAAAAAACTACACGTATTTTTGTATTTGATCATATTATTGTACTTTAAGATGTATACTTTATATAAAATGTAAAATAACTGTTTGAATTTAGAATAAAAAATGAAATCAATAACAAAGTAATACTTGTTATATCAGTCATAAAAAATGATTGAAAAAGCTAGCGTGACAAACAGCTATTACTGTGTCACTTGTTTCATTAACTTGATAGTTTCACGTCTTTTCAACTTTTTACTGGCCTATGGGTATTGTGCACTGCCAAATTTCAGTTTTAAATTCAACAACTTCTTATATTCCTTAGTCTGAAATAATGATACAGAAAGTACGAGACAACGTTAATTAATTTCAAAGAAATACTCTACCAGCCTTGTTATCTTTAAAGAACATATGGAAAACATAAAATTAACCATTAATGAAAAATGTAATCACTATGCTTAATTTCATTGCACAAAAATTTTAAAAATTCTATATTGAAAAAGCCCATCCTGTTGAAGATAATATACACAATGCTGGTAGTTATATTGTTGATGCAAGTGCTACTATTCATGATATTGCTGACCTAAATTTATTTGGTGCATGCAAAAAAGTAAATCATAAAGTTACATCAGTTATGGTTTAAGGAAAACCCATATATTTAGCACTGTTATTTTGTGCAATTTAGAATTAAAGAATGTTTATATATTCCATTCTCAGCTAAAAAATATTATTAGTTTATCCAAAATAGTTGACAGCTTGGGATATTATAATTGAGAGGTTGGGAGTCAGGTCATAATAATTGAACAAAACAATATAATTGAAGCTGAAACTCAAAGAAAAGGTTTTTTTTTTGGTCACATTCAAATGAAGTCAATATTTTTAAGATAGTGATGTTGAAGATATTACGGAATCAATTGGTTAAATATAGACATTGTTTGGTTACATTTTCCGTTAGGTTACGCATTCAGCTATCAACTCATTCCAAGACCTTGTAAAAATTCTGAATTCTTTTTGGCTCTTTCCAATAAGCACTTACCCCCTGAACCTCTTAATCTACTGTAAAAAGAACTGTTTTCT
Source organism: Pichia sp. NRRL Y-12827 (assembly GCA_030570315.1). Lineage (NCBI taxonomy): Eukaryota > Fungi > Ascomycota > Pichiomycetes > Pichiales > Pichiaceae > Pichia > Pichia sp. NRRL Y-12827. The sequence goes on from JAJLVN010000026.1 coordinate 128,401, forward strand.
CATTTGCGCCAGTATTAGTATACGCAAACAAAAGATCAATATAATTTAGTCAAGCTTTCCTAGCCTGGGTTATATAGCAACTAATATATACCGTTAAAAATTGATAACAACAAAAAGTACCGCCAACAGGATTGAAAAAAATAAAATCAAAAATAACATACTTCTCTAAAACGTTAAGTTTTTACACCTTGCAAATTTTCAGGTAATTCTTGGAAGCATGTGAACAAACTTTTAGTGTTGCAAAATTTTCTATTGCAAATACAGGAGTTTGAGTTTAAGAGCTTGAATCTTACATTTGAATCTTACATTCAATAACTAATTAGCAGCTCCATAAAAATGACTGTGTTCTCTTTTAAAAAAGCTTGAAGTTTTATTGACAGACACAGCTTCAATAGCCATAGCATATAGATAAAGTATTTCCATAGAATATTTCATCATTCACTACCAAAAAACACTGTAATAATTCTTTATAAATTGTCAAATCATCTTTTTCCTTTTGACAGAAAAAAATTTAATACGTGTTTATTTTTGGTCATCGTATCATCTGATAGTCGTCCAAAAGCCAAAAAGATTCGTGAGTAGAAACCGATATGCATTATCATAGGGGAACCAAGCAGTAGTACTCTCATATTCCAATACTGCCATATGACGTGTGATATATATTTTAATTAAAATTTAATCACACTAATATAGTTGACAATCGGTAATGTAGATTGTACAGTGGTTTCTATTCACTAGGTAATTGCATTTAAAGCTTAGTTTAAAATGAAAAAAAAACAGGTTAGAAATTTGGTGTTATCAAATACTTCTTAAGTGTATTTGATCTTTAATGTAAAAGTATCGTAAGATCAACTTCTGCAGGTTCGATTATTTGCTAAAATTATCAACGTTTAACAATCAGTTAATATCATGATTTCCTTTAACAACAATAAACAATTTGATTGCATCGCTAACGGAATTTTTTTATATTTATCGTTCAAGAAGCCATAATTTTTTCAGATCTATTAAAACATTTGAAAAAAAATACAATAAGCATAGGGTTATGATTGCCTATTTGTATTTGAGTCTTATTTCCCTGAAGTGAAATACCGCCAACACCGTGTATCAACTAATTTTATAAAAATATCCTTCCAGTAAAATTTTCTGATAGTAGTACTTATCCGGAAACTACTAAAACTTCACCATTTGAGTTTGGGACTAAATACAAATCAGATCCTTTCAAATATGTAGTTAATTGAAACACTCAAGATAATAAAAAAATTTCCAATGCTGAAGGTTATTATGGAATAATAGTAATTACATTGCAAGCTCAATATGATACTGCTAGATTTCAGGGAATTCACCAGAAATTTCTGTAAAAATTGCTGAACTGTTTTTTGGATAAGTTTTTGAACCAATGGATAAACCAACGGATAAACAAAGAAGAAATGAGAAAAATTCAAAATTTGCACATTCATCCCGGCTGCAATTGAGAGAAGAGCTTTTGAAAATGTTTTGTAAAGAAAACAAGAATAATAACTATATCTTTCTTCAATTTGATAATCTAAAATTCAAAACTGATGCGGCACTTTCGTTTATTACCAACGTTAATGAATCAGTTAGCCAACTAAATAAAATGATTCCTAGTCGTTATGATTGCTCGTTTCAATTGTCCGTTTCCACTACTCTATGAATTCAGATACCACATTATACAGCTGAATCAACTATAAACGAGTCACATAAATCACTGGACCATTTATTCAAAAAGATTATCAATCATATCTTCATAAGTACTTTAAGTTTAATAATAATGATTTTAGTGATAGATTCATTGAGAAAAAATACATATTACCACTGGCAACACTTAAAGACACTGAGTTTAGTGATACTAAATTTTCAACTTTTCAAGATAAATCTGAAAAAGAGAATGGCAATATAAATGATCTTAATAAAAATTATGGTGCTGCTAAATAGTGGATTTTTCAAATGGAAAATGTCTTTAACATTAATTAAATTCCAAAATTTGCTTTAACTACTCAATAGTTGAAAGAAAGAGCTGCTCGTTATATCGGATCTAAGTGTAGAGTAGAAAGAAGATTTTATGATAGTGTTTGGTCACACTTTCTTGAGTTTTTTAAGAATGGTTATTTCCAAATTGATGTGGGGTTTAAAACACCAGGTGAATAAAAAGTTGAACAAATCAACCCACTCAAACATTTTAAATTAGGATGGCAGTAGTTTTAACTTGATTTCTTAAAACACCAATATCACGGTAATACATTAACAGGTGGACCTAATAACTATTAACCAATAGATAAACTAAAAGTTTCTTCAAGTTATTGCAATTGTTTGACAGTAATTATTCTTTTTCAATGAATACTTGCCTTCCTCTTCAAAAATTCATAATGCACAAATGCTGATTACAATAATAGAGAGCACATTTATGAGTAACTGCACTTAAAAACAGAGAAGAGAAAATGTTAACACCAAAAAGAAATCTGAAAAAGGACTAGGACAAGGATTTTCGCATTTTCTTTTTTTCCAACATGTTTTTCACTGGGTATTTTTATTTTTCTCTTCTTTGATTGGGACGTTGTTCTTTCCATATTGAAACCATGATGAACATTGTTGCTAGAAGATCCTGCATATTAGGTAGGAACAAATCGCTTGGTCGTGTATTGATTGCTTACAGAAACCAGTCAAAAAAGGTTTCTTCACCGCAAGACTCAGCTCAAGAATCCAGTTTACCTAAAATTGATAATCCTGAATTGCCAAACAGAGATATCAGTTTAAAGCGCAAATTAGAAAAGCCAGCCTATGAAAAAGAGGGTTTCAAAGTTCCAGAATGGAAGAAAGCGTTTGGTGAATCGTTTGTCTCATTGTTCCATATTGATATGGATAATGTCCGTGCCGGTACAATTGGCGGTTCAAAGTACTTTTATTTATGTAAAGATCAAGGTTTACAATTTACAGACGAACCACTAAGTGAAACTGCTGTTTTCTGGTATGAAACCTTAGGTTTACCAAAAACATTTGCCACGTGGTTTCAAATTACAACATTACATGTTTGGTTACTATTTGTTCGTATGCGTGCAATGCCATTCAAAGTTGGTAAGAATTATCAGCAAAAATTAGTCGATAAGTTTTTCAAAGATATAGAATTACGTCTAAGTGAAGAAATGAATGTTTTAAGTGGACAAATTAGAGATACATATATGAAAGATTTCCACTCTCAGATGCTTGGTATGGTTTTCTCATTGGATGAAGCTTTAGCTCAAAAAAGTGATGATGTTTTAGCTGCGGCTATATGGAGAAATGTTTTCAATGGTGACAAGAATATTGATATCGTGAAGTTAGAAGCGGTTGTCAGATATGTTAGAATGCAACTTTATGTTCTTGATAATATTAGTGATCGTGCATTTGGTTTTGGTGATTTTGCCTTTGTCGGACCAAATGAAACGGTTGAGTTATTGACTGAAGAAGATAAAAAGCAGTTATTACAAATGACAAAGATGAAATATGAACCTGAAAATGGTAAAGTGTTGCCATCTCAAAAATCTAAATTATCCCTGGATGAATAGATTTGTATATATTTTTATCTGGAACTCTGTACTTGTATATACCATATAACTGCAAAAAAAGCATTATTCGATTATGTTTGTTGTAAATACTATAGCAAGTGCATAATAAAATTAGTTTTACATACAGTTTTGTACTACAGTAACTACTTGAGAAATTAAGAATACTTCTTGAGAATTTTTGTAAATAAAAACTGAAATCTAAATTTTTATGTTAACAGTCAAATAACACAATACCATATTTTTCTTATTATTTAATTATTAGTAATCCACAATGAAACTTACACCTATAGTGATAACGGAAGCACCGTCATTTATATCACCAATAGGCTCACTAACCTTATCTCTTCGAAATTTGAATTTAGAATCATTAGATGCAATTCACATTCTTGAATTTACAGATATCTACTCAACGATAGATCTTTCAAAAAATAACTTATCTTATATTACAAAGTTTCCCAAAATATTGAAGCTAGAAACATTATTACTGGCAAATAATAACATCAGACAAATATCAGGATTAGAAAATCTTATAAATTTACAAAATCTCTCAATAACGTACAATGAAATACTTTATTTATCACAACTAGAGGAGTTGAAAAAGCTCAAATCATTATGTTCGTTATATTTAACTGGCAATCCGGTCACTAAAAATAAGCAATATAGACTATGGTGTGTTTGGAGATTTCCAACATTACAAGTTCTGGATTTTCAAAGAGTTAAAGATAGTGAACGTAAAGCAGCAACTGAACTGTTTTCAAACGATGTAGAGTTGGTTGAATCAATCTTATCAATTGGTGGAAGTTCAACAATTGTTCAAGATACAAACGAAACACCAATATCTAGTAATAAGTTAACACAAAACGAAAGAGAAAAATTAGAACAACAATTGGAAGATGCAGATTCATTAGAAGATATCCAACGTTTAGAAGAAATTCTAATACGTGGATATTTGTAGAGAGGAAACATGTTTCAAGCCTAACAAGTATTACACAGCATTGCATCAGAAAACAAATAAGTTTATATTTATAAACCATTATATAACTAATGAATAATCATAAACAAATATGAATTTTCTTTTAAGAATACAAATTGGAAAACTAAAACTATATAACTATAAAACAATGTAACTAAAAATAATAATCAACAAATATAACAAACAGTACGATATTCTCATTTTCAATAATTAACACCCGTAAACTGAATAATCAAATGTCTGAACATTAACAGAATCTAAATTTGGAATTTTATAATCATTAGAGTCAGAGTCTTTATTAGATGTAAAACATAGATGGCATATTTCATCTGCATTGCCTTCTGTACTCGGATGCCATGATAAACTTGATGTTGAACCACAACTATAACAATGATGTGATTTCTCAAATTGTGAGTTTTCAAGTAATAACTCAGTATGTTGACTTGTTTTAATTGCTAAAGTGTCAAATGCATTGCTCATTTCATCGTAAGCCTTTCTACGTATCAAACCATTAGAAAAATTAGTGAGCATTTTTCTATTATCTGTGCAGAACAATTCAAAAATTGTTTTGTATTCACTGTTAGAAGAATTCAGTTTCTTACCAAGTTGAGTAAATGGATACAACTTTGGTAAATCATCAAGGCTATGTTCGTCACATTGAATACTTGGAAGTAACTTTCCGACGATACCTTCATCTTTAATTTCAATGACATCACCATCACTTATATCAAAGATTGGAACAATTTCAAAACCAATTTTCCAAGAAAAGTCTAAACCACACGTAACATGGGCCTTTCTTGAACATTCATCACAATTAATAATTGCACCACCATTGCTCATACAGATTTCGCAAGTTTGGAAGACGTTTGCAATGCCCACAATATTTGCACCATAAACAGGTTGTAAACAATTTGAGCCGTATTTAATATCATCACTCATCAAAGAACATGTAACATGACACCACCTACCTTCGATTGTACGTTTCAAAGCATCAGGAATTGAAAGTGGACTACCTTTGATTGCTTGGTCCATATTAGATTCACGTGAATTACATAGTAAACAAACATATTGAGTTGAAACCAATGGATGCAAGTCATTTGAACATGGATCACAATGCCAGTTATACTCGCCGGCGTTCTTTTTCATCTTCGGATCTAATTTAACACCATAACAAGATGCATGAACATTTAAACCACAATTTGAACAAATAAGTACCGTTTCAGGATCGTCTAATGTGCGGCAGACGCAGCAACATCTTTTAGTGACATCAAACAAAGGTTGAAATGATTTACTCGCTCTACCCTTTGATTTTCTACTAGTTTGATATGCTTTCCATAATGAATGCAATTCTTTACTTGATGAACGCATTTGGTAAATCGGTGACACATAAAAATCGTCTGATAATAATGGATTGAAAACATCAAACTTACTGGTATATCTTGCAATCATATCTTTGGTGATCGAATCATTGTAATCTATTAAAGGTGTCAACATCTTAACCTTAAAAGATGGTGTCAAATTCAAAAACTCCTTGCCTTTAAACGAAATATTATAGAAATTTTGAGATGACGATGATGGTGGAGCTTTACCACGAGATGATGAAACAAAATCTCTTGAAGAATTTGGACGTGATGACCCTGGTATACCATCAGTAGTATTAATACTTGATGAACTAATAATTGAGGAAGCCGATGATGGTGGTAACATTTGTGGTAATCCACTTGGTGCTTCAGTAAAATCAGATGAAGTATATGCATTTTGAGGTAGCATGTTTGGCTGACTTTGAAACTCAGAGCCCAAACTACTATAATCGGCATCATTAGCACGTTGGTCATACATTTGAAAAACAAATTTATTCCTAAAATTACTTGCATTGGATAATACTTGTTCATTCATATATTGTGGAGTAACATTTGGGTTTAGCAATGCATTGTCGGTTGGTAATTGGATTGGTGGAGTTTCAAAAACTCCACTACCTGGCACGGAAGTTTTAGAAAGATACAGTCTACGACGAACGTATTTCTTATTGGAATTCATATTTTCAGAATCTTTAGTTGATGGTCTGCTGGATGAAGGTGCAGTTTCAGATTGTGAAGTCGGGTTTGACATCTCAATATCGGCTTGTTTTTTATCTTCAGCGGCAGTAAGCTCAACCTCTTTTTCCAAAGTTTCAATTCTTTCTCTAAGTTTCATATCCAAGAATGCATTGAAAAGACCACCATTACTATTCTCTTCAAGTTGAATTCGAGCCGAGTTTAAATCTTCTTTTAGATTATTTAATTTTTCAGAAAGCTCAAATGGTTCAAAATTAGATTGATCACATTCTTTTCTTTTGGTAGTTAGTTTCTTGGTACCATTAGAATTATCATCAATGACTTTACCATAAACAAATTTCAAGCTCTTATCGGTGGTTTGTCTCTTCTTATACTTTCTTTTTTTCGGCTTTTCGTTTTCATTTTTGATATCTTGCTTACTTGAATCAGTCATATCTGTATTAGCTCTCTTTGGTTTTCTACCTGGACCGGCTGAAGATATTGAATCTTTCTTTTCTTTCTTAATCTTGGCTTTGGTATCAGACGCATTGGAATTTGATATCTGCGGAATAGAGTTTGTAGATGATGTAGATGGCGGATTTCTATTGTAGACTCTTGGAGTTTTCTTTTTAGATTTTTCTGCAATTATCGAGCCATTGTAGTTATAATCAGTATCAACTGTTTTAAACGCTTTTAAGCCAGCAGAAATCAACCGGGGATTTGCCTTATAGGCTTCTCTAGCATTAACAACTAATTCAGCTTCATGAATTAAAGCAAATTCGGTCCTTCTTTTGATTGCATATGCACTTTTCTTTTCTTGATTCTTAATTAACTCAATAGGATTTTCCCACTTTGTTGCATATTTTCTCCAAAGTTTAGAACATCTGTAACATAAACCTTCACATGAAGAATTTTTCTCGTCTTGAACTGCACCTGGTGATCTAAACCATTGAGGACTATGATTTGTATTACAATACATACATTTAAATTTAATATGAAATTTATCAATCTTAGAACTCAAAAATGCACCATCATCATCAGGGTTATCGAGATCAACACCAACATTCTTAGTTGTTGTTTTTAATCTATTCTTAGCTCTACCTGGGAAATTATCCCAAATTTCATGACCATTTTTAGTTTTTTTCCAAAGATAATAAAATCTGACAACCATTGCGGAAGTTTGTGTTCCCACATCTTTAAAAACTGGATATAGTTCACTACCATGTAAACGAACCGAGTCTTCAAATCTTTTAATCTCTTCATCAGTAAATGTTGGTTCCTTTAATGATTCACGGGTTAATTTAGAAACATCATCCATACAATCTTCGGGTTTATAGTTATGCCTCATTAAAATTAGTAAAATTGCATCAATGAAATTTGGTGTCGTTACACTTGCTAATTCTAATCGCTTGGCAACACTGGAACAATCATTAATATATTTTTCAACCATATCTCCCAACTCTTTTTCATTTGATTGGTTAGTTAATGGCATTTCCCATAATAAACTACTTGTTTCATCACCTCCTCTTTCAATGTAACCTTTAGGTTTTGGTTGTAACCAAGCTGGAAAGTCTCTTGGTTTAAGATCTTTATATTCTTCAGGAATAGGGAATTTTCTACTTTCAAATTTTTCATCGTCAAGTTGGATAGGAGTTGAAGATTTTTTACTTCGATTGTAATATTTTTTGAGACGTTTATTATTTGGACCCAACAAACCACCTGTAGTTGATAGTTCATTAGTATCATAATATTGAACAATATGATCATACCAATCAGTTAATGAAGTACATTGATACTTTGAACCTAATCTTGAAGCGGCACGTGCGTATGGGCGATCTTGGATGTCTAAAGCATCTTCGAATTTTGCATGTACACCTAAATATCTATATGGCCATTCTTCAATTTCTCTTCTCTTTTGCAAACTTAATTTTTTATCATCCTCTAAAAATTTCTTTGCTAATTGCTCATATCTCAAAGAACTGGAATCAGCTTCTTCTTGAATATCATCAATATCATCTGGTATATCAGAGCTATTTTCGATACTATCAGAACTTGCTAACAATGCACGTTTTTCTGCCTTTATAATTTGTGAAGGTTGTGAACTTTCCAACATTTTACCTCTATTCTTAGCCAATTTTTCTTCTAATGAGTTATTACATGATGCACAGTACCAAGCAAAGCCTCTTTTCGGCTTTGTTAAAATTGGAGGATCTAAACATAACAAATGGTATGATTTTTGACAACCTGAACATAAAATTGAATCTTTGTTTGAACACCATTGTAAACATTTTTCACAGTTTTTAGGAGAACTTAACAATTCATCAGCTTTACCAACTTCAACAAAAATATATTCAAATCTTTTATGTAATGCTTTATAGTAATTAGGAGGCAAATGAATTAATTTAATTGTTGGTATCATATCATACATTTTAATCATATACCTATCGTATAATTTATCAAAGTAAAAACAATCAGGTTCTTGTCTATAAGATTCTAAATATTCAATTTCAGATTTATGTTTAACAGTTGCAAACCCTCTAAAACTTGTTAATGGGCAAGTATCACGATGTAATGAAGCATAAACCAGTCGTGTATCTGTTAACCGTCTATTTAGATCTCTTGGGCGATAAAACCAACAAACACTAAACATATAGTTACTTGCTTTCTTAATATTTAATGATTTATCCTTTTTAGTAAATCCTAAAACTTGTGCAATATAAAATGGTTCGCTTGGTGGTTCACAAATCATATAAATACAATCTCCCTTTTTAATAGTTACGCCATTTTTCAAAGTTAAAGTAACTTCAGCAGCATCGATTTTAGAACTTTTTATATCAATCAATTCATTAAATCCTGAATCGGGTGGGATTGGAGGTTGATAATTTATCGGAACAACATCTTCAATATCATAATAATTGCCTGTTTTGTTGCTAGGCCCAGATAATGATGATGGTGGAGGTGAAGTTGAATCTGAATTTGTCTTTGACCGACGTGGCTTATATGAACGTTTAGTCTCCTTTTCGATTTTAGCAGATGGTATATCAGTTTCGAGTTTTTCCTTATAATTCACTTCCTTTGTGGATCTTCTCTTTGGCCTAGGGGTAAAGGAGTCAGTATCTTCTATTTTGGAAGTATTTGCATTATCGTTTTCATCTTCAGTTTCTTCATTTGGAAGAGTATTAGTTGTCGTGTTTGTAATAGAACTTTCTGCTTGCTTATTTACAGTATTTTGTTCATTATTTTCAGTATTGGATTCATCATTATTTTTCAAAACACTATCTTCATAATTATTACCGGATGTACTCAAGGATAGATTCTGTGTTCTTTCCGGGCTTTCAGCATTTGGATTTATATTGGTAATAATCGTATTATCATTAGTAGTAGTAATCTGATTATCAAGCATTTGCTCTGAATTATTTTGCGTTGTGGGAAGAGGTTCAAAAGAAGTTGACAAATTCATTCTATTACTTTTGCAAAGACAATTGCCAGACAATTGCTATAGAACAAATAGAACAAAAAAATTGGTTTTAAAAAAAAAAAAACACTTGATAATTGACAAACTTTTATTCTCAAGGAGATCTCTCTCATCCAAATTGCAAAGTAAAACAGCGAATTGCAAAAACACAGAATACAGAGAGATATTGAAAATTGAAACTGGGAAATTTCAAAATTGCAATTTTCATGTTGATTTTGGCTTTTTCCATTTTGGGGTTGTATAGTGGAGTATGGTAAAGTATCTGTTGTTTTTAAGAAATCAAAAACCCAGCATTAAACAATGGCTGACAGAACAGTTCCCAACATCCCAGGTACAAGATGCTTGCCTGAAGTGGAGATATATCTTAAACAACAAGTAGCCCAGATTTTACGTACAAGAGCCAATCATTTCCCTGGTTCACAACCAGTTTCATTTGTTAGAGATCATTTGACAAATAATTTGCTCAATAGAGATTACTTGGTATGCGAAAAAAGTGATGGATTACGTGTTTTACTATTTGTGTTGGTCAATCCAGAAACGAATGAAGAAGGCACATTTTTAATATCGAGAGAAAACGAATATTATCATGTACCTGAATTTCATTTTCCAAGAACCACTAAAAACTTTGATTCAAGTCATAATGGTACCATTGTTGATGGTGAGTTAGTTTACTCAACAAATCCTATAACCAAGATTAAAGAAGTCAGGTATTTAATTTTTGATTGTTTGGCAATGGACATGAATAGTGTCATGCACAAGAATTTATGGAAAAGATTATATCATGCACAACATGAATTTCATCATCCGTATATTGAATTACGTAGGAAATTTCCAGATGCATGTAAAGATTGGTCTTTTAAATTAGATTTTAAAAATATGACTCAACCTTTCAAGATCCATAAAATTTTCAGTGAAATGAAAAATTTAACTTATGTTTCAGATGGTTTAATTTTCACATGTTGTGATACACCGTATATTTCAGGTACAGATCCTACACTACTCAAGTGGAAACCAAGTGAAGAAAATACAATTGATTTCAAAATTGGATTAGAATTCCCAATTTTCATTGATGAAGATTTACCAAAACATGATCCAAATAGAGAATATACAAATTATGATGTTAAACCAAAATTTAAACTGTATGTTTGGAAAGGAGGTGATGATCCATACAAACATGAGATTGTTGAAGATAATATTAAAAGAAATGGTGGTGAATATAAGAATTCATTTCATAATTATGACGAATGGAATGAATTAGTAGTTAGTGATAAACAATGGCTTGAATTGAAACAATCTGGTGAATCATTTAATGGTAGAATTGGTGAATGTAGACAGAATTTAGATGGTACATGGGAATTGCTCAGATTCAGAGATGATAAATTAAATGGTAACCACATTAATGTTGTTTTAAAAATTCTCAAATCTATTGAAGATTCGGTCACAAAGGATGAAATTATTGAAATCGAACCTCAAATTAAGGCAAGATGGGAAGAACGTGAAAAGGCAAAACAAAAGGCACAGCAACAACAACAAAGTTTTGTTCATGCTTCTCATAATCAATCACGTGAGAAACAACGTGGTGATCCTAGTATACCTGAGAAGAGGAAGGGTGAAGAAGATCAATCAATTTCAAGTTCAAATAAGAGAGCTGACACCGAAGAAGTTAAATATACGGAAACTATTGATGATGATGATGGTGATAATGATGGTGGTGATGGTGGTGATGGTGGTGATGGTGGTGATGGTGGTGATGGTGGTGATGGTGGTGATGGTGGTGATGGTGGTGATGGTGGTGATGGTGGTGATGGTGGTGATGGTGGTGATGGTGGTGATGGTGGTGATAGTGATGATGAATTTTATGAATCCGATGGATTTGAAGAAGCTCCAAGTAATAGGAATTAATTAGATCAAAAAGAACCGAATATTGTTTCTGTAGATTATGTATGTGATATATATTAAGAAAATATTTATTGTAAAACCATACAAAACGTTTTGATTTATTGTTCTTTATTAATTTATATATTTACAAGAAATAAGGCATATATATAGACACCATCATTTAAGCATAAGTTAAAATACAAGAATCCATAATTAATTTTGGATTACCATTACCAGAGATGAAATATTTTTGAGCTGCTATTTTTTCTAAAACTTTAGATTCTGAGGATGATAATAATTGGTTTTCCAAATCATATTCATTATGAATTAAATTAAACTTATGTAAATGAGTAACTAAAGATTCACATTCACTTAAATTAAATTTGGAAATTTGGAAATTTTTTAATCCATTATTTTGTAATAATCTATTAGCTAATTGGTAATCAAAATCTCTTTGCTTCGCGTAAGCGAAATCATCCAAAGGTTTAACACCAGTTATCACATCCAAAGTACCATTATTTTGAATTCTATGATTACCATGAGTGGCAATCATAATTGCACCCCTCTGGAAAGTTTTCTCACCTGAAATATATTGTAATAAAAGATCAGCAATTGTAAAATTTTGGAAATAAATTCTACGATTTTCAGTATCTCTATATTTAGTAATACCATTTTGAATAAAAGCCGAAAAATTATCAACTGATAAATAAACGGGTAAGATGGATTGTTTTGATAATTCATCAAATATAGTCTTTAGTGCAAAAGTTGTGTTACCTTCAAGTGATGAAGCCTTTAAAATATAATTAACGAAATCTAATAAGGTACCATTGATTCTATGAGATGACTTTTTATATGAATTGGTAATTGGTATGATTTCATTTGATAGTGGTATTTTAGATAACAAATCAACGTTTAAATTTTTAAATTTTTTCAAGAAAGTCTTTGAATACATCGGTTGATCGTATTTTTTAGTTTCTGGGTTTAATTTCAGATCATTGGAACCATCCACTAATAAATCGGCATTGGAAATAGGCAATAATATAGCTTGATTGTTATTCTTAGATAATGCAAAAGTTTGGAAATGTGATAAAATTGTTGATTTACCAATACCTGATTGACCATTAACTAGAAATCTATTGTTTAAAGACGAAGATTGCAAACTTTCATTGATGATTGATAGCAATTGGTTATCTTCAATGTTACGGAATAAAGTCAAAGGTTGAGAATATAATTCGTTATATTGATGAGGTTTAAAGGAACCGGCAACATGCAATTTTGCAATTAAATTCTCTGGATATTTAACGAAAGTGTTTTGGATTAACTCCTTATTTTCCGAATCAATTGAAGGTAAGTCTTTTATTAGGTTTTCATCGAATTTAAGCGCTAGTTTTTTGTAGTTCTTAGTTAAAATTGAAGCTTGGAAAGATTTGTCATTACCGGAACCTTTCCTATTTTTCGATTTATCGTAAGAACTCTTCTTGTTAAAAGATTTTCTAGTTGCTGCAGCGGCTAAAGAAATTGAAGATGTCGATAACTGACGGGTGCAGTTAATGGATCTGAATGCAAGCATTGTTGATAGTTTGAAATGTATATTGCTATTATTCTCTTCTACTTGTCTTTTCTTGATATATCTATATCTTGATCAACTTTTCATTCATGTCGAAAACTGAAAAAAAGAAGGTTGGTGACCCGCGCGGCAAAATGACAGACATATGTTGTTGTTTTTTCTGCTCACGTGATTCATTTTTATGTTTCTCAAACAAAAAAAAGAAAAAAAAAAAAA
>JAJLVN010000027.1:0-118674 GCA_030570315.1 Pichia sp. NRRL Y-12827
AAAAAAAAAAAAAAAAAAAAAAAAAAAAACAGAAGCTAGTTTCTGTTAATAGCCATAATTTCATACGCCAAGTAGTCTTTTCAACTTCTAAACAATACGTTTTACCATGGGTTATATTTGCTGCTGCTTCAACCTGGATGTTTTTGTAACTGTGCAGATACAGCAGTTCGTAAATTATTGCAGTTTTTTTCTTTTTTTTTTCTTTTCTTGGTTTGAACCAGATGGAGATCACCAATCACCATACTGTTATTGCCATACTATACCACCAATGGGTGGTGACCCAATTGCGCATATACGCATGAAGTGCAATACAAAGCACTGTGCTGTAATAGAGGTTAAACTGGCGTACTCATGCGCAGCATCAGTTGATGGCACTAAAGTTGGAGGATTTCACTAATTGGGCCTGTTTCAGGAACTAAAAATAAACACCCGATTAAGCGGAATTCTAGAATCCGGATTAATTCCAATTTGGGATTCAGGATTCAGGATTCAGGATTCGGGATTCGGGATTCAGTATTCAGTATTCAGTACTCAGTACTCAGTATTCTGTATTCTGTATTCAAGTTTGTCTCTGTGTTCTTGTGAAGCCCCTCGGAAATCCATTCATCTAGACAATAAAACATTAAAGTAAACATAAAAGATTATAAATTATTTATTATAAAGAAATAGCTGACTTGATTTCTAATTAATTAACTTATAAAGTTGAAGCAACTCTGAATTGCTTACCAGCGTAGATAGCCTTATCACCTAATTCTTCTTCAATTCTTAATAATTGGTTGTATTTAGCAATTCTTTCGGATCTTGCTGGAGCACCAGACTTTAATTCACCGGTTCTTAAACCAACAGTTAAGTCAGCAATGAAAGTATCTTCGGTTTCACCAGATCTGTGGGAGACCATAACACCCCAACCAGCAGCGAAGGAATCCTTTGCAGCTTGGATTGATTCAGTTAAAGTACCAATTTGGTTAACCTTTAATAATAAAGCGGAAGCAGCCTTCTTTTCAATAGCAGTCTTAATTCTCTTTGGGTTGGTGACAGTTAAATCATCAGCAACAATTTGGACTGGTAATTTGTTGAAGTTACCGGACCAGGTTTCCCAGTCATCTTCAGCAAATGGATCTTCTAAGGAAACAATTGGGTAGTTCTTACATAAGTCTGCGTATAAGTCACCTAATTCGTTACCAGTGATAGCCTTTGAACCATCAGACTTTGGATTCTTGTAGTCTAAGTCGTACTTACCGTTCTTGTAGAATTCAGAAGATGCTGAATCCATAGCAATATCAATCTTACCTTCGTAACCAGCAGCTCTGATTGCGGACATGATTAAGTCTAAAGCTTCTTGTGGAGTAGTGATATCTGGAGCAACACCACCTTCATCACCAACATTACCAGCAGATTGACCGTATTCTTTCTTTGCTAAAGATTTTAAGTGATGGTAAACTTCTGAACCCATTCTTAAAGCTTCCTTGAAGGAAGATGCACCAGTTGGAGCAATCATGAATTCTTGGAAAGCTAAAGAACCACCAGCATGGGAACCACCGTTAACAACGTTCATGAATGGAACTGGTAAAACGTATGGGGATTTAGAACCTGCTAATTCAGAAAGGTAAGCATATAATGGTAAATCCTTGTAAGCAGCAGCAGCCTTTGCAACAGCCATGGAAACACCTAAGATAGCGTTAGCACCTAATTTACCCTTGTTTGCGGTACCATCTAAGTCAATTAAGAATTGATCGAATTTAGCTTGTTCGGTAACTGGGATTTGTGCCTTAACAATTGCTGGAGCAATGGTCTTGTTAACGTTATCAACAGCCTTGGTAACACCCTTACCTAACCATTTTGACTTGTCACCATCTCTCAATTCTAAAGCTTCATGGACACCAGTGGAAGCACCAGATGGAACAATTGCTCTGAATAAACCTTTGTCAGTGGTTAAATCAACTTCGACAGTTGGGTTACCTCTTGAATCGTAAACGGTTCTTGCAAAACACTTAGTAACAATGGACATTTTTTTAAATTAGTTTGAATGGGAGTTGATTATTAATTAATGTAGTATTAATCAATTGGGTTGGAAAAAGAAGAGGGAAATAAAGAAGGGGAACAAAAGGATGGAAATGGAAATAGAGGAAAGAGGTGTCCCTTTATACCAATTTGAGGTGGCCATCACCAGACGGAAGATGTGAAAAACGTGAAAAGGTAATTAGCTGTCCATTGGGCGAGTGTTGTTTGATTTCCCAATTGTCACGTCAACTTTCCCGGAAAATCAGCAGACCGCACCGCGCCGGGGCGGGCCTCTTCCGACGGGTGTGACGTTTTCGTGGGCGGGGGGAGAAACAGTCGCCCGTTCGCGACTTTTTTGTTTTTCCACTGCGTTTTGTTTTTCCACTTCGCGACACAGGCGCGGGGCGAGAAAAGGCGGATTTTTTTTGTTTTTTTGTTTTTTCGTTTTGTGGGCTGGCCCAGGTTGAGATTGATTGTTGATTAATTATTGATAACAGATACCGTCCACTTCACATCACTTCACATCACTTCACATCTTCTTCTCTGGAAACAACCCACCCACAGCCTCAACAAAACAACCAATGGTCTCCATCCCCCTTGTGCCTTACCTCTCTGCTCTTCTACCGATCACAAAACCCATTCCAGGCGACTCTCCACTCCAGCAATGCGATATATCCGACCGCCAGACCCTCCAACTCTATTCTGTCAGCCTATCTCCAAATCCTCCTGAAAGAGGCGCCAACCTAACAATCACCGCCTCTGGCTTCTTACATCATGACATATCCGAAGGTGCTTACGTTGACGTTGTGGTCAATTACGGTTACATCAAATTGATCTCGCAAACTTATGATTTATGTGAACAACTACCAAATATCGAAATGAAATGTCCAATCGAAAAGGGCGTTTACACTTTAACTAAGCAAGTTGAAATCCCAAATGAAGTTCCACCTGGTAAGTATACCGTTTTTGCAAGAGCGTATAATGAAGATGATACCATGATCACTTGTCTTACTGGTTCAATTGACTTCCCAGCTGCTTTGTTATAATCATCTCACTTTACCATCTTATCGTATAAAATAAACTGTTTAACTATCATTGATTTAACTATCATTAATTTAACTATCATTAATTTAACTATATTTAATTTAACTATATTTAATTTAACTATATTTGACTATCATTAATTTAACTATTTTATTTCTCATAACAATGGTGTAGTATCATCATCTCTAATATTACCATTACTACCACTACCTTCAATATCTTCAATCTCTTCAATTTCCTTAACTAAAACTTTATCAATATTGATCCTCTTCTTGATATGTTTTAATTGCCACTTAATTGGTAACAACTCAATAACACCTTCATTCTCCATAATTGTACGCATATTTAACATAATAATAATGAAGACCCAAAATACTAAATATGAAATAATTGATCCATATGTTGCCGTATTACTCCACCCTAATAATGCGTTGAAAATCATCCAACCACCATCTGTTAACCCATTACAGCAATTAACATGCCAAATAGTGTTGCCAACATCATAACTACCAGGTCCCGATCCAGTCTCACTTGTATCTTGTCCGCATTTTTGAACAAATCTTTCCAATTCCAAAAACCAAATACCTCTAGACATTAATCCAGCTGCAACTAAATAAAGAAAACATGTTGATCCAATTAAGAAATACTGTATTTGTAAATGATTACCTCCACTGTATAATAAATAGCCAATAAAGAACCCCAGTGATGCACCACAAATAATAGCTAACGGAAATGAACTGACTGGCTGATTAACTCCAATACCTCCAATGAAAACAACTGCTTCTAGTCCTTCTCTTAGCGTGGTGATGAATGGTAAAAATGCTAAAAAGTATTTCTCCTTCAATGTCTGTTGTGTTGGTTCAGTAGTAGCAATCAAATCTTGAATATCATTAGTTTCATCAACCACATCCCCACTTTCACTTGATGTCCTATTTTCCTCAATTCTTGAATAGGTATTATTGGTATTATTATTATTGTTTAAATGATTATGTGCTTTGAAAGAATCGACTAATGTAGCCTTCCATTTGGTCTTCATAGCATTGATTCTTAGTAATGCAACACCCATCATAGCAATAATAATACTACTTAAAATTGAAAACAAACCTTCCCAAATTCTCTCCGCATACGACCATAAATCAGTACCAATAAAATAAAACAATGTAATAAATATACCTCCAATGACTAAACATATACCAAATCCTGAAAATGCTCCTAACCAAACTTGTAATTTCAGTTTTCTATACACTTTTGGATCAATCAAAACTTTACCATTTGTTGGATCAATTGAATTTTGCCTTAAAAATGAAAGTAAAACTGAAACAATAATTGCACTTTCAAGAGTCTCTCTCAATATAATAAAAAAAATCTGTACTGAAAAGTAATCTTCAAACTCCACCATGAATTCAATGTTTAATAATCTCCAATTAGTTTGTATACAATTTTTTTCATAAACAAAACACTTTTCTTATCATATAGAGTTTCATATTCATGTCAAAAAAAGCTAAAAAAGAAAAAAAAAACAATAAGAAAAAACGATATCTCCCCCCCTCCCCCTTTGTACGTCGATCGACTTTCCTTAAAAAAAAATAGGAAAAAAAGAAAAATTAAAACCTCAATTTGTTTCCCATATTAGAACCTCACCAATTATCATAGGCTTTGCCATCTGATCCGGAGTATAGTAGAAACAGCCTTTCTTTCCCTCAATCAATTCAAATCAAATCACAGCAGTTAACCAATCAATTGTGGGAAGATGATGGGTTTTAACAAAAGATCCCGTCAAAAGACAGCAGCCCCTGTGAAAAAAAATACCAATGCCATTGGTGGTTCATCAAATAACGCTAATGGTGGTATTAAAAAGGCAACTTATGAACATACAAAGAAGAAAGAAGTTGGTGTTTCCGATCTAACATTACTTTCCACCATCTCTGATGAGTCAATTAATGATAATCTAAAGAAAAGGTTCGAAAATGCAATCATTTATACTTATATTGGACATGTCTTAATCTCTGTTAATCCATTTAGGGATTTAGGTATTTATACATTAGATGTGTTGATGAGTTATAAAAACAAAAATAGATTAGAAGTTCCTCCTCATGTTTATGCAATTGCCGAAAACATGTATCATAACATGATTGCTTATCATGACAACCAATGTGTTATTATTTCAGGTGAATCTGGTGCTGGTAAAACCGAGGCTGCAAAGAGAATTATGCAATATATTGCTGAAGTCTCAGGCTCTTTAACAACCTCCAGTTCAATTCAAAGAATCAAAGATATGGTTTTAGCAACTAACCCATTGTTAGAAAGTTTTGGTTGTGCAAAAACTTTAAGAAATAATAATTCTTCAAGACATGGTAAGTATCTAGAAATTCAATTCAATAAAATTTTCGAACCTGTTTCTGCAAATATTACAAACTATCTATTAGAAAAGCAAAGAATTGTCGGACAAATTAAAAATGAAAGAAATTTTCATATCTTTTATCAATTAGCTAAAGCTGCAAGTGAAGAATATAGATCAACGTTCGGTGTTCAAATGCCTGAACAATATATTTATACTGCTGCTGCAGGTTGTACTTCTGTTGAAGGTATTGACGATGTAAAAGATTATAAGGAAACATTGCATGCAATGGATGTCATTGGTTTAGAACAACATGAAAGAGATCATGTTTTCAGATTATTATCTGCAATTTTATGGATTGGAAATATCAGCTTCGTTGAAGATGATGAAGGTAATTCTCAAATTAGAGATGCCTCAGTTACTAATTTTGTCGCTTATCTTTTACAAGTCGATGCAGAAATTTTAACAAAGGCATTAACTGAAAGAACAATGGAAACATCTCATGGTATGAAAAGAGGTTCTATTTATCACGTCCCTCTAAATCCAACTCAAGCAAATGCCGTTAAAGATGCATTAGCTATGGGTATTTATAATAATCTGTTTGATTGGATTGTTGAAAGAGTCAATAAATCATTTGCTGGTAATAATATGGAAATCTTCAAATCAATCGGTATCTTAGATATTTATGGTTTTGAAATTTTCGATCATAATTCTTTTGAGCAATTATGTATCAATTATGTTAATGAAAAATTACAACAAATTTTTATTCAATTGACTTTGAAATCCGAACAAGATGAGTATGTCAAGGAAGAAATCGAATGGACTCCAATTAAATTTTTCAATAACCAGATTGTTTGTGATTTAATTGAATCAAATAGACCACCTGGGATCTTTGCAGCTTTAAATGATGCAGTTGCAACTGCTCACGCAGACTCATCAGCTGCAGATCAATCTTTCGCACAAAGATTAAATATGTTGTCATCAAATCCTCATTTTGATTTAAGAGGTTCTAAGTTTATTGTTAAACATTATGCAGGTGATGTTACTTATGAAGTTAATGGAATGACCGATAAAGACAAGGATCAATTATTGAAAGATTTATTAGAATTATTACAATCTTCTCAAGATGATTTCGTTAGAGTTTTATTCCCAAATAAAGTCGACGAAGGTAATAAAAGAAGACCTCCAACTGCCGGGGATAAAATTAAAAAATCTGCTAATCTATTAGTTGATACTTTATCACAAGCAACTCCTTCTTATATCAGAACAATTAAGCCAAATCAAAATAGATCTTCAACTGAGTATGATACAAAGGCTGTTCTGCATCAAGTTAAATACTTAGGTTTAAAGGAAAACGTTAGAATTAGAAGAGCCGGATTTGCGTACAGGCAAACGTTTGAGAAATTTGTTGAAAGATTTTACTTATTATCCACAAAAACATCATATGCTGGTGAATATATTTGGACGGGTTCTGCAAGGAATGCAGCTGAAGTGATCTTAAATGACTCTAAATTTGATTCATCTGAATGGCAATTGGGTGTTACTAAAGTTTTTATCAAAAAACCAGAAACTTTATTTGCATTAGAAGATTTAAGAGAAAATTATTGGGCAAATAAAGCAAAGGTTATTCAAAGAGCATGTAGAAAATGGCTTAAGAGAAGAGAAGAAGCTGCAAGAACCATTCAAAGATTATGGAGAATCAGAACCAAAGGTGTTCAAGAATCAAATCAATATACTGAATTAAGAGATTTCGGTAATAAAATTGTTTATGGTAGAAAACAAAGAAGAAGATTATCATTATTGGGATCAAGAGCTTTCTTTGGTGATTATTTAGGCTGTAATGATAAAACTGGAGGTTTTGGTAAATTTATAAGAAATGCAATTGGGTTGAATGAAAAAGTTCAATTTTCAGCAAAGGGTGAACAATTACATTCGAAATTTGGTAGATCATCACAGAAATTACCAAAAATTTTTATCATTACCAAGAGCAATAAGTTCATTGTTGTAGGACAAACTGTTGTTAATAATAAAGCACAATATAATATTGAATTCAATAAATCAATAACTATAATTCCCTCAATAAGTGTTTCCAACCTTGCTGATGATTGGTTAGCCATTAACTTAGGCTCTAAAACAGAACCTGATTTATTCATTAACTGTCTGTTTAAAACAGAGATTGTGGCAAGATTCAAAAAGGCAAATCCAAGTGTTAATGTAAATATTAGTGACACAATTGTCTATTGTAAAAAGCCGGGTAAAAAACACACAGTTAAGTTTAAATTAGCAACTAATGTTAATGGTGATTCATATAAATCAAGTACAGTCTCAGTTTCTCAAGGTAAAGAAGCAAATTCAAGAAACAGAACTTTACCACAGTCCAAAACAGAGTTTACGGGTGAAAAAATTGCTGCTTATAAAAGAACTATTCAAAATACAAGAGGTGGTGCTAATACATCATCATCAATTGCTGCTGCTGCTTCAGCTGCTACTAATACCAATCAAAGAAAAGTTGCACCCGCACAACCAGTGTCAAGAAACACAGTTGCTTCTCGTACTGTTCCAGTACCACCTGCTGCTTCAAATAAACCAAGATTAAGTTCTAAGCCAAAACCAGCTGCACCAGTTTCAAGATCTAGAGCTTCCGTCACACAACAACAGCAACAACAACAACAACAACAACAACATACAGGTGCGCAACCAGTTGCAATCCAACCCGTTGCACAACCTGTCCAAAGAGCCGTTGCCCCTCCACCCCCACCTCCACCTCCAGCAGCAAAGCCAAAATGGCCAACATTCAGAGCCGAATATGATTATCCTGGTGCAAATGGATCAATGCCATTAACAAAGGGTGATATTGTTTATATTTTACAAGCTGAACCAAGTGGATGGTCATTAGCTAAAACCTTAGATGAATCAGGCGAAGGTTGGGTTCCAACTGCATACATTGCAGAATGTGAACCACCCGTAGGACTTGGAACTAATACAGCTGCACCACCGCCACCACCGCCACCACCATCTGCTACCACTAATACCACGACTGTTGTTACCGCTTCTACTACCACCAATATTACTACTGCTAGCAATGGAAACATTGCTGGCGGGCTTGCTGCTGCACTACTTGAGAAGAAACAAGAAGAAACCACTATGGCCAGCGATTTGGCTGCAGCAATTAGACAACATGCACGTAGAGAAAGTGATGATGAAGAAGATGACGATGATGATTGGTGATTTTTTTAACCTTGAAAATAAAAATATAGATATTATTTATAGTGTGTAAATGTACGTTTTAATTTAATTCAATTGTTATATTGTAACTCATCATAACCTGTGATGTTATTTTTCTCATTTTTATTTTTTTTCTAGAAAGATTTTTCTTTTTTCATGTGTCGTTAGTTAGCTGGCAAAATAACAGTTGAATCTTCTGCTTTTTCTTTGAAAAATCTACATTTTCCATACAGAAACATAGACAATGGCAGATATACAAGACGTCAATGGTATTGCACAAGTTCTTGAACGGTCATTAGACCCTAATTATGCAAAAGATGCAGAAAATGTCTTAAAAAGCATGGAATCAACCACCGGTTTCCCAATTTCATTATTACACGTAGTTTCAAACAACAATATTCAGTTACCAATCAGATTAGCAGGTGCATTATATTTTAAAAACTTGGTTAAAAGAAAATGGATTAATGAAAATGGAGAATATCAAATTTCAATCCAAGACGTTGAAATGATTAAAAATGAAATTATCAGTTTAATGATTATTTTACCAGATTCATTACAGATCCAAATTGGCGAGGCAATTAGTTTAATTGCTGAAAGTGAATTCCCTAGTTTATGGGGGAATTTGATTGATGAATTAGTTTCGAAATTATCATTCGATGATTTGGTGGTTAATAAAGGTGTTTTAAAAGTTGCACATTCAATTTTTAAAAGATGGAGACCATTATTCAGAAGTGATGAATTATTTATTGAAATTAAAATGGTTTTAGATAAATTTGCAGCTCCATTTATGGAAATGTTGAAAACCATTGATGTGTTAATCGATCAAAACTTACAAGATAAAAATAAATTAAAAGAGTTGTTTGAAAATTTGTTATTGTTAACTAAAATCTATTATGATTTAAATTCTCAAGATATACCTGAATTTTTTGAAGATAATATCAATGTTGGTATGAATATTCTATTAAAATATCTCAAGTTTCATAATCAATTATTAGAAGATTTTAATGAAGATGATGAAATGGATTTAGTTATTCAAGTTAAAATAAATATTTGTGAATTGATTCAATTATATACAACAAGATACGAAGAAGAATTTAAAAAATTTATTGAGTCATCTATTCAGATTGTTTGGGATTTACTAAATAATATCTCAACTCAACAAAAGAATGATATTTTAGTTTCCAAATCATTGAAATACATGACATGTGTTGTCGGATTATCAAATTTTAAGCAATTATTTGAAAATGAAGATGCAATTAAACAAATTACCGAAAAGATAATTTTACCAAATATCAAATTAAGAGAAAGTGATTTAGAGATGTTTGAAGATGATCCAATTGAGTATACTAGAAGAGATTTAGAAGGTTCAGATATAGATTCCCGTAGAAGATCTGCAACTGATTTTCTAAAATCTTTAAAAGAATCAAATGAAGTTCTAGTTACTAATATTATTATGAACTACATTAGCCATTATTTATTAACATACACCGAAGACCCAGTAAACAATTGGAAATATAAAGATATTTCAATTTATTTATTTTGCTCCATTGCATCCAAAGGTTCGATCACCAGTTCATCTGGTATTTCAAGTACCAATTTATTGGTTGATGTTATTAAATTTTTTGGCGAGTATATTTATCCAGATTTAGTTGGTAATGTTTCTAGTCCAATTTTAAAAGTTGATTCTATTAAGTATATTTATATTTTCAGAAATCAATTAACAAAGGAGCAATTATTAGAAACCTTATCATTATTAACCAACAACTTTAATGATGATAATTATGTTGTTTATACCTACACATCAATTACAATTGAGAAAATTTTATCATTAAGAAATCCATTGAACCATCATGAATTACTATTCAATAAAAACGATTTATCAACTGAAGTGATCAATAATTTATTGATGAATTTATTCAAACTAATTTCCAAAATGGGATCAACACCAGAAAAGTTATCGGAGAATGAATTTTTAATGAGATGTATAATGAGAATCCTGTTAATCAGTGAAGATTTATTAAATTTGAATTTAATTAATGAAATTTTACACGAGTTGATCAAAATTATTGAAATCATCAGTAAGAATCCATCTAACCCAAAATTTTCACATTACACATTTGAATCAATCTGTATTATCTTAAAGAACTATCAAGCTAACATTAAAGATTTCTTTCAAACTTTGAAAAATCCACTGTTTTCAGTTCTAGGCCAAGATATTCAAGAATTTATACCATATTCCTTTCAAATCTTATCATTTATTTTAGAATCATACCCTTCAAATGAAGAATTACCGACTGAATATGAACAATTAATCAAGCCATTATGTTCTCCTCAAGTTTGGGAATTTAAGGGTAATATACCAGCAATTAAAAGATTATTAAGTGCAATTATTAAATTTAAACCGATAATATTTTCAGACAGTGAAACAATCACGCCAATTTTAGGGATTTATCAAAAATTAATATCAAGTAAAGTTAATGATGTTTTAGGATTTGAATTTTTAGAATGTATTTTAATCAATTTTAATATTGATAATTTAACGCCATTTTTAAATGAGATTTTCATCATTTTATTAACAAGATTAAAAAACTTCAGAACTGATAAATTTGTTAAAAGGTTCATTATATTTTTGAGTAAACTATCATGTTTAGAATTAAACAGTGAATTAAATAAGAATAAATGGAATAGTACAACCATCATTGGCATATTTGAATCAATTCAAAATGGATTATTTGAACAAATTTTGAATAGTTTTATATTATCAATGATTAATAAATTTAACAATTTAATTGATAAAAAGATATTGGTTGTTGGATTAACCAATTTAGTTGTCGAAAACTATGAAAAATTGAATATTGATGCAATTGTTAAAATTTTAAATGAAATAATTAAATCATTAAACAGTGAATCAATTGCTAATTATAAAGACATTAATGAGAATTCTGAAATTTTATTAGAAATTGAAAATGATGAATTAACATTTGGATCCAGTTTTAATAAATTGAATATTATTCAAATTAAACCATTTGATCCGATTAATAATATCAAGGATAAAACACAATTAATTGAATTTTTCAAATTGAAAATTCAATCAATTAACAACCAATACTTGTATCAATTTATTCAACAACTAGAACCTGAGTGTAAAGTAATTGTCAACTCATTTGGCATTTAGTTTAAATATGTAAATGAAAATATATAGAGATAAATGAATGTATAATTTCATCAACTGAAGATTATTAACAGTATATACAACCAATTGCAAAAGTCTGGGGAAATAAATAAATAAATAAATAATAAGAAAAACGAATTAGTAAGTCGGTGAGTAAGAGGTACGAAAGTGAAATAGATTAAAATTTGTCTAAAAAGGCAAAGAAAGAAATCAAAAAAAGTCAAAAAGTGAAAACCAGAATGTGGAGTGAAAAAGAACAAAATTAAATGTTATTACTAGGTATCAAAAAAGATAGAGAGTAAGACAGTGAATTAATTAGGCAATAAGTCCAGTTTTGATTGATTCAGGTATATTGTTAGTGGTATCAGCATTATTATCATTAATTGATTCACTATTTGAGACATTGTTTAGATCATCTTTATTTTGTTGAGATTCTTGTTTATCTAGTTCTGCTATTTCAGAAGCTGTTAAAAATCTACCACCTTGGCCTCTCGGTCTACGCATTGCATGTTTGTGTCTTGATTCATGTAGATAAGGTTTGCGGACTCTTTGGATTTTCAAATGTTCTTCTAGCTTGGCACGAGCAATACGTCGTTTTAAAATTCTGTGATATTGTTTAGCGTTAACATAGTAAGGTTGATCGATAATTGAAGACGTTTGATGATGTTGTTGTTGTTGTTCTGGTTGTTGTTGTTGTTCTGGTAGTTGTTGTTCTGGTAGTTGTTGTTGTTGTTGTTGTAACTCTTGTTGGTGTAGAATTTGTTGATGATGAATTTGCTGTTGCAGCTGGGCATTAGAATTAATAGTATTGAATTGTGGCTCGGTTTGTTGATTGTACGAATTCTGTTGATGTTCATGTATGCTTTCCAAACTTAAGCGTGACTTATCTAGACTATAATGTGAAGTGGTGTTGTAGTTTTTTGTAGATTCAAGACTATCATCATTGTCATCATCGTCATTATCATCATTAACATTAGCATTATCTTCATTTCCTTTACCAATTCCATTATGTTCATTTACACCACCATGGCCATTTTGTTGATGTTGATTACTTGCTGGATCTATCAGAGTGTTGATGTTTTCCAAAGCCGACGTTAAGTTTTGCAGATGAGCTGGGTCGGTTATAAAGTCTTGCTGTTGATAGTAGTGGGAAACAGGTATATGAATCGAGTCTTCCATGATTTGGTTAAATCTTAGAAAGAGAAGAGGGTATAATAGATTGTCACTAATTAAATACAGTAGAGAAAATGAATGAAGATTATTTAAAGTTAAAGTCAATTTTTTTTCCAAAAGGGAAATATCGGCTTTCACCAAAAATTGCGTCGATCGTCGCAAAAAGCAATAAAGCACAAATTAAAGGTTATGAGGTTTATGAATAACTAGCACTATGTATTATGTATTGTACTTGCACCTTCACTGGCGTCTTTGAATAACTATAAATTCACATTGAATAAAGTAACAAGTAACAAGAAACTATAAATCAACAGTCCAATATAAAGTAAAAAATAAACACTGAAGAAAAGTAGGAAAAGCAATTAAATATTAACGGTACAAATGACAGTACCGTTTTGAGTCATATTAATGATACCCAGATAACAATAGCGGTACTGTTTCTAATTCAATTTCTCTAATATATGAAGTTACACACAATTCCTTCTATTGGCAGCAAAATTTACTGCAATTTTCTTTCAGTGACTTTGAGCTTCATCATTTCTTTCTCATCCAAAGCGGCACGATAAAATCATTCTTTAGTGAGGTTCTAGATTATTCTGATTATGCATTTCACAACAATCTTAGTATTCACCCATTCAAGAATAAGACAATAACAAAGATGAGTGTTTTTTAATGACTCTTTGGATGATAGGGAGAATGTGATACAAAGCCAAAAAAAAAAGAGCTTGCAGCAAATCTTGCTGCAAATGGAAAGGATGACGTCCGGGTTCATATTTTGAAAATACGGATCAGGTTTCCCAAACTCTTATTTACCATGGTATTGTTATCATCCAAGTGAGAAAAGGTAAAGAGAACAAAAACTGTTGCCTTTTTAGAAAAAAATAAGATGGCTGAAATTACAGAAAGAGAGAATTAGAAAGTGAATTTATAGTAATCTGAGTATTTGTAAAGCTCATGAAAAGAGGGGTCTCTCTGCAAATTATCGTCTTTTAAACAAATTTATATTACAAACTAACTGGTATCCTCTAAAGGTGATTATAAATATGTCTATGAACAACGTAAAGATCTTTGCACAATGGCTTTCCATTGGCCAGGGGATGTATTCATCCTAATGCTAGCAATATTTCAATATCTTAGTAATGTTTTTGCAGTTGCTGCTATACGATGAGTCCTCCTATTAACGACAATTCACCGTTTCATTGCTTTTACTTACACATTTAGAATAATTCAAAACAAAAGCACGTTATTACTATTTACTTATTATTCTACGTATATATATATATGTTGACATGCTTTTCATTTTACTATCAAATGCTGATTGCCATTCCACTATTGTAGTATACTCTAACTATTTTATAACAGGTCTACAAAGAAAAAAAACCATCAGTAGACGTCGATAGACGTTATTCACGCTTTTATTTTTTTATTTTTTTTTCAATTTTTCAACATGAATTACTAAGAAAAAATCGAATTCACTGATAAAAAGAGTAGAAAAAAAAGTATTGAGTTTCTTGTGAAAGTATCACAAATAACAAATACAATGCCGGCAACTATTATTTGTATTGGAATGGCAGGGTCTGGAAAGACCACTTTTGTCCAGAGATTAAACTCTCATTTGCATGAAAAAAAAACACCTCCTTATTTAATAAATCTTGATCCAGCGGTTCTGAAAGTTCCATTTGGTTGTAATATTGATATTAGAGACTCAATTAATTATAAAAAAGTTATGGAAAACTACAATTTGGGACCAAATGGTGCTATTGTCACATCTTTGAACTTATTCAGCACTAAAATAGATCAAGTTTTACAAATCGTTTCTAAAAGAAGTGAAAATTTTCAAAACTGTATTATAGATACGCCTGGTCAAATTGAATGTTTTGTTTGGAGTGCTTCTGGTTCAATCATAACAGAAGCTTTTGCAACTGAATTTCCAACAGTTATTGCATATATCATTGATACACCACGTTCTTCAAATCCTTCAACATTTATGTCAAATATGTTATACGCTTGTTCAATCCTTTATAAAACTAAATTGCCAATGATTGTCGTTTTCAATAAAACTGATATACGTAAAGCCGATTTTGCTAAAGACTGGATGACTGATTTTGAGTCCTTTCAAGATGCACTTAAAAATAATTCCGAGTTGAATGATGAAACTTCAAATAGTTCTGGTTATATGGGGTCTTTAATTAATTCAATGAGTTTGATGTTAGAAGAATTTTACTCAACTTTAGACATCGTTGGTTGTTCATCTTATACAGGAGAAGGTTTTGATGATTTCATGACTGCTGTTGATAAAAAGATCGACGAATATAACGAATTTTATCAAGTTGAAAGAGATAGAATAATCCAAGAAAAAAAAGAAAAGGAAAAGAAAGAAAAGGATAAACAATTAACCCATTTAATGAAAGACTTAGGGTTGAAGGATAAGAAAGCTAGTGATGATGGTGTTGAAGTTTTATCTGATATTGAAGATGAGCTTGAAAAAGATGAAAAGGCAGGTTATGAACATGGTTTGATAGATTTGGATTTGGAAAGTTCTGAAAGAGAATACACTTTTCAAGATGACAGAAATGGCGAAATCAGAGACGAGCCTAACTCTTCAGATGTTACTAAAAGTATACAGGACAGATATCAACAAGCCTTCGAATCTACTGCTAAAACTGCGTCGAGTAGTGTTGCAGAAGATATTGCAAAATACATTAACGGTAAATAAAAATGGTAAATAATACATAGTTTCTATATGGGTTCTTTAATTCTATAATTTAAAATAAGTGATCCATTCTCTTGTTTATTAACTTTCACAAGTCCATACTTGGCAGCAATATTATACATATTTGTACTTAGATTATTTTCCTTGGTTTTCTTAATACCTCTTAAAAATGGGTATGTTTGCGTATTTAGTATACACCCTTTAATATCGAAAAAATCATAAAAGTTTAATTTAAAATCTTGTAAAAACGAAATATCATTATTTAACCCATCTTCTGTAAATGAAATTATCAGTATTTCCTTTTCTTTATCTTTAATTTCGAGTAGTGGATTAAACATATGTCTGAATATTGAATGTAATGATGGATTGAATCCTCCATCAATCAGTTTATAATCAATCAAAACCGGTGAATCGTTAGGATCCAAATTCTTAATATCTTTATCGGGGTTCAGGTCTTTTGAATATTTTGTTTGAATTGTCTCTATGACTCTAACTAAATCTTTCAAATGAAAACTGTTGGTTAACATTCGATTAGTAAGTATCAAATTTAATGGATATGCAGATAATGAAGAATTTATAAACTCTTTGAGTTTTAAATCATGATCTGCTGAATTTTTAAATCTCTGACTTTGCAATGATTTTGAGTTGTAACGGGTGAAACGTATAAGATTTGTAGGTGATGTGGAATGTTTGGAGAATGATGGGAGTGATCTAATCATTGTTTGTTGTTTAAAAAAAAAAGATACTAACTAGATTCAATAATGACAGTTCTATGGGAGAAAGTCCACATTTTTCTTTAAAATGGACCGGAAAAAAATGTTTTCCCCAGCAAATTTCTCATCGGTGTTTCGATTTTCATGGGAAACACGTAATCCGAAGCATTTCCGATCAAATCCGTTTTTATCTTTGTTCTTTCTTTATCTATAAAAAGGAAAACGTTAGCCTTAAAAAAATAAAATGAATAGATTCCATAATAATTATTAGAGCTACACAAATAGCAATGACGGTTCCACATAATATCCAATACTTATATAGCATTAAGTCTGTTAGAGAAACAAACTTAGATACAGCGACTTTATTACATAATGATAAGTTAACTAATTTCGATGTTGATCTAACTAAAATGCCATCGGTTGTTGAATATGTAATTAAAACTATACGTACTGATTTTCCAACTGATGAATCATTGTTAAATATTCCAATCCACGGTAGATATCAACATTTTGGAAAAGGTGATGATACAAGATTACCAAGATTAATTAATAACATTTTCAAGAAGAAAATGAATCTATCAGACTTGGAGATTTGCAGAAGATTAATTGATTTATTTATCATAAGTGTTTTATTGGATGCTGGTGCTGGTAATAAATGGAAATTTCACGAAGAATCCACAGGTTTGGATATCAATAGAAGTGAAGGTATTGCAGTTGCAAGTTATTATATGTTTATGAACGGAGATTTTGCAAATGATCCAAAGACTGATAAATACGTTGTCGATGGAGCCAAATTATCAAAATTAACAAAGGAAGAATTAACAAAGGGTTTTCAAATTAGTGATAGTAATCCAATTGCTGGATTTGAAGGGAGATTAAGTTTATTAAACAAACTAGGTGAAACATTACTTGATAACTCAGAAATTTTCCCAAGCTCTAGACCTGGTGGAATTGTTGATTATTTATTATCAAACAGTAATAAATCAAAGGAAGTTGATATTGAAGTTTTATGGAATGCATTGATGAAAGGATTATTACCAATTTGGCCAACTGAAGGTAGACTTCAAATAGACGGCTATGTTCTTGGTGATGCATGGAAATTAAAGAGTAAAGCTGAAGAAGGCATTGTTACATTTCATAAACTAACACAATGGTTAACATATTCACTGTTTAAACCATTAATTGAATATGGTGGATTTACAATTCTGAATGATTATCACATGACAGGATTACCAGAATATAGAAATGGTGGATTATTTGTTGATTTTAATGTTTTGAAATTAAAACCTCAAGTTTATGAACACGGTATGAAATTAGCCAAGGAAGTTGGGAATGCATTGCCTACATATAAACCAGATGAGGATATTATAGTTGAATGGAGATCATGCACTATTGTTCTATTAGATGCGTTGTTAGAATTAGTTAACGAGACAATGAACATTGATGGTACACCATATGAGTTGAAATTACCACAATTAATTGAAGCAGGTAGTTGGAAGAGTGGTAGGTTAATAGCTGCTGATAAGAGAGCCAATGGTGGTCCTCCGATCGAACTTCTTGCAGATGGAACTGTCTTTTAGTATAGAGTGTGTAGTAATATTAGTATTTAGCATGCATTAAAATATACTTTCTCAAATCACGTGCATATGAAAGGGGCTACATGCTTTGGTAAAACCCTTGCTTGCCACGCATTTTTTTTTTTTTTCAATTTCCCAATTTTTCAGATTTCACCTTCATACTAGCGATACATATCATTTACTTTGTTAAACTACGTCTTTTTCCTAACTTTTCTTCTCTTTCCTTTCATCAACTTGACAACGTCTCATTAACTAAACATGTCTGCAGAAAAGAAGGATATTGAAGAACCACAAAAGATCAACAAGATCAGAATCACCTTTACCTCCACCTCAGTTAAATCTTTAGAAAAAGTCTCTAACTTAGTCTTAAGAAACGCTGCAAAGGAAGGTATTAAGAAGAAGGGTCCTGTTAGAATGCCAACTAAGGCACTTTCTATTGCAACTAGAAAAACTCCAAATGGTGAAGGTTCTAAGACTTGGGAACACTATGAAATGAGAATTCACAAGAGATATATTGATTTAGAAGCTCCATCTGCTCAAATCAAGAACATCACTTCATTAACTATTGAACCAGGTGTTGATGTTGAAGTTACCGTTTCTGTTTAAGTAAACAGATAGTTGCTTGATTTTTTTATAGGTCCATCTCAAAAATACAATTTATTACATTATTATTCATTCATGTTTATACTTTGGTTTTTTTTCCCGCTTTTCAATTCTCTAGGCGTACCGTGTATAAGTTCAGCAGTCAAACACACTTCCAATCTGATTTATATATGAGACGTTACGGTAGACAGCTATCAGTGTTGTGAGTGAGAAGATCTTAAGTATGAATATTTCTGCGTAAATGGTGTAGATTTATTTTTGTTTTGCTTGTATAATCAGTAATAAAGTTTTTTTTATGAAAAGTATCAATATAGTAAAAGATCGCTATCTTTATCAAAAGTGAAAACAATTATTGTTATGGGTTCAATCTACATAAGCGGAATGCGCTCTTCACATAAATGTAGACCTGATGATTACGAAATTCATATTTTTAAAGTAACAATTAGCAAGCAATTACAAAATAATAAAATATAGAAAGGAACACATATGTAAAGCCAAAAAAATAAATAGCAAATAAATTATTAGTCAAATAGGATTTGCACTATGTCATCATATAATTAAAATCTCTCGATGAAGTGAACCCTAAATAGTCACGTAACATCAACTTGAGTTCCTGTCTCTCATTGATACCTGCATGTGGAATATCGTATGCATCCAAGTGTAACATGAGGTCGTCTTCCTCAAGGCGATTGATATCTTCCACTGATCCCAATTGATGCAAGTAACGGCCTTCGGGAATAACTTCAGGCCGAAGAATAGGAAGAGGGTATTGAGGTAATCTTGCATCTCTTCTTCTCTGATTCTCATGAATTAAAAGTAAAAAATTATTTTTTGCTATTGCAACCCCATGTTGAGTTATAGAGGTATTCAACTGAGTAATAACAGTAGTAAGCTGAGTGATATCAGTAGTGAGCTGAGTAAGATCAGTACGTTGTTGTGTGATCACATCGGAAAGATGGTCAAATCTTTCAAGCAACCGAATTTGAACCTCATTTCTTTCATTCGCAGAAATATTTGTTGCAAGTTGTTTCTCTTTCACTTTAATTCTATTACCCATTTCATGTAAAGCGTCACCAAAAATAGCCACATCTCTTCTCGTCTTTTGCTCAGGAGGAGGAATACTAAAATCGTTGTGAAAAACATCATCAGGGATTTCAAGAACCTCTCCTAAATAGAGATCCAATTGTGTCATTTTTACTTTATGTGGAACAGAAAAGAATAGGTAAAGGGGTTAGATTGGTAAAAGAAAGAAAAACTAGAAGCAAAACAATCACAGAAGGTAAAACTGAGATGGGGAAAACCCCCGTTTATATAGAAAAAAGAGCGAAAAGGGAAAATAATAAAATTAGGGTCTATCTTTTAGAGCAATTTCCTATTTGAGTAACAAGTGAATAGCAAAAGGGGAAAGGAATCTTAAAGAAGGCAGAAATTGAAAGTTGCCCAACAAAACCGGCAGTTATTGCTGGTGCAGCAGCACGAGCAAAACACAAGAGACAGACAAACCCATTCAAGACAAAGCAAACCAGATTCTCATCTTCCACAAATGTAAAATGCTACAAGTTCAATAGCTTCCAACTAAAAACAAATACATAGCAAATTGAGATTCTACTTTCATATCGTCAAATGATTGATGGCCATGCAGCACAAAATGCCAAATAATTGTCTCTGACTATCAAAAGACAGAAGTAAGAAAATACTACTATTTTTAGTATTAAAGAATTTGGTATTCAAAGGATTTATATGTGCTTTAAAGTATTCAATTGATGCGAATATCTGAAACGACGATCAATAATCTCATAGTACAAATGAGTATTTCTAATACTGAAAACAGTTGTGCTATAACTAGTAACAATTTCCCACTAAGGACCCACAAAATTCGAAATAGAAGAAAAGCAAGACTATCTCAACACCTACTTCCCATTCGTCACTCTGATATTATTTAGGAAGGCACTCAATTGCGTCAGGTGGAATCGGTAGAACATATTATTCAGCTCAAGGGAGAAAACCTCAGATTACACTTGTGTGCATATGATATCCCCAATGTGATTATCACTGACAGACGGTAACTTAAAATGGCAAAAAAGCTCAAGTATCTGTCTTTCAGTGCAGCCAGCATATAGAATATCATGGGCGTGCAAAAATACTCTGAGATCCTACATTTACCTGTTGTGCGTATTGAGTAGATCAACAGCAGTAGTAAAATGGTTAGCAATGCTGTTTACTCAACCAACATTCTGAAATGGATGTTCTAGTGACTAAGAACCGTAACAAACCAACTCTTAACGAAAGAAAGAAAGAAAGAAAGAAACACTTCTGAGCCGCCTCTCTTTCCAGCCTTTTAAAGTTTTCTCATTTTTTATATTTCCGGAAAACGCGAAATGTTTTTTTAATTTTCTTATTTTGTTTATTTTTTATTTTTCTCAAAAACGTTGTCCACTTTTTTCTTTCACGTTGTTTATATTTTGAAGATTATTTTTGTTGTTTGCTCTTCTTTGGTGTTTGTCTGACTTGTTTCTTTTCTTGTTTTTTTTCTTCTGGTCTTTCTCTTTTAAATCATCCACCAATGTCACAAGAAAAGAAAGACACTTCATTACCTGTTGCAGAATCTCTCAGCGGTGCTGCTCCTTTAGCTCCTCCTCCTTCTCAATTAGCTAGATTGGTTAACTCTGGTCCAGTTTCAATCTTATGTTATTGTGCTTCCTCAATTTTAATGACCACTACTAATAAATATGTTGTCTCTGGCCATAATTTCAACTTAAATTTCTTTCTTTTAGCCATCCAATCCATTGTCTGTATTATTGCTATTGCAACTCTGAAATTTTTTGGTGTTATCACTTATAGAAAATTCAATACCAATGAAGCTAAAAAATGGTCTCCAATTGCTTTTCTTTTGGTTATTATGATTTACACTTCCTCAAAAGCTCTTAAATACTTAGCTATTCCAGTTTATACCATTTTCAAAAATTTAACAATTATTTTGATTGCTTACGGTGAAGTTTTATGGTTTGGTGGTGAAGTTACTTCAATGGCTTTAGGCTCTTTCTTTTTAATGGTCTTTTCCTCTGTCATTGCAACTTATGGTGATACTGATGCAACCACTGGTACTTCTAATTTAAATGTTGGTTACTTATGGATGGCACTTAACTGTTTCTCTTCTGCTTCTTTTGTCTTGTTCATGAGAAAGAGAATTAAGTTAACTAACTTTAAAGATTTCGATACCATGTACTACAATAACTTATTATCAATTCCAATTTTATTGGTTTCTTCTTTATTGTTAGAAGACTGGTCTACTGAAAATATTAACTTAAACTTCCCACCTGAAGCAAGAGCAAGTGTTTGGATTGCAATGATTGTCTCTGGTGCAACTTCTGTCGGTATCTCTTATTGTTCTGGTTGGTGTATTAGAGTTACCTCTTCAACTACATATTCAATGGTTGGTGCTTTAAACAAATTACCAATTGCATTATCTGGTTTAATCTTCTTTGATGCTCCAATCAATTTCTTTTCTATTTCTTCAATTTTTGTTGGTTTTGCAGCAGGTTTAGTCTATGTTGTTGCTAAGCAAAAGCAAAAGGAAGAACAAGCAAAGCAAGAACAATTACCAAAATAAATGAATAAATAAATTAAAATACATAAAAATCAAATAAGATTATTGGAATTAAGTCAGTTTATCAATAGAATCGTTACAATCAATAGAAACACACATTCAATAGAATCATTAAATACATAACATAACATTAAATTTACACATTCTTACTTTTCTTATTTTTTTTATAAAAACTATCTATTTATCAATTTTTAAACTGAAGTCAACAATTGGAGTACCTTGATGGATACTACTTGTTGAATAAATATCAATAAAATTACATAAATATTCATTTATATTATCCTTGCTTAAACCACCACTACATTCTAATAAAAATGATTTATTTTTGAATTCCTCCTTTAAACATTTAGCAACTTGTTGTAATTCTAAACCTTTGAAGTTATCTAACATAATTATATCACCACCTGCTTGAATCGCTTCAACTGCTTCATTATAACTTTGAACTTCAATTTCAATTTTAACTGAAAAACCGCCAACTTTTTTAGCATTTTTTATAGCTTCAGTTATTGAACCAGTTGACCAAATATGATTATCCTTCAACATAATCATACTGGATAAATCAAATCTATGCATATCTGCACCACCTACTAACATTGCATATTTTTCAAATATTCTTAAGCCTGGTGTGGTCTTTCTAGTACCTGCAATTATACCTTGATAGCCTGAATTTTTAGCTAGCATGACAACTTCATTACTTTGCGATGCAATACCTGATAATCTTGACATCAGATTTAATCCAACTCTTTCAGCCTGTAAAATATTCTTTGCAGGTCCACTAATTTCAGCAACTACAATTTTTTCACCATCTTGTGGTTTTAAATGTTCCCCTTCTTGATGTAACCATTTAACTTCAATTTCACATTGTTTATAGACCTCATTTAAAAATGGTATACCACAAATAACACCCTCTGACTTCATATACAATTTAGCAGTTTTGTGATCATTACCAACGACAAATCCACCATAATCAAATGATGGTATATCTTCAGAAAGAAAACTAGTGATTTGTTGTTTCCAATGTGAGGAAACTGGTAATAAATGACTATATGATGACATAATAAGTTGGCTGTTGATTTATTAACTGACACCTCTCTTAGAAACTGGTTGATTGGAAGGTAAAGAAATGGACTCACTAATTAGAGCAATGCACAATAAACAATCTCATGTTTCTCTCGCGGATTCAGCTCAATTTGACACGAGATTTTCAGTGAAATGTAATATAATATTTTACAATTGTTATAAAACAAAGAGTGTTTTTTGTCTTCTTCTAAATAGTTGATAACAGAGAAATAATAAAATACAAAAAAAAATAAGGAAATAGGTGAAGTAAATAATTTAAAAATAGTGACATTGATTTATAGAATCCAGTTCATAAATCTTTCAAAGATACCTTCCTTCTTAACATCATCGTCATGAAGTTCATGATAGCGCTTTTCATGTTCATCAATTTCAGCTAAACCTGTAAATAAATCAGCTTCTTCAGGTTTAATGAACTTAGTTTTCTTGAAGAGTTTCCATAAAATGAAAATTCCCAAATCCACAAAAACCATTAGATAATAATACAAGAATGAGTTAATATCGAAAGATGGAATAAACGCTTGGCATCCGAGAAAGGTAATAATTATACCTGTTAAGAGTAAAGCAAAAATTGCAGGATATGGTTGATATTTAGTTGCCCATGATTGTAATGGCATTGTAAATCTATCAATATTTTGAGCTTTACAAGCTCTGTAAAATCCTAAATATGTAATCATCATAAAAAAGTAATTCATAACTTGACAACCAGTACATAAATTAACCATCCAATCTAATGCAACGCCCGCACTTTCACCTAATTGTAATAATGACAACAATGACCAACCAAAGGCCATAAAAATAGCAAAAATTGGAACACCATTCTTAGTACATAAAGTAAAAAGTTTTGGTGCTAAACCTCTTTCGGCCATTGCATATAATGATCTACTTGAACAATAAATGTATGAATTACCAGCTGAAAATGCTGAAGTTATACATAAAGCATTGACAATATGAGGTAAAACTTTAATATTCATATTCTTCATTGCAATAACATAAGGGGAAACATTTGCTCCGGCAGCACCATTTGTAACAGCTGAAACTAAAGATGGATCATTGTGATTTAATAAGATACCAACAGCTAACGCACCTCCAATATAGAAAAATGATAATCTATAAATAATACCAGTAAATGCTCTTGGTAATGTCTTTCTTGGATTTACAGCTTCACCAGCAACCATACCTAAATATTCAGGCGCAACTTCAGTGAAAATCGCCTTTAAATAAGCTGCCCAAAATGCAGATGCACCGGTTCCCAAATATTCGGGAAATGCATTGTGAACACCTTCAAAATTTTTAAATCCAAATGCATAATGTTGGGGATTACCACCAACCATTGTGACAAACGTAAACATTAATAAACCAATAGCCAATATTAATTTACCAATTGCAAGAAAGAATTCAGATTCACCATACATGTTAACAGCAAAAATATTCAATAATAAATAAATGACAATTTGAGGAACAAATGCGTCAGCTGGACTATAATCTTTTCTCCAAAAATGAATCATTGAATTAACAGAGACAATTTCAAAGGGAATATAAAGTGAAACCATAATGTAAAAATTATAACCACAAACAACTTCAAATGCAGGATCAACAAATCTACCAGCATGTGTAATAAATGGAGAATCGACCGGTAAATAACAAATTAATTCACCAATTGTTAAAGTAACTATGTAAATAACTAACATACCATGGAGTGTGAATGCAACAAGTAAATTACCTGGGCCACCATGCATTAGTGAACTACCAATTGTAACGAAAAGAGCCGTACCTATGGAACCACCAATTGCAATAAGGTCAATATGTCTCTGTTTTAATTTTCGTTCGGTATGTGAACTTTTATCAACTTTGTATTGAAGTGGATTCATTCTTACCCAAAAGCTCTTTTTTGGTTGTTCTCCACCTACTTCTTCACTGTCATCTTCTAATGATGGTACATCATACACGTGTGTATCGTATATTTTTTTTTCATTTGAAAAATGTGAAGAATCTGGTGCCTGATCAAGAACTTCAATTGTTGAATCATTGTTTTTAGAGTTCGTACCAAAGAATTTCATTTTTCTTTGATATCAAATCCGGAATGAATTGTAAGCCATACATCGAATTTTCTGATAACAAGATACTCCGCCCAAAAACCTTCTATTTTATATCCAGCCTCCATTGATCGATCACTGTTGATCTAGGAGCATCTTACATTGATGATAAGAGATAAGGTTGGTTGAGACATAGCAAGATGAAAAAACATGACGAAAAGAGACAAGCTGTGCGAATAGAAAAGATCAGCGCTTATCAGGCCCAAGAGAGGAAACCCGACAAATTCCGCTACTGACATATTGAAAGTTAAATAACTATTATAAGACAAGTAATGAGGAGAAGAATGAAGTAATAATGAGATAGAACATTACTCAGATTCTTCTTGTTCTTCTTCTTCTTCTTCAGCAACTGGAATTTCATAATCTGAATAATCACTCTCCGGCTGTATTTGAAGAGAAATTTCGGTATTCAGATTATTCAGATCAACGACATCATCAATATCATTATTATTATTATTATTATTATTATTATTATTATCAGTAATATTCTCATCGTTTTCTTCGATATCTGACGTATTAGTACTTTTAGTAGTTTCACTATCCCTCTTGTCATCGTAAGCTTTTTCATTGGCTTTTTCATTATCAAACACCTTATGATCTTTCTTTCTTCTCTTTCGTAGTGACTGATTACTATATAAAACAGACTCAAAATCCTTAATTAATTCCATATCAGATTGATTCATTATATTAATTAATATTTCTTCATCGTTCAAATTCAAATTAACATCATTAAATACATCGGTATAAACAATTCTATCCTTTAATCCATTATGGTATGACATATTTAAACTTCTATCTATCTCTAAGTCTAAAAACTTAGTTGTCAATTCATTGAACAGTTCAAGGTTTATTGAATTAGATGGTGGTATTTTCAATGTTTGGAATAATTTTTTAATTAATAAATTACTAAATTGTGGTATAGATGTTGAATTATTAGAAGTACTACCGTTTCTTCCTAATCTTGATCTCTTTCTGATTGTAACAAATTCCAAATGTTCACGGACTAAGGATAAATCACTTATATCATCAATATGCTTATCAATAGCGCTATCATTTCCAACGCCTTCCTCTTCATCATCTTCATCGGAGGATGATTCTTCAAGTCGACTTATACTTAAATTATATTCAGCCAATTCTTCATTTGTAAACTCGTTATTGTCATAAGGTTGTTGTAAGTTATCATCGCCTTCTTCTTCTTCATCATCAGACAAACCTAATATACCTGATCCATCTCTTAATATGGCTTCAGGTACTGCAACATTTGAAGTATCTGCATATGATTCAAACGTAGTATTGTATGTATAATCGGGTATGTTATTGGTATTTATCAATGGTGGTGATGAATGTTGTTGCGATTGCGGTTGTGACTGGGATTGACTTTGACTTTGGGTTATGGGCAATGTATCTTCAATAAGTAAAGATGATAGTGATGTATCATTTGACGTTATATGAGTTTGAAAACTACTTGATTCATTCAATAATCTTGCAAACGCTCTAACATCCTTTTTAACAAAACTTGGTACAGGATTTGATATCTTACGTGTTGGAGATTGATCCATTAATTGGGATTTACCAGTGATATCATTAATTGAATTCATCGAATCAAATGAAAGTTGATTAGGTGGTGATGTCAGTGATACAGCAGGTATATCATTCATATCAAAATCCTCGTTTAATTGAGGTTCCTGTTGTTGCTGTATTTCAGTTTGAGGTAGGGATCCTGATGATGACGATACTGACGATAATGATTCAGAGTGTATCTCTTTATAGAATATCTTTCCTAATGCAACCAAATCATCTAATGGATTATAAAGATGTGTTTGTTTATTCTTCGTAGGTGTTAATAACAATCTATTTCGAATTGGAGTGACTGACATTTGTAATGCATGTTTAGTCAAGGGAGTTAAAGATTTCCTGGGCGTTCGTGGTGACCTTGGAGATTTAGGAGATCTAGAAGATTTTGTTCCCGTATTGGGAGTTGTTGGCCTCTGTGGGGTATTTTCCAAGGACATGTAGTCGTGTTGAAATAACAATAGATGTAATTTTTGGTGGTGAAATAAACAAGAAACTACATGAACATGACAAATTTACCATTTTCTCAAATAGGAAACTTATCTATAACTTGAATAAAAAAAAAAATCTGCGATGAAAATTTTATTATTTTTTTTTTTCACTAAGATACTGACTTATTCTTTGATTGATTATAACCACACATAATGAGTACTGGAAAGAGACAAAGAGAAGAAGATGTAGAAGGACTAGATGATGGTTTGGATATTGATTATCAGTTAAGTGACAATGAAGATGGCGTTAAAATAAATAACAATTCTGAAGATGCACATTCCGAAGATGCACATTCCGAAGATGATAAAGCAGAAGGTAAAGAAGATGATAAAGAAGATGGTAAAGAAGATGATAAAGAAGAAGTTATTAGTGTTGGTAAGAAAAGAAAGAACAATGAAGCGCAAAAGAGCAAAAAGAAGCAAAAGATGGAGTTTGAAAAGGAAAGTAAGAAATCTTTAAGTAATGAACAAAATGATATTGTTGTTGAAAAAATTAGTAGTAAAATTCGTGAGCTTTATCCACAATTATCAGCATTAGAATTAACTGAGTATTATTTGAACAAAAAAAATGTTGTTGATTCTACTGAATTTTCAAAAGAGAGAACATTGGCTAATTTATCTGAATTTATTACATTTTATATGAAAGATTTGATCCCATCAATCAAAGAATATAAGAGAATCAGGAA
Source organism: Pichia sp. NRRL Y-12827 (assembly GCA_030570315.1). Taxonomy (NCBI): domain Eukaryota; kingdom Fungi; phylum Ascomycota; class Pichiomycetes; order Pichiales; family Pichiaceae; genus Pichia; species Pichia sp. NRRL Y-12827. The sequence goes on from JAJLVN010000027.1 coordinate 28,089, forward strand.
TAAGATTAAAAAATTTGAAACCAAAAAGAAGTTCAACAAAAAATTCAATAAGACAGTTGAAATTCCACCAAGAAAATTCATAGCAATATTATCAATTTCAGCGATTAGAGCATGTGACGTTCATAGAGCCACAAGAGATTTAGAAGGTGGATCAATTAAAATCATTCAAAAAAATCCAATTGGACAAGATTTGAAAATGTTGAAAACCACTTGGAGCAGAATTTTAAATGCAACGCCAGAAAGGCTAATGAAGATTATTGAAATTAGTAAGCAAGACGTTGAAAGAAATTTTGATGATAAATATAGTATTAAAATTGAAGAAATTGATACTGTTATTCTAGATAATTATGTTGATCCTAAATTACGTGGTGTATTGGACGATGTTGAAACGTTTGAATTACTAAAGAAATTAAAGGATGCAAATCCTGAATTAAAAGTTTATGTTTATTAGATATACAGTAATAATTGTTAACGGAAAATGAATAATAGTATATTAATAGTTTTGTATATGTAAATAAATAGTGTATATAAATCAATAAATAAATAGAAACAAATATGAAGTCTTATTTCTTTGCAGCAGCATCCCATTTAGCAACTGTTTCAAACGAATAAGCTTCCTTGGGATTGATGGTATTTGATACACCCTGTCTGTAGAAACCGTACATGACGGCAAAGAAACCGGCAAATGCAATGATACCGTTGACATGGTGATTTTTAGGAGTGTGGTACCAACCACCAGAAGGTGGAGTGACCCACTTAGGATTAAATGCTCCGTGTGACATGGTTGTTTGAAAAAAATACACAATCAGACACTCTATGGTAAACCATGATATCACTATTAATGTTATTCATGAACAAAATGGTCTCCCCTCAATGTAAAACTGCAATTTTTAAACTTTCCAGCCGATCGACTTGTTGTGCGCGTGCACAGGGTGGTTTTCTATTGTGCATGCCTTTTCCCAATTCTCAACTCTCTTTGGAATTTTTCAACATGAATAAATAACCTATTGAAGCAAAAAGATATTTTTGCCAAACCTAACCAACAACACATATATCACATCCATAACAATGCTTACCCATCTCTCCCGTAGACGGGGTCATTTTGTTGTTCAGAATGCTACCAAACTTGTATCAAGATCCATATCAGTATCACCAGCAGCTCCGCCTAATACCACTATCGATTCAAAAAAGTTCAAATATTCTTATGAAACTGCTAAAAATCAATTTGTTAATGAAAGCCAAATCAATTTACCTGAAAATAAATTAGATTTCAATAATTATAACATTAAGCCAACATCAGAAGCCGCTTTAATTGATGAAGAAAATGCTAAATTAATACCTTCAATTGTTGCATTGCATGCAAGACTTAAATTATCGAATGAATACAAATATTCAACTTTAGTTAAATCTTTAACTTGTCCAACATCAGAAACTTCAAATCCAAGGTTAAATAATCAACAGTTATCAATTTTAGGTTCTCATATTTTATCATTTTACACATCTGAATATTTAATATCAAATTATCCAAGACTTCCCATTTCGATTTTGAAATCTGCAATTGATTCTTTTATTGGTAACTTCTCATTATATGACTTAGCAAAAAACTCTTGGGGTATAAGTGAAGACTCAACTTCAAAATTAGATAAATATTTATCAAATGAACCTGAACTTTTCAAATTTGGTACTTTGAGATATACTCGTAAGGTTTCATTACCTGAATCAAATGTTGTTAAGTATTCAGGTAAAGTTACAAATCCGTTTGAACTGTCTAAATCTGAAGCTTATGCTAATTCTGTACGTTCAATCATTGCAGGTTTATATATTCATTCTGGTGAATTAGAATCTAAAAAATTTATTAATGATCATATATTATCAAGACAAACTGATATATCCACATTGTTCTCATTTAAAGAAGCGGGAAAATTATTAACCAAATTACTGAAAACAAATAATATGGATCCTCCGACGGTTAGATTGATATCCGAAACTGGTAGATTATCTTCAACTCCGGTTTATGTTGTCGGCTGTTTCTCAGGTGATAATTTATTAGCAACCGCTGAAGGTAATTCTTTAAAGGAAGCAAGAATCAAATCCTTTGGTAAAGCTTTAAAAGCTTGGTACTTATATAAACCTTTAGATGTTAAATTGCCAAGTGACGAAAACTTCACCGGTTTATTCGTCGATCAAGGTGAAAAGTTCTTCTAATCTCTATGTATTTACTTGTATATATAAAAATATAAAAATTTAAAGATTTTATAAACTACAGTATTTTAAAACTTTTTTATCCATATTTTCAATTATGATCTGGTCAACTAATTCAATACCATTAGAATCAATTAGATTTGATTTATGGATTTCAACCAGTTCTTTACAAATGTCATAGCTTAGCATTCTCAAATAATTATCATCTTCGTTTTTAATATTTATTTTAACAATTCTTTCAATCATGAAAATATCTTCACCATCAATTTCTCGAAGTTGAAGTTTGTTAATGATACAATTAAGCAAAGTTTCTTGAGTTCTATTTTCAAACTTTTCAATTTTAAGTGATATTATTTCTTTTATCGAGAATCCCCTAACATATTCTTGAAATCCAAAAAATACTTCACTATTGTCATCTTGAAGCATTTTGTCATCATTGAAAAGCTGAATGATCTTAATACTGAATATCTTAAAATAGTTTAAAGTTGATAAACTTTCAAGCAAAAACTTGTTACTTTTGAAGTTATTGATCATGCTTGAATAAATTTGTTCTTGGTTAAACTCAAGGGGGTGATTTATAACATAACGAAATTCACCTAAATTGGTAAAATTTAAAACATCTTTAACATTGCATTCATTTGGTAAATCCTCAATAACAATATTTAAATACTTTTGACTTTTATAGCTATCTATAGGCGCTTCAACTGGTACGTCAACTGGTACTTCAACTGGCACATCAACTGGTACATCAACTGGTACATCAACTGGTACATCAACTGGTACATCAACTGGTACATCAACTGGTACATCAACTGTTACTTCAATTGGTACTTCAATTAAGTTTTGCGCTGGTCCATCATATTTCTCATCTGATTGCACCTGTGATTTAACAGATGAATGTTGCAATTGAGCCTCCTGTCCTCTTTGTTCAACACCTTTATTTATATTTAACATATTAATATCCGGTGTTGATCCGGTGCTCAATTTATCATTATTCAACTCTTCATTCTTATCAAACATTGAAATATCATCCCCTTCATCAATAATCTCATCATTATCATCATGCATAACATCCCCCTTTTCTTCAGGTTTAGGTCCTTCATGTTCTTCATTATTAATCTCTAATATGCTCATTGAATCAATATCGTCATTAATATTATCATCGTGATGTCTTAATTCAATATTATCAAAATCAAAAATTCCATTACCTTTAGGTTTAGGCAATATCATGGTCATATCAGATATAATTTCATTTTTATCACAGAAGATGTTAACATTATCACTTTTGATCCTTGGTATAATTCTCGTCATTTGATCAACATTCTCATCAATTTCTTCGTCCTTTATTTTGATTGGTGATAATAACTTAGCAAAAACCGAATCATTACTTAAGTTTTCATCGTCAGCGTCCTCTAATTCTTCCGCCTCTTTATCACCTGTTCTTACTTCTAGAATATTCAATAATTCATGTTTAACTTTTGGATCATCAATATCTTCTAAGGATCTCAAAAATAAATCATGATACTCAGCTAAACAAAATCTAAAAACTTTTAGATATTCATCCTTAATAGTTTTATCACTTTTGATTAAATCATAACTTAAGTTTAGGCACTCAAAAATACTTGTTAGCAAGTATGACTTGATTGTATCTTTTTTGATGCGCATCAATTCAATCAATATTCTTAAAATCGAACCAATTATCTGAAACCTATTTTTAATGAACTGCATTGTCAAATTGATGTTATTGATCTTGGACGTATCGATTGAAAAATTCAGTATATTAATAATTGATAAACACAAATCTTCTAAGGATAACTGATTGATAATAAACTCAATCCTGCCAAAATCTCTATTTTCAATCAAATATAAACAAAATAATCGAACAGTATTTTCTGTTGAAATATAGTTTGAGATTTTTTTGAAGTATAGTTCATTGCCAGTCTCAAATAAAATGCTAAATAATTTGGGGTTCAAAATTGTTAAATTGTTTAATGCACTGTGAAATTTAATCGTTAAAGATGAATCATTTTCTTTAAGTATTTTCTTGAATCCTAGCTCTTGTAACTCTAGAGAGTCTGAAGTAATTTCTTCATATATGATATTTTCTCTTTTTAATCTACCGGTAAAATCATCAAATTCATCGTTGGAACTTTTATTTGGTTGTGATTGTAATTCAGTAGTTGTAGCAGCAACAGTGTGATGTCTTAGTTGAGGTTTTTTTTTCTCTGCATTAGAAGAACTTTTTATACCAAGAGATTCACTACGATGATTTTTCCTTATAGGCTCGTAAACTAAATTTGGAATTTCGGGTTCCATTGATCTTTTTCTTTCTCTTTCCTTTTCTCTAATAAACTCCTTTACTGGTTTTCTTTTGGATGATATTAAAGGCTGTGCTAATTGAATCACTGATTTCTTGGATCTTTCCAGTGCTTTAACAGTTGAAACATCCAAGTGTCTCATTATTCTTGACCCACTAGGTGGATCAATTTCAAATAAAGTCCAAAATGCATTTCTCATTGCTTCTTTAACTGTTGGTAAAGGATCTGATAAACCTTTAATAATTATACTTTCTGTATTGTCAACAATAAAATTAAAGTTGTCATCATTGTAATATTTTAGTACGAGTAATCGAATCCAGTTACCAGTATAAATTCTTGGTTGAGTATTCTTATCTTGAATTGTTAATAATAGCAGACTAAACAGTCTTGAATTCAAGTTGGTGTTCAATAAAATTGAAATTACTGCAACATTTGCATGTTGGTGCTGTATGGCTTTCCTTGCAGATGATAACTTGACTAAAGTATTTAGTAAATATTCAAAAAATGAGGAATCTAATTCCTTACCCACAAAAATTGCAAGCTCCTTTGATAATTGACAGGAATGATTAGATAATGTTGTTCTTAATGATAGCATACCTTTACAAATTGGTTCCTTAATTGATTTTAATAGTTCAACAAAATAATTCAAATTAATCAAAAAATTTCCACAAATAATTTGTCTTAATTTGATAATTAACAATTGTCTATGTTTCCAGTTCTTTTCAGTTTCCTTACCATCAAAATGAATTGTAAACTCGTTGAAAAGTGTTTCATAAGATGCTGCATCGATATTAATCGGAGTAATTGAAGAATCCTCTGTATTCCAATTTGGTGTATTATTTAATAGCTCTTCTAATTTACGTTTAATTAGTTCATCGTTAACGTTGAAACCTGGTGACTGTGGTTGAGTTTGATGTTGAGATACATACTTGTCTAATAACTTCTTGTCAATGGAATTTAATACAGTAAGAATAATGTTTGGAGAAATTTTTTTTGATACTAAAGAATTATATAAGTCGTTTTTTGCTAAGTTGTTTGTTGGGTTGATTCTTGTAAAATATATGATTAATATTTGCGAGACTTTTTCGACCACTATTTGATTGGATGAGGTAAGTAAAATTATAATATTATCCAAAATATACTTGAATGAGAAAGAAAAGTTACCTGAAGATTCAATAATTTGATATAACAAGTCTAATACTAAGAAAACGGATTGTTCTCCAGCGTTGTAATCTTTTAAACCATTAGATAACAAATAATGAATAATCGGGTCAATTTCACCATTGGGAGAGGCTTCAATACAAGTTTTGATAGATTTCATTGCAGTTAATCGTATTGATTCTTTTTCATCATTTAAGCGTTTTAACAGAAATGGTATTATTGGATCATAAAGTTTATGTAAATAAAAAGGATCTTGGATACTAACTCTTTTGATTAAATGGCATAATGTACTAAAAGATAATATGGATAATTTATTAACATTAAAAATAGAAATTAACGCACGTGTGTATTGAGGTACTTCATTCAAATCGACTAGGTTTCGTTTTATGTATTGTTTGAACGCCGTGATAGCTGCTTCAGAAACATACATGTCTTCAGAATGAATTGCATGAATCATCTCTGACCCTGGATCACTATTCATAGTTGTATAATCGTAAGACATTGTAGCAAACACTATGACTTGCTTGATATCTGGTTTATCTTTATGAAAACATGTACAAACAAACAAGTACAATCTAAAACTACAAATAAAAACAAACCTGTTTTTGTTTTTGTTTTGTTTTTGAATGCTGAGAAATCAAAATTTTATTTTTCCTTTTTGGGAAAGTTAATTATCATAAATCTTTATGTTCTTCTTCATTCTTCATGATAAACAGGTATTGTTGGAGTTTTGTACCAGTTTTTTAATAAGAAAAGACCAGCACCACTCGGCTGACTAAAACCAATTTGCCATTGAGAGAGTTTTGTCCCGTAAATGCCGTATTTTAGAATGGAATTTAACATTAAGGTAGATAATCCATTTCTCCTGTAGTATTTCTGTACATAAATACGTGAAACACCTAAACGCAATTTTATTTTTGGCTTGCTAGTGTCAATAGTTGAATCTTCTACATTCATATGTTGCCCAAACAAAAATGGTGTATCAACTTTTGATACATCAAGGATGGTAACACCGGCAACCCTAACATTGACTTCTTTATTAATAACTGATTCTGCAAGCAGCAGAATAACTTTACATTCAAGTGGTCTTTTTTTCCAGTTATCTGAGCTTGTTCCACTATTCAACCATTGTCTATTGACAACTTCCAATAAATCAGAAACTAAATCAATAACAAGTTTATCTACACATGAAATAAAAATAACCGATATCTTGACATTTTGTCGATCAATCTTTATATTCTTATTATCAACAACATTGTTACCATCCTTAAGCTTACGTATCACTGGTTGTGATAGTTTTTTTCCAAACAAAATATCTGAATGAATTGTTCGATGCTTCAAAACTAAATCAGACCTTCCTTTTTCATAAATGAAACCGCAATCTAAGCATTTAGTTGTTGTTTTCTTAATCCCAGGAAGAATAGACTGCACCATTTTTGGCTTCTTTGAGTTCTTATTCTGCTTTTTATATTCTGCCATACTTTGAATAACTGTTGGTGTTCTATTTTAGCTGTTATTTTGGTTTGATAAATGGTCAATTCTACAGTATCCACGACAAGTCAAATGTTGTGATTACAGCATTTTTTTTTACTTTTCTTAAAAAACTTTGCAAATTAAGAAATTATTTTTTATTTTTTCTTTTAGGAATTTTTCACTTATACCATGTAAAAGAAGATCAATAATTATTTTAAGCAAAGAACATATAAAGGGGTTATCATGTTAGTTAAAGTTTTTAAACGTTTATTGCACTATGATTCTGAAGTTGCTAAAAAACTAATTGGTGTGCCATATCATCCGGTCATTGTTGTTGGAGGTGGTCATGCAGGAATTGAAGCTGCAACTGGATCAGCACGTACTGGTGTTAAAACAACATTAATTACACCAGAATGGAAAAATATCGGCACAACAAGTTGTAATCCTGCCTTTGGGAGGCATCGGAAAAGGTACATTATTAAAGGAAATTGATGCACTTGACGGTGTGTGCCCTAGGATTGTTGATGAAGCTGGTATTCAATTTAAGGTTTTGAATAGGTCCAGAGGTGCTGCTGTTTGGGGTTATAGGGCCCAAATCGATAGAGACTTGTATTTACAAGAAATGCAAAAATATATTAAAAAGTATGAAAATTTGGAAATTGTTGAAGATAAAATTGAAGATTTAATTATTGATTTTAATGAAGTTGATCAATTAGGACGAAGTCGTGGTGTAATTAAAGGTGTTGTTTTGAAAAATGGTGCGTTTTTGAAATCAGATAAAGTTGTCATTACTACAGGTACATTTTTAGGTGGTGAAATTCACATTGGACTAAAGTTTTGGCCTGCTGGAAGAATTGATGAAATTGCAAGTTTAGGATTAAGTAAAACTTTTAAACAAATTGGGTTCATGATGGGTAGATTGAAGACTGGAACTCCTCCTAGAATTAGCGGTAAAAGTATAAATTATGATCTAGTTTCAAAAGAATATGGTGATACTCCACCTGAACCAATGAGTTTTTTGAATGAAAGACCAAAAATTAAAGATCAAATTTTATGTTATGGAACCTATACCACACCAAAGATCAATGAAATTATCATGAATAATTTGGATAAATCTATACATATTAGAGAATCAGTTAAAGGTCCAAGGTATTGTCCTTCATTGGAGAGTAAAGTTAAAAGATTTACTGATAAGTTACAGCACAGAGTTTGGTTGGAACCTGAAAGTATTAATCCAGAAAATGATATCATATATCCTAATGGTATTTCAATGACCATGCCTGAGGATATTCAATTTGAAATTTTAAAAAATATTATTGGATTAGAAAATGTTCAGATGTTAAGCCCTGCATATGGCGTTGAATATGATTATATCGATCCAAGAGAATTAACTAAAACATTAGAAACCAAGTTAATTTCTGGTTTATATTTAGCCGGTCAAATAAATGGTACCACAGGATACGAAGAAGCTGCATCCCAAGGTATAGTTGCAGGGATTAATGCTGGTTTAAAACAACAAAATAGTGAGAACGATTTAATTCTTGATAGATCCGATGGATATATTGGCGTTTTAATTGATGATTTGATCACCAAAGGTGTTGAGGAACCTTATAGGATGTTTACATCAAGATCTGAATTTAGGGTCAGTGTTAGAGCTGACAATGCAGATTTGAGGCTTACCGAAATGGGTAGAAAGATTGGATGTGTTGGTGATGAAAGATGGAAAAAATTCAGTAAGGATAAATCAATTTTAGAAAATACCATGAATAAATTAAAAGATTTCAAATTGAGTAGCGTGAAATGGAATTCAAAGTTACCTAATATTTCAATCGGAAACGATTCGAAGCTAAAATCTGGATACGAAATTTTGAAATATAAAGGTGCTGATATAAATAATATTCTTGAAATTATTGGAGATGAAGAATTAAATAATGATATCAATGAAAGAATTAAAATGAAAATTGCAGTTGAGAGTTCATATAGTGGATATATCAAGAAAGAAAAAGAATATATTCGTGCATTTAAAGCCGACGAGAATTTAAAGTTACCATTAAATTTTAACTACAATTCAATATCTGCTTTATCCAACGAAGTTATCAGTAAATTAAATGAAAATAGACCTGAAACAATTGGACAAGCTAGAAGAATTGAAGGTATGACTCCAGCTGCAATTTTCGAATTATACCGTATAAGTCGTAGATGAGTGGGCCGTATATATGGCTTTTAAAAGTTTTACAATGTAAATAGGATACAGCGATACAATATATTAATAGATGATCTATTATCAGCTTGTAAAATAATTATAGAAATAAATAAATAAATAGAGAATTTGATTTGTTTGCTGGATTTTTTTTTTTTTTTCTTTAGTTAAATTCTTCATTAGTAAATAGGAATGTATGAAAGCGGGATATAATAAACTAAGTTGATGGTTTATAGTGTTGTGTAAATTATGTTTGGCATGGATAGATTGTTAAGCATCATTTAATCATTGTTTTAACAATAACTCGTGTCTTTTTTCTTCGTCAATTTTTTTAAAAGCATCATACTGGGTTTGTACTGTTGAAAATCCTAAAGCATTTTGCCTCCAAGTGTTAAAAGAATCCCTGATACCTAATTCTAAGTTTCTGTCGGCTTCCCAAAGAGCAAACATACCAACGAGGGATGCAGCTGCAATTGGTTGTCTGATAAAGAAAAATAGAAGAACTGCTGGTCTATAAGTAACTAAGAATGGCATTTTGTGGTATGTTAGTTGTTAATTCAAAGTAAATGTGGATTAGTATTAACATCTACAACTTTTACACTAATTGTGAAATTCATGTTGAACTTGAGAGGGGAAAATAAAATTATAAACTCAAAGCTTTTCTGGTGTACGGGAGAAACGGGTTGCTTCGTCGATCGACGTTTTTTTTTTTGAAGTGGGAATATTATTGAAATTTTTCACTGTAAATTCCATTAAGGTTATCACTGATCTCTCTTTAAACCGTTAGATACTTTCTTGAAAGTTATTTGAAAACCTCTAGAACTGGAAGATTTATAAAGATGGAAGTTTCTCAGTTACATGACTGCTTTTTAGGGTCTCTCCAAGCCGATCCTAGCGTTAGAAAGCAAGCTGAATCACAACTAAACACATTTTCACACTCTGTTGGATTCTTAGCTGCATGCTTAGACATTTTATTGAATGATAATGTCCAACCAATCGTCAAACAATCATGTTCTATTTATTTCAAAAATATTATTTTAAAAAATTGGACAATTGGTACCTTAATCGATAATGATGAAAGGCCAATTATTAGAGAAAGATTGTTGCTATCTGTCACTAAACTCGATAAACTTTTTAGAAACCAATTATTACCTGCATTATCTTTAATTATCAAGCATGATTACCCAGAATTTTGGAATAATTTATTAGAGCATATTTTGAATTTAATCAACAACTCAAATGATGATTTAAATGCACTATATGTAGGTATTTTCTCCTTTACCGAGTTATGTAGAAATTACAGATGGAAAAATAATACAGAAAGATCAACTTCATTGGATCCAATTATTATCAATTTTTTTCCAAGTTTATTAAACATTGGTAATCACTTGATTTCAGATTCAAAGTTTGTAAACTCATTTGAGGCTTCTGAAATATTAAAGTTGATTGTCAAATGTTACAAATTTGTCACTTATCTTGATTTTCCATTACCACTTCAAGATAATCAATTATTAGTTGATTGGTTTACTTTTCAAGTTCAAATCATCAACATGAATTTTACTGAAGACTCATTAGCTGGTTGGCTTAAATCTCAAAAATGGTGTTACCATAACTTATATAGACTTTTTCAAAGATATGGGGTTAAAACATTATCCTCTAAATTTAAGTATGACGAATTCAGAGTTAATTTCAACACAAATGTTTTACCACAATTAATCAATGTCTATATTGAAAACTTGAAAAATTGGATTAATAATTCTAAATACTTATCCGATCCATGTTTATATCATTTGATGCAATTATTAGAACAATCACTATTAAAGAAAGATTCTTTCAAATTAATTGAACCACATTTTAATTTCTTAATTGTTGATGTCTCTTCAAAAATTTTTATGCCAAAAAATGAAGACTTAGAATTATATGAAGATGAACCCGAAGAATATATCCATAAGATCTTTGAAGTTTTGGATGAAAATACTGGTGAAGATGCATTACATTCATTTTTATTTACATTGGTAGAAAAAAGAGTTGATTATTTAGTTCCAATGTTTCAATTTATCGTCGAAAAGTTCAATGATTTAAACAACCAACAAGAAACTTTGGAAGTTGCAAAACAAAAGGAGTCTTTAATGAAATTTTTATCTCCGATTTCTTATAAATTGTCAGATAGAAAAAACCCAGTTTTTAATGATGTTGAACCATTCTTAAATACTATAATAATACCAAACTTCCAATCCAACTTTGAGTTCATCAAAGCAAGAACTTGCAATTTAGTTTCAAAGTTTGACAACTTTGATATCAAGCAAGAAGTTACAATTCAGCAATTATTTAAAGGAATAATTTCATGCTTTTTAAACACAAACAGTTTACCAATTCAAATTCAAGCTGCATTGGCAATTCAATCATTTATTATTAATGAGGACTTTAAAAAATTATTACAAGATTTAATCTTAGAATTAATGGAAAAATTAATGGATCTATCAAACAGATTTGATTCTGATATTTTACCTGCTGTTATGCAAGAATTAGTTGAATCATTTCCAGAAAAATTAGAACCTTTTGCAGATCAATTGATGGAACAATTGAGTATGAAATTAATTACTTTATTAACCTCGATTAATGAAATTGCTAACTCAAATGTTGATGATATTGACGATTTAGAAAACATTGCAACTGATAAAACATCTGCTGCTTTAGGTATCTTGAATACAATGATTACAATTTTATTGTATTTTGAAAACTCTACTGAGATTATTGACAAATTAGAAATCTCGTATTCAAAGGTCATTAAATTAATTTTCAACGAAAAGATTGAAGATTTCTATGCTGAAGCTGGTGAATTGATTGAAAACACCTTGTTCCTAACAAGAAAAGTTTCACCAATTATGTGGTCATTATTAAATGATTTCATCAATTGTTTATTTAATGATGATGATATTACATTATACCTAGAAGACTCATTGCCTGCATTAAAGAACTATTTAATTTATGGTAGTGAAACCATTCAACAAAATGTTGGATTACAGAACCTTTACAATAAGATCATTTTGAGTGTTTTTTCACTTGATTTAGAAGAAGAAGATATTGGATTTAATGATATTGATATTATCAGTGATTTATGTACAACCTTTATCTTATCATTAAATGCAAATACAAGTGAAAATTTCTTACCAACATTCATCAATTATTCAGTTAAAAATTTAATTGAAGCTGAGAAACAATACAAATCCAAGGGTAGAAACCATAAAATTATCCTATCAAATAATATTATTGCATCGTTAGTTATAAATCCTAATATTACGATCAAAACCTTAATTGAAATCAATCAATTAGAATTTGTTTTGACACAATGGTTTGAGAACAATCCACATTTGAAAAGGGTGTTTGATTTGAAATTATCTATTTTAGGTTATATTTCATTATTAAGTATTGACCTGCAATCATTAAATTCGATGATGTTAACAAATATTTTACCACCATGCGGTAGCAACCTCTCAAAATTATTTATGACTATACCACAAGCCATTAAAGACCTAGAAAAGAGGAGACTAGAATATACCGACAAGAGTTGGGAAAATGAATTGACTTATAATATTAATCAAGTTGGAGATGATGATGATGATGAAGAAGAAGAAGGTGAAGGTCATGGATTTGCCGATTATGACGATGACGATGAAGATTATAGTCAATATTTAAGTAATGGCCAAAAGTTTAGTTTTGACAACAGTGACGATGGACTAGAAGAGGATCCATATTCTAATACAAGTTTGGATAAGATTAATATTTTTACACAATTCCAAACATTTATTGTTAATATGCAAAATAATGAAGCTGATAAATATAATATTGTATTTGGCGGGTTAGCAGAAGATGATAAACAAGCACTAGCAAACATTTTAAATAGTATATAGAGATTTAGTCCGCTCTCCGTAGCATTTAATATATAGCATTTTAAATACGTTAAGAATAATTTAAGGATTAAGAAGATAATTGTGAATCGGAGTATCAAACCAACCAGAAAGAAAACCATAGCAGGTTATCATAAATGTCCACTTGATGAATATAATTGAAAGTACTTTAAATGGAGCAAGACTCCGATTAGTTCCTTTTTTGTTATATGTTGAGATTTCAAAACACGCATTCCAGATTTCCCTTACGTGACGAGAAATATGAGCGATGAATGCTATGAGCAACAGAGTTTTTCTAGCTTTAGTTTCAATACTGTCATTCCATATCTGCTGTATTAGTGTTAAACACTCCAATACTGTGGCTCCATCAATTGTGGTGGTCATTTTTGATGTTAAATCTCTATCGATCTACAGAAGAATCAACATGATGGATACAATAGTAAAATCTAATGGATTCCAGAAGTGGTCAAAAAACTAGCGTTCTTAGTTTACGGACGAAAAAGTCCCCGAGCCACCCAGGAACCCAGAAACGAAGTTTACCGTTTTCCACCAAGTAGTAGTTTGTACAGGGTAGCTTTGTTTAATGTTCACGTATCAAAAAATCATATGTGTGGGCTTTCACAAATAATTCGAATATAAAAGCTAAAACCTACAAATTCCAACTACGTTTAGATTGAAATTGTTCATGATTTTATTAAATTTTATTAAGTGGTATATATAGGTCTATCATTATAAACTAAAAAAAGGTAAAAAAAGTGATACACTCAAAGCTATTATCAAATGTAGAATCATGATCTTACATGATATGAAAGGAGTTGTATTAATTAAAGTAGAAAAATAATCAATTGATTGGAATGTCAATTGAAAGTAAAGAGTCAAACATCACATGATACCTAAAAGATACAACGGTAACACGCAGTTCAAATTTGACAAGAATTGAAACGATTATATTCTAAAACGCACATAATCTAATGGAACAATGATTTAAATAATATTTCAAGAAATGAGAAGCATGGCAGTATATATTTCTTACAACCAAATACAGTCAATACAAACAGCATTAAAAGGAAAAGACTGTATAAACAACTTTCAAATTTTGTTAAAATATAGTCACCCGATGAGAAGTATATCATACCAAATACTGTGTCACACCAGTATTGGAATTTAGGTTTGTTTTTAAAAGTTGGAGGCATTATGTCATGATTGATACTAACTCTTGTCATTATTGAGTCTGCTTTACTTGGATAAGATGGTTTTATCTTTAGTGAAATGTAAACATTACACTCTTTTTGTTTGATAAAAACATGTTGAGATGTTTGAATTTTCTAATTTCTGCTTTTTCTTATCACGCCGATCGACGCAAGAAAGAGGGTTTGCTTATAGGCAAAGCCCTTCAGTAATTCATGTGACTCAGAATGTGTGACTGTTTTTGCTTTTTTTCACTTTTTGTGCGTTTTTTTTCTTTTCAATTTTACCTTGTAGGTTCTCAGCATGAATTCTAACATTTTTCAGTTGATGCAATAATAATGAACATTATTTTCCAACATGTTTTTAGATTTTTTTTACTTTCTAGTATAGCCCACTGACCGGATATTATCTGAGGAAGAAGTAATATATAATAACAATGTCTGATATTGAAGAACAACCAGTTGTCATCGAAGAAGAAGCAGTCGTCGTTGAAGAAGAAGCTTCCGTTACTCTTGAAGATTGTATCAAGAAAGTTTTAAGAACTGCTTTAGTCCATGACGGTTTAGCAAGAGGTTTAAGAGAAGCAACCAAGGCTTTAACCAGAGGTGAAGCACAATTATGTGTTTTATGTGATGCTGTTACCGAAGAAGCTATCTCTACTTTAGTTGAAGCTTTATGTAACGAAGGTGAAAACAAGATCCCATTAATTAAGGTTTCTGATGCTAAGCAATTAGGTGAATGGGCTGGTTTATGCCAAGTTGACAGAGAAGGTAACGCAAGAAAGGTTGTCGGTGCTTCATGTGTCGTTGTTACTAAATGGGGTGCAGATTCCGAAGAAAGATCTATTCTTTTAGAATCTCTTTCCCAATAAATGTGTTGTATATTTAATATTTAAATAATTAGTTATAAAGAATTAAAATTATGATACTTTTAAAATTAACCCAGGTAACTTATCCTTTTATCGCATTTTTTTTTCTGTACTATTCTAAGTTACGTGTGAGTAAAAAAGCATTTTCTTTGATTTCATATTATATCGTGATAATTGTGTTGTTGTTTTTTTATTTATTTTACAGATCATTAATAATATTTTATTTAAAAAAGCAGTAGCAGCAGTATAGGTAGTAGTAGAAGTAGTAGTGGTAGTAGTGGTAGTAGTAGTAGTAGTAGTAGTAGTAGTAGTAGTAGTAGTAGTAGTAGTAGTAGTAGTAGTGGTAGTATTAGTAGTAGTGGTAGTGGTAGTAGTAGTGATAGTGGTGATTGTGGAGGTAGAGGTAATAATGGTATCAAACACAATAATTGTTTTATTATAATTCAAATTCCATATCGTCAGTTTGGCCTTCAACAGATACAGAATCTTTAGTTAAGAGCGAAGACCTAGATGCACCAATCTCAGCTTCAGTTTCGGTTTCAGTTTCAGTTTCAATTGCATTTTCATTCATGATTTCTAATTGAATATTTTTCTCAAATTCATTTATTTCCTTTTCCTCCTCTTCATCCTCAAAATCTACATCGAAAAAATCAACATCATCACCGACAATTTCTTTGTATAATTTTTTGGATTCTTCAATTATACCATCATATGATAATTCGCATGATGGCATATCTGAAATTATGATGCCTTCTTTTGTTTTTTTAATATCTCCGTTGAAACCAAATTTATTATCAAGATTTAATTGATCAATCATTGTTAATTGAGTAAATTCTAGCTTCATCAAATGATTAATTTTATTATTTTGATTTTTTTGACTCTTAATAGTAAATTCTTTCAGACTTTGACTTAATTTTATTTTACCAGATGTTGTCAAATCAAATTTATTAACGTTAGTTGAATCAATTTTAATATCAGTTTCATCAAATTCATCAAAATCAAAGTTACTTTCAGTTAATAAACTTTCTTCCATTTTAGTTAATGCGGCATTAAGATCATTTGTAGCAATATTATTAATATTTGGAGCAATTGTATGTAAATACCAAATTGATTTATCCTTTGGACAACAACCTGTTTCTGGACCCATAATCAAACATTGGACAGGGTATTTATTTGAAGAATTCAATGACATTGGAGGAAAAATGACAATGGAAGAAGATTCGCCTTCGTCAAACCATTCTTTACAAGATTTATCAACAATTACAATTAATCTTGAAATTTCATAGTATTTACTATTTTCAGGTTTATCAATTGATTGGTTTAAGGATGAGATAACTCTTTCATTAACTTTGATTTTAGAACCATCATTTAACTTTGCAAATTTAGTATTTGAATCATAATTTAGCAAACTTGTATTCAATTTATAAATTGTACCAGCAACCGCAGCAGATCTACAAAATCCTTGAGAAATTTCACCAGGTCCACCAAATTTTGAATATAAAGTTGGGAAATTACCATAAATGTTAAATGATAATAAATATCTTCTAATTGATTCCAATCCGTCTAGTAATTTGGTATTTGGATTATTTATTAAACCTAAAGTAAAGATTAATTCATTTGAATATTTACCTTCTAATTTGAAAACTTTAAGCAAATACTCCTTCAATGACAAATTCAGGTCACTTGAATCAATCAAATCAACATAATTGTCATCAGTGATGAATTTAAAGAATTTCATTAATTTTCTTTTTGTTAATAAATTCAACGAGTCATTAGTGAAAATATCTTCCTTTGAACTAACCAACTTACCAAATGAGTTATCTTCAAAAGTATGGAAATTGGACAAACTTTGAAATTCCAGATAATGATAAACTCTCGATTTGATTAATAAATCCAAAAGATTTGACTTTGTGAATAAAACTTTAGGACTTAAATCAATACCATAATCCCTTGAAATGATTTTAAAATCAGAATCGTTGAATTCCAAGTTCACATTTTTGTAAGTTTTAAAGCCGATATTATTCAATTTTGAATTGATAAACCAATTTTTCATTTGCTCGATTGTTAAAGTTGCAAAATTATCACCATAATAGTTATTTGAGTCTATATGTAAAACTTTACTACCTTGCCAAGATAAAGCAGCCGCTAATATACTTTCAATTAAACCGGTACCACAGATAAGAACATCACATTCTAGGTCTTCCGGTAAGTATTCGATACTCGGCTTTTCAATACCCTCTAATTGGGGTATGACGGATGGTCTTCTTGAAGAGAAGGCAGAAACCGAGGACGGTCTACGTTCAACAATTGAAGGACGACGATCTGTGTATGAAGTCATTGGTTATAAAAAATGTGACGTAAATAAATGAACAAGTGCGTTTGAAAGTGTGGGATGATGTGAATAACAGAATGGGTATTGGAGGAATGGTAGAAGAATATGACGGTGCTAGTACAACAATACTGAAAAGAAGAAAAAAAAAGCAACTGATAAGATTAAACACAGGCAAACAAAGGAAACTGGAGAAAATTTTTTCATTTTGGAAACGAAAAAACGCAAAAAGAGGCCGAACGCAAAAAAACATGTTGCAAAAGTTAAAAACGAAGAAAGAAAAAAAGAGAGAAAACCGTTTGCGGTTGACGACGGGACGTAAATGTAAAGAGAAGAATCGAATAAGAGACAAGCACACAACCAACACCGCATGAAAGTGGTCATCCAAAGAGTCAAAGGTGCCAGTGTCACCGTCAACAACGAGATTGTGTCACAGATCAGCAAGGGCCTGTGTCTGCTGGTGGGCATCAGCACGGACGACACCAGTGATGATGTGTCGAAACTGGCCAACAAGATCTTGAAAATGCGTCTTTTCGAAGACATGCAGCAGGAAGCAGGCACTTCTACTGAGTGGGTCGGAAAGCCGTGGATGAAGAGTGTCGTCGACATCAAGGGGGAAATCTTGTCTGTTTCCCAATTCACCTTATATGCGACCGTTAAGAAAGGTACTAAACCTGATTTCCATAAGGCCCAAAAAGGTCCTCTGGCTATTGAGCTGTATACCGAATTTTTGAATCTACTTAAAAAGGGAATGCATGATGAAAGCTCTGTCAAAGACGGTCAATTTGGTGCAATGATGGATGTTGCTATTATTAACGATGGTCCCGTTACTATTGTTTATGATACAAAAGAGTAATTGTATATATATACATACATATAGTTACTTAACAATTAGAATACATTTTTACAGTAGTTTTTTTGTATTTTTATTTTCTATGAAATAATCTAAATGGTGATAATGTTCTTCTAGGTGATAGTGCTCTGCCTGCAGATCTTACTGGAGATAAATCATGTGACGTACTTGGTGATAATAGGGATCCTGTTGTTGAGTTGGAGTTCAGAGATGAACTACGTGATATGGATTTGGAGATACGTAAAAATCTGGATGTTCTACCTCCTGCAATGCTGCTACCATTGGATGATACATCTCCGTTGGCAGTTCTTTCCATTTCTAATGTTTGAACACCTATCAGTGGATCATAAACTGACGGATATGATGTTAAATACTTGACGAAATAGTCTTCATTGGTTTTCTCAGGTAATATTTTATAGTATGTTTCATCGTAAAGTGGATTAATAACAACAACAGGTATCCTACCATTATCCAAAAAGTGTTTGGTCAACGATGTATCTTCACTTAAAAAACTACTCAATTTTGCCTTTTTAATACCATGAGTACCCATAATCAGGAAATTAGGATCAAACTCTCTAAATGCTCTAGCAATTGCATATTCTGCACTGCCAATACGTATCTCAACAATGATTTTAATCTTTTTCTTTTGTTTATTTTCATGGCATACTTTACTAAATAATTCTTTACAGTGTTTTCTATGTAATTGTACCCCATTTTTCAATATAAAATTCAGTGGAACAACTTTAATAACAACCAATATGTCATTATCACCAATCATATCCCCCAGTGTCCAATGGACTGCATCAAGTGAGGGTTTTTCATCATTAAATGGTACCATAAATGTACGTGAGTGATTATTATATGTAAAATGTGTCTCTTGATGAACCATGGTTGTTTGATAATGTGTTGCATCTACATTAGGTGCATAGGTGTCAAAACTTAGAGTTTTATTAGAATCATTCTGAATTATATGACTATTCTTATCGTTATTGTTATCGTTATCGTTATCGTTATTATAACTTTTATCATTTTCATCATTTTCATCAGTATCTGATAAGTGATATAATAAAGCATTATGTATGGTATTGGCCTGTGTCTCTTTATCTGGTGGCATTTCCAGATCAAACAGTAAATGCCCTCTAATGTTGATATCACCCACATCTTTTGGTAATTTTTTCTCTACAGCTGATAAGATTTGTTCGATGGAACTATCGATATCATCATTGGATTCCTCGTCTTCTGCTTCTTTCAAGACATTCGGCGTGAGTTCAATATTCAAGGAAGATAGCTCGTCTGGCTCTTGTGTTCGTACTTGCGGGCTACTGACCGACATGTTTTCAATGAAGAAGACAAGTTTATTTTGTGAATACCTCCCTATCAAGAGCAACTTATCTTCATTTTCGTCAGTTATCGATTCACTTTTTCCAATTTCCAGATTTCTCATTTTCTCATTTTCTCAGTTTCTCATTTTCTCATTTTTGTTTTTTGCAATTTGTAAAAGAACCGTCATTTTAGAATTGGTACAAAATCATTCTTCTTTGTTGTGATTAGCACCACACCTTCTTGAATAATCAAACAACAACACCTTATTATGTGTCGTTTCCTCATCTACAAGGGTAAAGAACCAATGACTCTTTCCAATCTGCTTACAAAACCACAACATTCAATTATCAACCAATCATACGATTCGAGATTACGTATCGATGCACAACCTGTCAATGGTGATGGTTTTGGTGTGGGTTATTATACGTTAGAAGATGATATTGCAAACAGAGATGAACATGTTTACAATGATTCATATTCGGATAATTCTCCATGCTTGTATAAGGCTATTACGCCTGCGTGGAATAATTTAAATTTACAAAGAATTTCAGAAAAGACTAGATCTAAACTTATCTTTGCACATGTTAGAGCAAGTACATATGGTGTTTTGAGTGAAACAAACTGTCATCCATTTACTTATAATAATATAATGTTCATGCATAATGGAGGTATTTCAAACTTTAATAAAATTAAGCTTAGACTGATAAATTTTATTGATGAAGAATTCTTTTTACAGATTAAAGGATCAACAGATTCTGAATGTTGCTTTGCTCTATTTTTACATTGTTTGAAAATGAACGGGTTTGATCCAAATAATGGAGGTATCTGTGATTTATTAATTTTAAGGAAATCATTAGTTGATTCAATTCAATTCATTAAGAATTGGGTTAAAGATATAAGCAATGATCCCTCATTACTTAATTTTGCAGTTACAGATGGTGAAAATATTGTTGTTTCAAGGTATGTTAACTCTAAAACAGATGAAGCTGCATCCTTGTATTTTTCAACAGGTTCTAATTTTGTTGAATTTGCACCAGGCAGATTTAAAATGGAAAGAATGAATAAATCTCAAAATTTAGTTATGATTGCCAGTGAGCCTTTAACATTTGAAAGAAATGATTGGTTAAGTGTACCAACTAATTCAACTATATCAATAAGTAAATTAAATGTTTTACTGCATCCAATTGTTGATGAGTATTATTCCCATGATCCTGTTCAAGTTAGATCCAATCATTACGCTTCAAGTAAAGGTATGATTGGTTCATATCCTGCAAGTCAAGATACTTATAACGCAGCCGTTCCACCTTTAGAACGTGAAGGTCGTGCAATTCCAGGAATGTAACTTTACGTTCATTCTCTTTTATAGATATATATTCAGCTTCGGAGTAATAAGGTTTTTTTTATTTTATTTTTTATTTTATTTTTTTTTTATTATATAAATATTTATATATATATATATATATATGCTAATTAATCATTATAATCATTCTTTGGAGGTGCACCATTTTCACTCTTCATATACATATCAATTGCAGTTGAAAAGGCAGCAAAACCGGCACAACCAATCAGAACGGCTTCAGGTCCACTTTTAATTGCCAATCCACCACCTGTTATACAACCTGCTGCAGCACCATTATACAGATCGGATTTCCCACGCAATCCTTCAATACAACATTCAACACCACTGAATATAAGACCAATATAACCGAAATTACGTGCACTTGATTTAGTACGTTGCCAAACATCTTTAAATTGAATTTTCATTTGTTCCTTTAATGGCATATTTAGATACTTTTCCTGCGCCATAGCGGCAGCTGCACCACCTAGTCCTGTACCCATAGGTGTATCGTACGCCATTGAAGCCATGAAAAACCCAAAGACACCTCCAAGAACGAAACCAGATCCACCTGCTAACATTGCCTTACCTGGACATGAAGATACAAATGCCATGATCTGGCGAGCACCTTCTTCACCTTGTTCTTCAGGTGTCATTTCTTGCATTGTTTTCTTTGGTGGTGGTAAAAATGGATTATTCATGGTTTTTATTTGTATGTGTGTATATGTATGAATGTGGTGTTTTATAGTACTACATGTAGATACATAGATTTAATAGAGGTCCTTTTTTTTTGTTTTTTTCATAAATTTCAATTTTCATGTTCCCAAAGTAATTTGTTAAAAAATGAAAAATGAAAAAATGAAAAATGAAAAAATGAAAAAATAAAAAAATGGAAAAATGAAAAAATAAGAATTATATTAGTTTTCAATTAAAATTTTTTTTTTTTTAAACAAGTATAGATGTAATATATATACAGGGGATAGAAAGATATATAGATAGATATAGATATATAAGATATATTTATCAAGAGGAAATACATAAAAAGTTCATTAAATTCTACAATAATAAATCATCAAGATGATTATTTCTTTTCTTCGGAAGATTCATTTGATTGTTGATTCTTGTACATATTTTCAAATAATTTTAATGAAGCTTGTTGTAATTCTTCATATTTACCCTTAATATCAGCAACTTCAACAGTTTCACCACCATTAACCTTAACAACTAAATCTCTTAATTCGGTGATTAATTTCTTGACGTTTTCAGCTTCTGTCTTATCTAATTTATCACCAAATTCAGTTAATGATTTATCAGTATCATTACATAATTGATCTGCCTTATTGGTTTGTTCAATAGCTTCCTTTCTTGCTTGATCTTGTTCTCTGAATTTTTCAGCATCATTAACCATCTTTTCAATTTCGGAATCAGTTAAACCAGAAGAACCTGCAACTTGAATGGAAGAATCTTTACCAGATGCTTTATCCTTAGCAGAGACATTAATAATACCATCTGCATCAATGTCAAAGGTGACTTCAATTTGTGGAACACCCTTTGGAGCTGGAGGAATACCAGATAAGGTAAAGTTACCGATTAATTTATTATCTCTAACTAATTCTCTTTCACCTTGGAAGACTCTAATTTCAACAGAAGTTTGACCATCAGCAGCAGTTGAGAAAACTTGTGATTTCTTAGTTGGAATAGTAGTATTTCTTGGGATTAATCTTGTGAAAACACCACCTAAAGTTTCAATACCTAAAGATAATGGAGTAACATCTAATAATAAGACATCCTTAACTTCACCAGATAAGACAGCACCTTGAATTGCAGCACCAATTGCGACAGCTTCATCAGGGTTAACAGCCTTTGAAGGTTCTTTACCAAAGATTTCTTTAACAGTTTCAATAACTTTTGGCATTCTTGACATACCACCAACAAGGATAACTTCACCAATTTCAGAAGTTGATAAATTAGCATCCTTTAATGCCTTTTTACAAGGTTCATAAGTTCTCTTAATTAAAGGTTCAACTAATTTTTCTAATTGAGCTCTGGTCATCTTTAAGTTAATATGTTTTGGACCTGTTGCATCAGCGGTAATGAAAGGTAAAGAAATTTCAGTTGACAGAGCAGAAGATAATTCGATTTTAGCCTTTTCAGAAGCTTCTCTGATTCTTTGGATAGCCATTCTATCATTTTGTAAATCGATATTTGATTCCTTTTTAAATTCATCAACGATATATCTAACTAAAGAGATATCGAAATCTTCACCACCTAAATGAGTATCACCGTTGGTTGATTTAACTTCAAAGACACCATTGTCAATATCTAAGATGGAGATATCGAAAGTACCACCACCTAAATCAAAGACAGCGACAACCTTAGAATCATCCTTTTCCAGACCATAAGCTAAAGCAGCAGCGGTTGGTTCATTGACAACTCTAGCAACGTTTAAACCAACAATTGCACCTGCATCTTTAGTTGCTTGTCTTTGAGAGTCATTGAAATAAGCTGGAACAGTGACGACGGCGGATGTGACATTTTTACCTAGGTAAGCTTCAGCAGTTTCTTTCATTTTATTTAAAACAAAACCACCGACTTGAGCTGGAGAATATTTTTCACCTCTTGCTTCAACCCAAGCATCACCATTTGAATGTTTGACAATTTTATAAGGAACTTGTTTAATATCTCTTTGAACTTCAGCATCTTCGAATCTTCTACCGATTAATCTCTTTGTTGCAAAAAGGGTGTTTTCAGGATTAACAACAGCTTGTCTCTTTGCAGGGATACCGACTAATCTTTCACCATCTTTAGTGAAAGCGACAACAGAAGGGGTAGTTCTTGAACCTTCAGCATTTTCAATAATCTTTGGAGTCTTACCTTCCATAACAGCAACTGCAGAGTTGGTGGTACCTAAATCGATACCAATGACGGTACCTTGAACTTTATTAGAATTGTATCTAACGAATTTTGCCTGATGTAAATAAAAGAGGAAAAAAAAATGGAAAAAAAAAGATTAAAATGTTAGTATTCTGATAATACGAGGATCAATAACATTTTAGTGAATACATACTGGTTTGATTGTCTTTGAGACGTTAGCTAACATTGTTGGTGTTAATTAGAATTAGATAAATAATGATAGAAACAAAAAAAGTAAGGAGAGAAAGGAAAAAGAAAGGAAAAGAGAAAGTGATGATAAAGTATCTGTTTCCAACAAGTGGCAAATGAGCAAATGGGTGACACACAATATATATATAGCGGTTGAAAAATTGGAAAGTTGGAAATCGCCAGCAGTGACGATGAAAAATTTGGAAGAAACGGGACAAGTGAAAAATCGGAAATGGAGAAAATCGGAAACGGAGAAAAAATTGGAGAAAATGAGAAAATTGTGGAAAATTCTAGAAAAACAAAATTTCAAAAAGAAGAAAAAAGGGAAAAAGAGGGTGGACAGAATCGAGATCACGTGCGTGCCACCACGGTGTCCTTGTCTTTGCCCGTGTCCTTTTCCCTGCCCTCCTTTCTCACGTGACCAATGGCCTCAATGACAAGATCTTCCTCCAAATGGTGGGTAGCGGAGTCCATCACCACCTGGACAAGTCTCCTGTTTGAATAGACGACTTTCTTGTTTTCCCTGAGGATTTCTTTCACAAGGAGAACAATCTCATCTATTCGGGATTGACGTTTGCCAACCAGAAGAGAACTTGTTCCGTGGTTCCCGTCCTTCTTGCTCTTTCTCTCCAATTCTTTCTGCCGTATTCTCTCTAAAACCGTACTACCAGGTTTAGCACCTGTCTTGACGTTTGACTTGGCAATCTTATTATCACTTGTTTGGCCACATCTACTTCCCTCGATCAAATCACGGAATCGTTTCACCTTGTTCTTTTGGTGGGTCATTTGGTATTATACACCACTACTGCTGTATATAAATAACACGTATACTTACACGTCAGCTACACTAAGATTGGAAATCATGGAGGCTAGTTGTAAACGGGTGGCAACACCTTCAACAACGCGCAATTGACATTCTCCAATTTTTTTCAGTACACGTAAGATAATTTCGTTATCCAAATCCAAAGTTTTACTCACCCTGAAACAGACCGTGACAATATCAATTGCACTGTAACCTTTTTTCCACAGTTCGTTCAAAATGAGCAAAGATTCATTGATTTGTTTGTTGATTGATAAATTGATCATTTTACGTATGATCAAAGGATTTGGAATATCAACTAGTTTGAAAACGTTCTCACTGTTGATTAAGCCAAACCCATAATACACACTTTGTAAGTTGTTTATTGCCTGTCTCATATCGCCATCTGAGGTGAAGATGATGGCGCTTAAGCCATCATCTGTGAAGGATGCAATTTTTTCATTATCCAGTATTCTTTTCAGAATTACGAGTAGATCCTCGTCGTTGAGTTTGCTGAATCTTAATATTGAGCATCTTGATTGTAAAGGCTCGATGATTTTATTTGATTGGTTGCAGCTGAAGACGAATCTTGTTGAGTTTGAGTAGATTTCCATTGTTCTTCTTAGGGCTTGCTGGGCACTTGAAGTGATAGAATCCGCCTCATCCAAAATGACGATTTTGTGTCGATTGTACGGTAATATGACCTTCTTTTGAGCAAAAGACTTGATCAGGTTTCTGACAATGTCTATTCCTCTATCGTCACTTGCGTTTAGTTCCAGAACAGCTTCTTTGAGTAATTTGGGGTCGTTGTTGAACAACTCACGTGCCAGTGCTAGAATGGACGTTGTTTTACCAATACCTGGCAGGCCGGTGAGAATCAGGTTTGGCAGATTGCCGTCTTGGGCAATGCGTTGGAGTGCGTTGATGGTGTTGTTGTTGCCAACCACTTGCGAGAGATAGAGCGGTCTGTATTTCTCCACCCATGGGAGCTGCAGGTCGAGAGGGAATGACATTTGCTGTTGCTGTGTGTATGCCTGTACGGATATAGCTGTGCGTGTTTGTGCCTTGGTGCAAGCATGCGTTCACACTTTCCTACACATACACATACACATACACAGACACCCAGACAGACCGACAGACACGCCTGCTGCAACGGACGGTGCGCCGTTTCCTCTCCGCTACGCGTCCTTCTTCTTTTTCTTTTTCACGAGCGACGTCAAATTGTTGGCCGGCCGTTTTGCGCCCGCCTCGCACGTTGCGCCCGCCTCGCGCTTCTCGCCGGCAAGGAGCCCGCGCAGCACGGCCACCTCCGCCGCCCGCCCGCGCACAACGCCCTCCAAGTCCGCCACCCGCCCAGCAACGTCCGCCCACAACTCGCCGTGCGCCCCGTGCGCCCCGCCCAACACGCCCAGCAACCGGCGCATCTCGCGCAACGCGCCCTCCGCGTCGCCAGCCACCTCGCGCCCCAGCGCCAGCCGGAACAGCGCCTCGTGCGTGCGCCCACTGCCCGGGCCAAACGCCTCCTGGGCCAGCCGCGCCGCCTGCTCCAAGTCGCCCACGCCGCGCTCAAACTGCTCCGTCTCGAGCGCAAGCGCGCCCTGCAGGAGACACACGTCCACCAGTTTCCCGACAAGCCCGTCCGTGGGGCCCCCCGCCTGCTCCGCGCGCTGCTGTTCGTACAGCGCCCGCGTCAGCTCAAGAATGTCCCACGCGATCTCAAAGTCGCTCTGGGCAGAATCGGCCTCTTCTTCTTCGTCTTCTTCTTCGTCTTCTTCTTTATCGTTATCTTTCTCTTCTTCTTTTACACCATCACTATCTCTATCTTCTTCTTCTTCTTCTTCTTCTTCTTCTTCTTCTTCTTCTTCATCTTCTTCTTCATCTTCTTCATCTTCTTCCTCGCCCTCCTCCTCCTCCTCCTCCTCCTCCTCCTCCTCCTCCTCCTCCTCCTCCAACGCAACACTCTCAGTAAAATGGAACCCTTTGTTCTCCTCCCCCTCCGCTACCTCTTCCTCTTTCTCTCCTGCTTTCGCTTGTCTCTCACCAACACCACCTCCTAATACATCGTTGCTAGCAACCCCGTTCTCAAACAACGCCCTTGCGTAGAGAAACATCAGCTCCGGATCGTCCTGACCGGTCTCCAGGTTCGCCACTTGACACGCCTCCGAGTAAATGTTCACGGCGTCCTCGTACCGCTGTTCGCCCATTGCACGGGCACCGTCTGCTAGTAGATCCTTCACAGACATGGTGTTTTCAATATGTTGTATACTAGTCGTTCTTAAGAGCAAGATAGCATCTAGCAACGTGTAAGAAACCGACTTCTGCTCTCCCAAACAGGAAAACAGCCCTCCCCCAGCCGTCTTCTCAAAATTCTCGTCGGAAAAAAAAAACGCGTTTCGCATTTTCGCATTTTCGCATTTTCGCATTTTCGCATTTTCGCATTTTCGCATTTTCGCATTTTTCTCACTTTTTTTTCTCGTGGATTCGTCTCGATTTGTTTTGTTGATGTTTCCAAATTTACCCCCCTTTCTTGCTGGCTGTTCTGGCGTTCTGATTCTCTGCACACATCTCTTTCTCCCTCTCTTCCTTATCATACAAACAATGTCCGATACCGCTGTTGCACCTCCTCTTGCGACATCCGAGTCCATCGTCATCGACCACCAGCATGATCTTTCAAACCCAATATCTTCCAATTTGATCTCAAATCAAAACACGACATCAACACCAACTTCAAAAAATGTCATTCGTAGAAAGTTAAATGGCTATGTCGGATTTGCAAATCTCCCAAAACAATGGCATAGAAAATCAATCAGAAGAGGCTTCAACTTCAATTTGATGATTGTCGGTGAAAAAGGTTTGGGTAAAAGAACGTTGATCAATACTCTATTCAATAAAGACTTGTATGATTTATCAAATGACTCTCCCGCTTCTTACACTAACATCGACTTAGATGATTTAAATGATGAAATTAAAATCGAAACTCTTAATACGTTAATTGAAGAAAATAATGTCAAATTGAATTTATCAATCATCAATTGTACGGGTTTTGGTGATTCCATTGACCATTCAAAAAGTTTCACCCCAATAGTTGATGAAATCGATTCAAGATTTAATCAGTATCTTGAATTGGAAACTAAAATCAATAGATCCACTTTAAACTTAAATGAAAACGATAATAGAATTCATGCTTTGTTATATTTCATTGAACCAACTGGCCATTGTCTTAAACCTTTAGATATCAATTTTATGAAATCAGTTCATGAAAAGGTTAATTTAATTCCAGTTATTTCAAAATCGGATATTTTAAATGACTTTGAAATTGAAAATTTAAAA
Source organism: Pichia sp. NRRL Y-12827 (assembly GCA_030570315.1). Lineage (NCBI taxonomy): Eukaryota > Fungi > Ascomycota > Pichiomycetes > Pichiales > Pichiaceae > Pichia > Pichia sp. NRRL Y-12827. The sequence goes on from JAJLVN010000027.1 coordinate 56,479, forward strand.
CTGAAAATTAACCAGGATTTGAAAAATCAAAATATTAAAATTTTTAAACCAGTTAATTATGAAAATGACGATAATGAAGCTTTAAAAATTAACAATGACATCGTATCTAAAATCCCTTATGCAATTGTTGGCTCAAACCAATTAATTAAATTAAATGATGGTAAATTGATTAGAGGTAGAAGTTATCCTTGGGGTATAATTGAAATTGATAATGAAGATCACAATGATTTCATCAAATTAAGGCAATTATTAATTAGGAATTATATGGAAGAATTAAAGGATATAACAAATCAATCTTTATATGAAAATTATAGATACTCAAAATTAACTAAAATGGGTATAACTCAAGATGATTCTGTCTTTAAAGAATTCGATCCAATTCTAAAACAACAAGAAGAGAAAAAATTACATGAAGCAAAATTATCAAATCTAGAAAACCAAATGAAGCAAATTTTCCAACAAAAAGTTTCAAGAGAAGAGAAAAAGTTACAAGAAACAGAAGCAGATTTATTCACCAAACATAAAGAAATGAGAGATAAACTATTAAAACAAATTAAATTATTAGAGGAAAAGAAGAAAGATTTAGAATCTTCAGCAAATTCAAATCAATCTACTACTACCACCACCACTACTGCTGCTGCTGCTACTACTACTAATGGGAATACGATGGTTTCTTCACCACTTCCTACCCAACAACAACCTTCAAAGACAAGAAAAGGCTTTTTACGTGGTTAATTATTGGTCAAGTACATACATACATACAAACATATATTTCTGTAGCTCCGCTCAATAAATAAATAATTAAAGAACTAAATTGCTTTTTTCAACATGTTTTTTTCTCGTGTTTCAAAATACTACCTTTGGGTTCCTAATTAGGAAATATTTTGTTGCTTTTTCATTAATATATATATATATATATTTTTTTTTTTCAGTTTGGGTTTTGGTTTATTTAAAAACGAAACAACCACTATTCCCTGCGATTAGAATATCTTCATTATACCTTTCTCCTCTTGTGTATTCGCAAATGAAATTATCAAATATCCTATATTTTATCAATGTTGTACTTGCAAACACAATTACAACAACACTAAATTCTTATGATCAAAAATCTGTCGCAGTTGTTGAACAAGCATCTTTTATGCATGAGGTTTTATTAGATGCCGTTTTAACTAATGCAAGATACACATCAGTAATGATTTCAAAAGGTATCGACATCCCACCTGAATTAGTTCAGTTTATCTTAGAATTAAACGGAGATGATAAAACTACCTTTCCTACAAGTTTATACATTGACGATTTCCCATTCACTCAATTCCAAACTTTCATTTCCAATTTTCCCTGGATTTCTTCATTTCTAACTGATAATGGTTTAACTCAATTCAAAATTCCAAGTGATTATCAAATCATGACTATTACAAATAACAATAATGATGCTTTTAGTTCAACTGATGGATTAGTTACAAGTACAGAACTACAAAGTTCTACAAATTCAATAGTTGCATCAACCAGCACTGAATCTAATTCACTCTCTTTTACATCCATTCTGTCCTTACCTTCCTCTACTTTGAGTTCAGCACTTTCGACATCTGAAAAGACCTCACTCACATTATTATCCACCGTACCATCAAGTACCCTACCATCCTCATCTTCATTCACACCTAAATCCACATCCTCAAAAAATGAAGGTAACGCAGCTTTAGGTATTGGTTATTTGCCACAAATTTTAATCTCTCTGTTTGCTTTATTAATCTGATATCTCTTCTCCTTAAAGTGTTTTCATAGAATGTTATCAATACGATTCATCTAAAAAAACAAAATAAAAATTGGGCGTTTTATGTTAGTATTTAGTTGTTTTTATTTTTACTGTTTTTTTTTTGTTTTTTTTTTATTATTAAAAAAAAAAATAGGTATCTTTATACTTACGAGTTGTATAAATTTATCATCTTTTATTCTTAATTTAAAAAGCTCAATCAATTGTATATCCGTGAAATCACCAATGGATTGATGATCCAATGAATTTAAATCCTGTACCTTATTTGGCTTTACTTTTGATTCCACCTTTGCTTGACTCTCAATCTGTCTTTCTACAGACTGAACAACCTGAGATTGAATATGTACTTGATCTTCCTCTCTATCCTTTTCAATGATCAACATCTTACAATTTTTGAAAAAAGCCCTATAGTGGCCAACCTCATGCTCATTTTCAAACGTAGCCTGTAATCTCCCCCAATTGCCGATTTTATAATCCCAGTACTTGATAGCAATATCTAAATTCCTAATGTATATTTTAAACGGCTTTTCAATGCTGTGTTCAATTAATAATGTCATTGATGATGTGGAAATCGTAATAAGTACCGGGTTTTGACGTACGTTGAATTCAATCTGCTGGTCTTTGTATGTATACCATGACCCGGTGATGGAATTGTATACTCCCAATACCGTAATCATTGATACTTGTTAACTGAGCCGTATATATGATAAGGTGGAAGAAGGAACCCTTTTCAGAAAAATGAAAAAATAAAAAATATAAAAAATATAAAAAATATAAAAAATATAAATAACCGCCCTAAGAAAAAAAACCCAAAATCAAAAAAGAAAAGCAATCTCTAATCAATCTCTCCATTTATAGAACTGTTGTTGCTTACTATCACCAATATTAAATTTTACCAATCACACACTGCACACCATGCATCTGGCACCAGAAGAAACTCCACATGGCCGTCATATGGGCATCACTGACGTAGTGATGATGATTGTCCAAAGAATTATTGGATCAGGTATCTTCGCCGTATCATCAATGATGTACCGAGATGTCGGTGGTTCACCAGCATTATTCTTTCTAGTCTGGATAATTGCAGGCTATTCAAGTTACGCAGGTCTCATGTGCTTTTCGGAGTTGGGCTCTGTTATACCACGTTCTGGTGGTCTGAAAGTTTTTTTACAAGTTATTTATAATAAACCTTTCATGATGATTAATGTTGTTTTCGGTATCTTCATTGTTATCTTTGGTTCAATCATCGCAAATGTTATGATTTTCGGTGAATATATACTTTACGCATTTGGTTATCCAGATGGCGAATTCATGGACAAATGGTTTAAACCAATCGGATTTTCCTTTTTAGTACTTGTTTCAATCATGTTGGTAATTTCAACTAAATTTGTTATTAAATTACAAACTTTTACAGGTATTTTGAAAATTATCTTACTCTCAGCAGTTTCATTGATGGGTTTATACGTTTTAATTCTACCGTCTTCAGTTACTAATATCCCTAATAATTTACATGCTTCTGATTTTTTCAAAATTAAAACGCAAGTTACTTTATCTTCTTTAACTTCCGCAATCTTAAAAGGTATATTTTCTTTTAATGGTTGGCATACAACCCACAATGTCTTGGGTGAAATTAAAGATCCTGTTAGAACAATAAAAATTTCTGCTCCATTGGCAATTTTATTAATCAATTTATGTTATTTCCTAATCAATTTGACTTATTTAATTGTTATTCCGTCTGATGAATTATTGGAAATTAATGAAATGATTGGTTTGGTCCTTTTCGAAAAATTCTTTGGCGATTCATTTGGAAAAATCATTTTAAGTTCATTAATTGCATTTTCGGTTGGTGGTAATATCATCACGGTTCTTTATCATATTTCAAGAATGAATCAAGAAATATTCAGAGAAGGTTTCATGCCATTTTCCAAATTCTTTGCATCTAATTACCCATTTGGTACGCCAATGGCATCATTAATAGTTCCATTTGTTATCACTTCTACATTTTTAGTTATTCCAACAAACTCAAATATTTTCAATTATGCAGTCAATTTAGAAAGTTATCCAACTCAAATTTTCTTTGGTCTTGCTTGTCTTGGTATTCTCATCTTAAGGTATAGATCACCACATATTATCCCTGGAATAAAAGCATCTTATTTCGATATTGGGTTCATGGTATTATTTTCATTATTCATGTTTTTAGGTCCTTTAATTAGCCCAGATAATAACGAATTTAATGGTTTACCAAATTATGCATACACATCACTTTTCATTCTCATTTTATGCATGTTCTACTGGTTCCTCATGTATAAAGCTTTACCTAAACTTTTCAAATATGATCTTTCCAAAGAACAAATCACTTTAGATGATGGAATAACTGTCACTGAATGGAAAAAGGTATATATCACACAAACAGGTGGTTCTTACGAGCAACTGATAGATGCGTGAATGGTAATGGCATCGATAATAGCATTAACCATTAAGCGATTTTTCAAATGCGACTTCTATTTTTCTCCATTTCTTTGATTATTTTTTTTTTTTTTTCAACAACGTTCTTTTGTAGAAAATAAAGGTTCTTTATATATTATTTTAGACAATCTATTTATATACCCTTAAAGAAATGTCTTCCTATTATGAGATATTAGGTGTTGAAGTTTCTGCTAGTGAGGGCGAAATTAGAAAAGCATATAGAAAACTGGCATTAAAATTTCATCCTGATAAAGTACACCCAGATGATCGAGACGCAAGTGAAATTAAGTTTAAAGAAATAACAGAAGCTTATGAAATTTTATGTGATGAAGATAAACGAAGGGATTATGATTTGGGTGGATCGAAACCTAATAGAGGAGGGTATGGTCCAGACTTTGATTTTGAATTCGATTTTGGTCATGGTGGTGGTGGAGAATTCGGTGGCAATTTTAATGCAGATGATTTTGCAAATTTCTTTGGAGCCGGTTTCAACAGTAGTTCAGGTACCGGTAGACAACAGCAACGTCAAAGACAACAAACCAATTTGGATGTTGAATTCACAGTGAATGTTTCATTGAGAGATTTATACTTTGGGAAACTGATAAAGAAATCTTATAAGAGAGATATATTATGTGTTAAATGTAAAGGTATTGGATTAAGGAAAAATGCAGTTCAAATAACATGTCCCTCGTGCAATGGTAATGGTGTTGTTGAAGAATATAGAAAAATGGCAGGTATGGGTGGTATGGCATTCCTTCAACGTGTTCAATGTAGGAAATGTGAAGGTAAAGGTATTTATTCTTCACCTGACGATAAGTGCCGTAAATGTAAAGGTACACGTATCAATAAAGAAGATTGCACAGCAGAGTTTGAGATCAAAAGAGGATCTCCAAATGTTGGTACTGTTACAATAAATGAAATGGGTAATATTGATCCAATAGTAAAAAAGGTGGGTAATGCAATCCTAAGATTCAGTTATGTTGAAAATAAAGATTCAAATAATATAGAAAATAATTTCACTAGAAATGATAATAATTTGTATACTAAAATTTCAATTCATTTAGTTGATGCACTTTGTGGTTTTGAAAATAAAAAAATGCTTCAAACGTTAGATAATAGATGGTTAAATATTAAAGTTCCAATGGGTAAGGTCATAAAGCCAAGTGATAGTATTGTTATCAAGGGTGAAGGTATGCCTATTTTAGATTCAATGGTTAACTCATTTGGTGATTTATATGTGGGTATTGAAATTATATTTCCAAAAGATGGATGGATGTTAGAAAGAAATGATAAAGAGAGATTGAAAGATATTCTTGGGCACATTGAAAGAAAAGACACTAATGCCAATGTTAATGATAATGATAAAAGTAACGAACATAATGACGATGATGATTATATTGATGATTTAAATAATACAAGCCCAACAGTTTTCCAAATCAAAGATAAAAATTCGGTTCCAAAGTCATTTAACTCTTATGTTAATGATACTGAAGTTAAAACTTTTGGAACTGATCAAGCAACTTCTGGTTGGTTTGGATGGTTTGGATGGTAAAAGTGAATGCTGTTAGAATACAAAAGTTAAAATGAAAATCAAGAAAAAAAAGAAAAGATATTACAATTTGCTTGTTAAATAGCTGTATATAGATCTAGAATTAAAATTTTATAAATTATATTAACGACGATACAAATCTATAAGTTTCAGAACTTCACCATCAAAACTTGTGTTTTCTTTTTCATCATCATATCCATAATTATTATTATTTGGAAAAATAGCAGCAGCACCGTGGGTATTTTTATCAGTTACTTTTATAGGACTACGATTGTCAGAAAACTCCTGTTCTTCTTCTTCTATATCCGACAATTCAAGCTGTAATTCGCCAGGTTTCTCAAGTTCGTTTGAATTGACATCAAATGTACTCTTATATTTCATACTATTTCTAAAATCATCACCACCAAAGTTATTGTTCTTCCATTGATTTTTTAAATTTAGCGGATCTTTAAATGCTCTTGCTGCATCGATTGATATTTTGGTTGGTTCATCCCAAAGGTTCGCTAAAACACCAGCTGTTAAAGTTTGATGTGCACCTTCAAGTACAATATCGGGTATAGAGTCGTCATAATTTCCATCATTGTTATGGCTTACGAATTCAATTTCTAATTCATCGGATTTATCAACTGACGAAAATGGTCTTTTGATCAAAGTTTCTAAATTATCTATTTTGGTATCTACTTTAGATTCCGCTAAATTATTTGTTCGATCTTTATAATCAAAAGTGGTTTCTTCAATACTATCACTGTCATTTGAAGAGGATAAAATTGAGTGCAGACTAACTTTATGAGTTCTGTGAGAAACAGGGGAATCTCCTAAGGTTGACATTCTTTTCATTGTTGTAATATCATCTATATCTTCTTCAAAGGTTATTTCAGTTAGTTCTGAAGGATTTTCGTTATTCCCTTGGTTTTGCCTGAACTGAACTTGAGGCTCAAGGATACCCAGCTGTTTTCTTTCTTCTTCCTTTGATTTTTTGAAAAATTCAGCTACATTATTGCTTGCACCCAGTGTCAATTGAGAGTGGATTCTCTCTGCTGGTTTTGAATGATTTGAAAAACTCAATACAGAATCAAATGCTGACGATGATCTAGATAATGTATGTTTTTTGAGAGATTCATGTTGTATTTGTGACTGTGATTGAGATCTTTGTAATGATGTTGTATTATGCAATGAAAGTTTTGGCTGTATTTGTGGCTGTTCATTTTCATCATTTGTATTTTTGAATATTGTTTTATTATCCTTGCCGCTAAACAAAGGAACAAACTGTTTCATAACCTTTCTTGCTTTGTTTGCATGACCAAATATTGTTTCACTTTGTTCTTTTTCCTGTCTATGTTGGACTTGTTTATTAAAGAATGACTTTATGGTAGGCTGAACTTTCAAACCATTTGCAGACTTGCTACGTAAAATAGATCTTTCTGGAGGTATATCATTTGGGTTTGAATTTGACAATTGATTTGGAAGAAGAGACTTTTTCGTATTTGCTACTGTCTGGACATCTGCATTTTCTTTCTGTTTGTTTATATGGCTCATTGTCCGTGTTTTATTGCTGTGCTGAAACATTCTAGCAATGCAGAGTTATGGGCTATCCTGAATCACTTGAAAGTTAATAGAAAAGGGAAGATTAACACCATACAAGGAAAACTCAAACAACATTCCCTGCATCTCTCACTCACTAGGGAAAAAAGACAAAAACAAAAACAAGTATTTGAGTTCGCAATTTCCTTTTTGGGCAAAATAATGTTTTTTTATATTTCATTAGAATCGGTTTTTTATCACAAATACCTCTTTATTTCCAGTTGTTTTGGTGATAGCGTACATTATGTTGAGAAGGGAATTGCATCTGGATACCCGTACAGCTGCGTTACTGAGGAAACTACTTGAAAATCCAAATAAAGTTATAAAGTTATCATTTATTTCAAACAAGAATACAGATTCAGAAAATATTTTGAACACTTTAGATTTTGTATACCATAATCCAAATTCTTCCCACAAATATTTCCCTGAATGGTTAAATAATTTTATTAAGTTTATACCATCAGATAGAAGCAAGAAAATTGACTTTGTTGCTCGGTATGGATTTATTTTCAATTTCAAACATTTAATAACAAACTTTAAAGAAAAAAATGGAAATCAACTGTATGAAAGGTATAAAAATATTTGGAATAAGGAGCAAGCTGACTTTTACAAAAATATGATGCCAATTATCATAGACTCTAAAACTGACGATTTATTATCATTGAGTTTTGTCAAACATCCAGATTCAAGTAAATTTATTAAATTAAGAGATCAATATGCATCGGTTGTTAGAAATAAAACAAAACCTCCTGAACTAACAATCAAAGTTTTTCCTGATAAATTTGGGAATCCTCCACATCCAATCAGAATATTTAATATGAGACTTAATAGATTGATCAGGCTACAAAACTACTTCAAGAAGAATCCAGCAATGTCTCAAGAAGATATGGAAGAATTAGATAAACTAGATTTAAATTCATTAAATAATACCACAAGAGAAGCATATGTTAGTTTTTTACAAACGGCATTTATTATCAAAGATGACGGATCTATAAAAAAATCAAGTATATTTGAAAAAAGATTAAAAAGTTCACCCAAAATGGAAGATCTATATTTTAGAGCTAGACTATAATTATTCTCCATAATTCACCCAAAAATATTTTTTCTTTGATTTATCTAAAACGCAAAACAGCCTTTGTTCCTCACTCAATGTCAAATATCTAGCTTCAAATTTGAAATCTTGTCTTTCATTGCAAAGGGAATTCAAATCATATCGTGCAAATTCCTGTAATGATTTAGTGCTAAACGTTATTTTATAAATAACAACCTTATTTGGATATAAAATCAGGATTTTATTCGTAAACGTTGGTTTCATATCAAGAATTTCCTCATTTGAAAATAGAGGAACATCTACTTCTATGTAATCCAATGTTAATAAATCATATTTTTTGATGTTGATTCTAGATGTAGTTTCATCAAACGCAAAAATATATCCAAGCTTTTTTTCAACTATGGTATTTATGAATTTAAGTGATGAAGCGTTATTGGTCACTATAACATTACGGTCGACTCTGAAATTTGATCTTATATCATCCTTTATTCTATCAAATAGTTTGATCAAAACAGTATCCAAGATTTTTGCAAAATCACTGATTTTGGATTCATCATTTGTAGAAGTACCATTCATGTTTTCACTATTATCAACTGAATTTAATTTGGTACTAATGAACATTAGATATTTGGTTATATCGTTAGTTTTAATTGTAACGTTAACTTTTTCATCTGTAATTTCTGCTAAAATACTTGATATCCAAGTGATTGTTTGCTCAAAATACCTTTGGTTATCATTCAATTGCATCATAAATTTATACGAATATTTTAAGTAATTCTCAGAAATTTTGATACACTCAACTATGTCATTTTGATAAAGAGACATATTATTGATATCACATTGACTTAGACCTTTTAAATCTGTAAGGTATATAATTAAATGGTGTAGTGATGATATGAGATCATTGAAAACTGAACTTCGTGCATTATCAAAATAAGCACGTCCTAATTTTGTCCACCTTTTAACCCCCCTATCACTTAAATATTCAGTCAGCCATTTTCTGGTTGCATTGGACAATGATCCTGTGAGTAATAGATCATATAAATCATAGATAGGGTCAGTATTATTACTATCATTGTTATGTTCATCATTTTCATCGTTAATTTCTCCGTTATTTTCTTCAACATCTTTCATTTCCCCTCTAAGTAATTCAATTATTCGAATTGTATAATCAATATATGGTTTATAGTGACTAGTAATTCTATTAATTGATGTTTTGAAGTGGTCAATAAGATTCGACAGTTTGGAACATATAATCAATATGCTTGTGAAGTGTTTATTATCTGACAAGAATCGGGTATTTAGTTTGCATAAACATATTTTATTACTTTCAGAATTTTCTGTTAGTAGATATTGATGTGAGGTAGTTTCATTTGACGTGATATTAAGGATTTTAAAATTAGAAAGCTCTTTTAAAACAATATTTTCAATAATAAAAATTCCACTAAATATACAGTTCAAGTTTCCATCATTTGAACAAGTCAATAAAACATCTAGACTGTTCTCATTTTCATTTATTTCCGCTGTATTATCAAAGTTTGCGTCATTGTTTATATTTAACAATGGTAACGATTGTACTATCTTTATATCATTCAAAATTCCAGTAACACTTTTTTGTTGTTGTGTTAAAGAATTAGTTTTGGTAAACCATTTTAAATTTAACGTAGTAGCTTTCTGATTTAGAGTTCTAATTAGTGAGCCATTCATTATATCATATAGTTCAATTGATCCATTAGTATATAATATTGCAAATTGTTTACCATCAGGTTTCCATTCTAGATTTATGATTTTATTATTTGGATTAGATGATTCGATATCCCAGACACGTTCATTCCCCTTTCTATATAACCAAATAACTGTATCACTTAACTGAAACGATAATAATTCCATTGTTGGAGATAAAGAAAAACATGACGATGACTGTAATGCATGGGGTAATTCATTATATTCTACATTTTCATGCCATTGACATTGTGTCATTTGTTCAGTATATATAATTCACTTATCAAGTAAGAGTTTGGATCAAAGTTTTTAACAAAAAAAAGTTCATATATGGGAAACGTAAACAAAAAAGTACATGGAAAATTTCACACCGCCAATCTCAAAATGTTCCTGTACATGTTCCATATACTTCACTTCACCTGCTTATTTGGGCAAATTTTTTCTCCACTGACAGAATGTTTAAAAAAGAAATAGCAGTCAAGGCAAGCTGTAATATTAAATCTTCTGAAAAGAGGAAGGTTCAACAAATCTTAGAGTCTCAACACAAAGGAATCAAAGTTCCTAATAAATTATCAAAAGCTAACTTTACTACACCAGACATCAAAAAAGGTATACTATATCTTGACTCCAATTCAAACGATCCATTATTTTTTCAAACGAGGGATGGAACTCCTATGATTCCTACATTACATGGTTTATGGGCATCTATTGATCATAAATCAAATAATATGGTGGGATTACCAGTAATTCTCACACATGATGCAGTTATCGATCGCTTAATTAATGGTGCAAACTTAATGATTAGAGGTTGTATTGGGCCTTTTGGTAGGGGGTTGGAATATGGTGCTACAGTTGCAGTGGCTAATTATACGCAACCAACTGTTGCGATTGCTATTGGACGATGCATGATGGATTTAGAAGGTAAAACAAACGACACCGCTCCTCAAAGTGGCGTTGCCATTGAAATTTGGACTGTTGTTGGCGACAAATTGGCATTGTTAGGCAGACCAATGAGCAATGTATTAAAAGAGCTTGAAACAAATTTAGCTGAAAGTGATAACGGTATAAAGACTGAAGAAATTGAAACTGAAAACACTATAGAAAGTACTGAAAAGAGTACTGGTATTATTCCTGAGAGCACTATGATAGAAAAAAATGATGCAAATGTGGAGGGATTAGTCCAAAATGAAGATTGTACGTCTCAACAAGGGGATGAAACCGAAGAATCGAATGTTGAAGAATATATTATGACCACCAATGATATTGATGAAATGTTTCGAAGAGCTGTTTTATATACTTTAAGTCAAGAAAATCTTGAATTTCCGATCCTTGCAAGTCAATTTATTTCATCGTATGTGTTGAAAAATCTTCCTCCTGTAGACACAAATGTTGTTAATATGAAGAAAACGTCATGGAAAAAAACTACTAAATTTCTTAAAGCGATGGAAAAGGAAACACTCATTAAGTTAAAGGGAAAGGATGATAACTTAAGTGTAATATCTGTTGCATCTTTTGCAGATCCAAGAGTTTCAAATTTTGTTCCTTACAGAATAAAAAAGGCTGCAACCTTTTCAGGCTCTAATACGCAATCTTCAATTCCAACAAGTTGCCCTGGTGAGTTAATTATTAAAACATACCTTAAGGCAACAAGTCCTGCTAGAATGTTGTTTAATAAGTTAGATGAAAAATATGACAATTATTACACGGAAAAGCAAGTTAAAGAATTGATTCAAAGATACATCAAACAAACACCTTCAATTGTTTCAAAAACAAATGCACAATTTATCGAACCTGATGGTATTTTACAGGAATTTGGTATTAGAAAACCAATTAAAAGGGCAGAACTTTCACAAAAAATCATGACCAAATTTTCACCATATTATGTAATTTATAAAGAAGGGGATGAAAATAGCGAAGATGTTCTTGTTAGAAAAAGACTTGTACCAAAAAAGGGGCAATTACCAACAGTAGACATTATAATTGAAACTTTGAAGATGAGACGTAAAGTTGTCTCCCGTATTTCTGGTTGTGAAAAATACTATATTGACATCAATAAACTTTCAAGTACCCTTAAAGTGAAATGTAGCGGTTCTGCCACAATAACTGATGCTAATGATCCAAAAGATGGTAAAATTCTTACTATCCAAGGTAGACACGATTCCACTATACTTGATGTTTTGACTTCAGAATGGGGTCTTCCTAACCGTTTGTGTGTGGTTAACAATAAGACTAAGTCCAAGGGTAAAAAATAGCATTAAATATGTAAATTTTTAACCAATCTGTTAGAAATCTGTTATAAATCTGTTATAAATCTGTTATAAATCTGTTATAAATTTATATTACTTTTATTTTCATTTTCCCTTTTCGGAAAATATTACAATTTTCATGTTGGGAAATCGTTGCGAAATCGAATTTGTTTTTGTTTTAAAGGCAAATGACAGATGAGAGTCATTGAACCAATGATCTTTGTAATTTTCACACACTTGCTGCTGCATTGTATATACTGTAATGAATTCTGAAAATTCTGGTTTACCAATTGCATCTGTCCATCTTATTGATGAAGAAAAGCATTTTGCAAATGGATTGGATGAATATATCAAGAAATGTTATGTTGGAAAATACAAAGATGATTCCGGATTGAATTACCATATTATTTCCGTTTTTGGTTCACAATCCACTGGTAAATCAACACTTTTGAACAGATTGTTTGGTACACAATTTGATGTGATGGATGAAGAAAAAAGACAACAAACAACAAAAGGTATTTGGTTCTCGCATGCTAATTATATCGCTTCAGCAAAAGATTCTAATGGATGCATTCCAAACAATGCTAATATCTATGTTCTTGATGTCGAAGGTGTAGATGGTAGAGAAAGAGCTGATGACAAAGATTTTGAAAGAAAATCTGCATTATTTGCACTGGCAACTTCTGAAATTTTAATTGTTAATATATTTGAACACCAAGTTGGTCTATATCAAGGCGCAAATATGGAATTGTTAAAAACTGTTATGGAAGTTAATCTTTCTTTGTTTCATAAACAAGCAGAAAGGTGTTTACTCTTATTTGTCGTCAGAGACTTTACTGGATTAACACCATTATCTAATCTTGGTACCTCGTTACAATCTGACATGGATAAGATATGGGCTGATTTAAATAAACCTCAAGAATGTGCTGCTTCAGAGCTTAAAGATTTTTTTGATCTTAAATTTTTTGCAATTGCCCATAAACATTATCAAGCAGAAAAATTTGAACATAATATTAAAGAACTTGGTGATGATTTTGCAAATGATTCTCTATTTGAAAATAATAAATATCATAAAAAAATTCCAATTGATGCTTGGTCACTTTATTCAAAGCAAATTTGGGATCAAATTGAAAATAACAAAGATTTGGATTTACCTACTCAACAGATTTTGGTTTCCAAGTTCAAATGTAATGAAATTCTGGATCAAATTTACAATGAAATCTTTATTATAGATTATGATAATTTTGAAGATCCAGAATCGAGCCCAGTCGAATCATGCAAATACTTTAAAAATTTAAGAAATAAATGTATACAATCTTATGATTCACAAGCATCTCGCTACAAAAAGACTGTTTATTCTGACATAAAAACAGATTTACTTAATAAAATTGATTTGAAATTAAAAGATTTTCAATCCAAAATTTTAAAGAATCTAGCTAATGATTTAATTTCTAAATCTGAAGTTGCGTTCCCAACATTGAAAAAAGCCAACTCCAAAAAAAGTTTTGAGGAATTATTAGCCAATGTCAACATGGAAACATCAAGAATTTTCAAAGAAGAATCGGCTAACTATGCGTTAAATGATCCATCTGATGAAAGTATAATTTTTTCAGACACTTATGCAGAAGAACTTGAATATTTGAACTCCAGATTGCTAGAATTTGCAAATAATTTGAGAGTCAAAGAGTCGAACATTTTACAGAATAAATTAACTAAAAAATTCCAAACTAGATTCAAAGATTATTTAATTGGAGAATTATCACAGCCAAATCCAGAATCATGGGATAAAATATATGCAAAAATGCAAAACATTTGTGAAAAGTTATTGAAGCCTTACAAATCTAATGGCTTTTATGATTTCAAAATAGGGTTGACCGTAACTGGTAACGAAACATTAAATGCTAAAATTGAGAAAAGTTTCTGGAATAAGTTTGACCATATCGTTCATGATTTTATCAATGATGATTCAGCATCAAGAATTTTGCGAAATGTTTTTGAAGATTCTTTCAAGTTTGACTCAACTGGATTACCATTAATTTGGAAAGATTTTAACCAATTAGACTCACAATTTAATAAGGCCAAAAACGAAACTCTCAAATTACTACCAATTTTGGCTAGTATGAAACTTTCAAATGGTCAGAATATTCAAAAACCAAAGTTTAATATTGTTGACGAAATTGATTCTGAACAAGATTATGATTCAGACTCTGATATTGAATCTGATGATAACAATGAAGCTAATTACTATTCGGTTATCAACAAATCGTTTGCTAATTTATTAAGTACTAAACAACAAGCGAAGATTACACAACGTTTTAAAAAGGAAACTGATGCTATTTACCTCGATGCAAAAAGGGCCATGGTTGCAAATAAAACTTCAATTCCAACGTATATTTATATTTTATTACTCATTCTTGGTTGGAATGAATTTATGGCTGTTATAAGAAATCCGTTATTGTGTGTGCTTCTTATAATAATCTTGACATCTTTATATTTTGCGTACAATGCGCAAATGTTAGGACCGATGTTTAGCGTTGCAAGTGCGATGATGGGTCAATCTAAAGTTGTCATTAAATCAAAATTGAGGGCAGCATTATTAGATGAACATGATATCTCGCCTGCCGCTGCTAAGAAGACTGAAGAAGCCTACGAGTTGGATGATATGTAATGCTAGATACTGTATAAACCATAATAAAGTTTATAAAAGCATAAAAACGTGAAGTAAGTAATAATAGCAAGGAAGCCGATAGGCATCGCTAAGTCTAACGACGTGAGAAGGAAAACCTTAGTTTTAATTTGTACTAAGAGCTTTAATATCATAAAATCTTAGTATTCATTTTCTATATATGGAAAACATGGCATAGACCCCCATTATGGTTTTGAAGTTTGATGGCCATTTTCAATCAATCTATCTAAAAATGTAAATTGTACTATTCACATCTATATGATCTCGAAAAAAAAAGAATTTGATATAAATAATTTAGAACTACACAAAAACATTTTCTTGTTCAGCCTCTAAATCCATTTCCTCATCGTAATTACTCTTTTCTAAATTATTAAATGCGTCAAAATGAATTGGACGATGGCGTTCGTGGAAAAAACCTAAAGGTTGATCTAGCTTTAGCTTGTATTGCTGTTCTACATCCCATGAATTGGATATAAACGAATAATTCCAAATATCAGTTTCTGGAACAACTGTAAAACCTTTGAATTTTTCAGTTAAAATTAATGGTGTATTGACTCTATAATCATCAGAATAGTGAATTAATCTCTCGGCGATGTCCAAATACTTAGCATATTTAACACCCCAACGTAAACCATTTTCAGTGACTCTGTTACTTGTAATTGTCACACTACCACTATTGACTAAGACTGAAATTATTATTGATTTTTCACTCCATTCAAAATTATTTTTCATTCGTGCATGATTTATGATTTCATAACACCCATCGATATCAAGTTCTTTTCCAGATGAAACTGTATGAATCCATCCCAATGGCTCTAACCCTTCTAAATATTCACTTGATGGAGCCGAATCCGGAAAATTAACTTGGTTATGTTCACCTAATTGTGGAACCATAACAATAGATTTAATTTCTTTCACTTGATCATTATCTTTTGGTGATTTACCGTAAATATAACCACCAACTTGAACACGAGAATCATAACAGGACAAGAAAGTAGATAAAATATTCTTTGGTAAAACAATTGCATAACTACCCTCATCTGCAAAGTTACCCGACGTGACAAAAACTTTACTCTTTGGCAAATCTAACATGCTAGATAAAATGGCTCTTCTTCTCCAACTAGATTTACTTTCAAATTTTTCAGTTCCTATTGAACTAGTTGTGACAGTAACGATCTCTTCACCGTGAATATTAACGGTCTTAGTTTTTGTAGCTACAAGCTGACTTTCTTCATCTCCTTCCTCCTTTTTCATATCATCCTTGTTTAAACTGACAGTTTTATTACCTTCAATCTCGGCAATCCTTTGATTTTTAACGGATGGTGCATCCATTTTTTGTCCTAGAATAATATCTCTGATTTCATTATCTGTCAAACTATCAATATTGACACTAAATTTTTCTGAGTAATCACTCAAAATTAAGTCTGCTAATTGAGATTCGACGTTTCTCCACTCATCAATTGTTAATGTTGGCCATAAATGATGTTCCTTGGTTGTGATTGTGCTATTAGGTCTTAAAATCATTTTGGTTTTATCTGTATTGACTTGTAAAGCTCTCATTAAAACAATTAATCTGTTGAAAGCTGTAAATGAAGAGCAGGTTTCCATCCAATCATCATAGATATTGAATAACATCATTTGAGGTTCCTTTGCTGTATTTATTAAGTTACTTAATTTATCAATTTTTAATGCAGCATCAAATGGTAGATTTAATTCTGTTGGTCTTAGTGACGTATTTGGAAAATCAAGCATATGAACTTCCAATGGGTCCAAAATACCTTTACTTGTAATGATAACTTGCTTAGGTTGTTCTTCTTTTGGTAATGATCTGACTAATGCGGCCACCTCTTCAGCTGACTTCCATTTAGATAATCTACTTCTATGTTTTTGACCTTGAAAAATTGAACTATGCATAACTTTCAAAAACAACTGACCGGTCTTCGGATTAATCATAAATAATGCACCATTTAAAACTTTAACAGCAGAATTTCCTTCGTAAGTGCTATGTGTGACAACTCTGTAAACATTACTATCATCAATGATCAACTTGTTGTCATTATTGAACAGTTCAGAATAATTACTGGAACTTAAAAATGCTTCTTGTGGTTGAGCTTGGTAAAGTTGTAAACCTTTTCTGATTCTTTCTCTCAAAACATACATTGCTGGATTAGCCTTCATTATTGTTTTCATTGCTTTTTGAACAAGTTCTTTTAAACCGGGAAACCAATTACCATAAGCATCATACATATTATAAGATAAGTCAACAGCTATTAATAAACCAGTGGATGATGGATAAACACTGGAATTGTCTGAAGTGTAATCCAAAAATTTAGCTCTTGCATAACGTGAAATATCATGAGAATCATAGTCACCATACCTAACTTGCACATCGATCCAGAATTTATCACTCTTAATAGAAGTATCAGAATCATTGTGATCGTATAATAATGAAGGTTTTGAACAGTTCCACTGTGTAACACCAGTTAATAAAATATCAGCAGTTGATGAATTCATTTTATATGATTTACGTGGGTGAATTGCCAATTTGGAAACATTATCAATTAATAATTCTTCTAAATGACTATCAAAAACTTGGCATAAATCAACAACTAAACTTTCATGGATCTTTTGCCATAAATGGGCTCTAAAGATTTGAATTAAAGAAATCTTCAATGTTGGGATTTTACCATGTAAAAAAATTCCTGTTAAATCTAGTTGAACCAAAAACCCAACATAAACATTGGCTCTATTTATTGTTGGAGACCACCATAATGTAAATCTTCTATTTGGAATTTGAGACAAACCGGATCTTTGCGCATTGGTTAAACTCTTGAATTTCAATGTATCTTCAAAACCGGAGGCCTTTTCCCAAAAGAGACCTTCCCAAGATTCAAACCCTGTGCCCTTGAATAACGTATGCTCAAGAATTGTTTCTATACCACCCAATGCCTGTATGACATCAGTACGATAAGCATTTAGATTCCATAATTTCCCATCATGTCTATCAGATAACCACCAGAATGCATTGTTTCTAGCTAAAGAATACCGTTTAAAATCATTACGGATACGATAACCTTTATCAACTGCTAATGTCTGTCTATCTTTTTGAAACAAGGTACTGACTCTGGGTAAACCTCTATCCCAACAATCTTCCAAGTCTTCAAATGTTAACCTCTTTTTTAACTGCTCGGCTTCACTTCTCTTTGTGGAAAACTCAGACCAAACTCTTTGTGAATCTAAAAATTCATTTTCCCATGTTGTGATATATCTATAAATTGTTGGAATTAATCTTTCATCATCATGAGTCATACCAGCACGAAAATGAGTGATACCTGTTTCAGTTTGTTGTGACCATCTTAAATCAGAAGATGGAATCAAAATATGTGAAGCACTTAGCATACCTAATCCTCCTAACTCTTTTGGTGTGTAAAATACTGCTGGGGGGAAACGAGTTGGCATTTTAGAGTTTAAACCAAGCTTAACTTTATTTTGAACTTTAGTTTCAGATTTGACAATAACATCTAATAATGGCTCAGTGGCAACAATAGCTTCTCTATAATATACGAATAATGCCAATAGCGCAGAATTCCATCTTGATGCAATTTTTGTAAATGGACTTGAACCAGCACTCATTAACAAACGTCTAATCACATTCTGAAACTTGTCAATATCTTCTTGTGTAACCTGTAGGTATGCTTTTGCTGTAATTTCTTTTGAATTATCATCTACTAAATCCCAAACACCTTCCTTCGATGGTTTACTTTCCCTCATTCTACAATTTGGTAAGATTCTGATTTCAAAACCGCACATCGTAAACAATAGATTTGGATTTTCCTTAGAGTAAACAGAAGCTAAAGTATTTTCCCACTTTAAATCGATAATTGACCTTGGAAGTCTTCTGGAGATTTCCCAAAAACATGCACGACCAAGGTGTACATCATGTCTGGTAAGCTTCATTCTGGAGTCTCTTGGCCAACATCTCCTGTTGTTATAACCTACAATTTGTTCAAAATTTGGATCAGGATTTTCTGATAAATATTCTTCCATTAATTCATCAGATTCTTCTTTATCGAATCTAAAAAATATTGTAATCTTATCAATGTACCTCATATAAAGTCTTATCGGATGTGAAACTTGTTTGTCTAAATTCTCAAATTCTAGAAATTCATTTGGATAAGAGGGGAGACCTGCTAAATCTGTTGCCCTATCAAGACCTAAAACCATCAAATCAATAGATAATGCATAATATTGGTAAACAAAAGATGCAAATTGTAAACCTTTGATTAAACCAAATTGATTGATATGACTCATATCTTTATAATTCAAACTAATATTATTCTTAGAAGTAATATAATCAGCAATGTTTGGATCGATAACCAATCTCAAAAGTTGATTCAATAATGTAAAATCTATGTTTTCAGCTAATTTATCTAAACTTGTTTGCAAGATCACATTGGTTTGATTTTCAGTAACATTCCAAACATCCTCCAAATTATTGATACCTTGACACCACTTATAGGTTAGTAATTGTGGAATTTCGGCATCATTTGGTTTCACCCAATTTGGAAACAGTCCTCTTTTTTCCGCTTCATACCACAAATATTGATCAAGATAGGCATCTGTGATTTTTTCTAAAGGTTCAATGTCATAAACTGGTGATATACTACTATAATTGTCCATCATTTTTAATTTAACTTCTTTGAAATTTCTTTGTGTTAGAATTGTTCTTTTGATATTAGCTAAAAACTCATGTGGATTATCATAGGCCTGTTCAATAATTGATAATTCCTGTCTTTCTTGAGAATTCAATCTGGTATTACCTTGATACTGTTCTTTTAAGTTTTCTAACGCAAGAATTAAAATTTTGCTATCATGTTTATAGTTAATAGGGGGAAACGGGATAGGAACAAATGATCTACTTTCAAGCCAATTAACCATATTCATGTAAATCTCAACACCTTCATCTGGAGAAACAAATGACCCTTCTTTTTGAAATTCTAACTGTCTATCTTGTTCATTCTTAACCCAAAGTCTTGTTAATCTACCTAAATTTTTATTGACCACTGTTTTCTCAATATTATCACCACGTTGAATTCTTTCTCTATTATAGTGTGCAACAGAAATCCAACCATCAGCTTTCGCTTTAATGTACCTTTCAATAACATTCACAATTGGATCTGGTAAACCAGGAACTTTCCAAGGAATATTAGCCTTCCAACATCGCCATGCTTCGCTTAGATGTTGTAAAATGGTTTTTGATTTATTTTGTTTCATTCCTTCTGGAATCATATCAAGAATATCTTTCATGACAGCCGCTCTTAACTCCAAATCATAATATGAATCAACTCTTTGTTTCGTAATTGTCTTCGTAACTTCCTTGGATTGTCTTCCTTCAAATTGACGTGATAAAAGATTTCCTAACCATCTTTCTAAAATTGGAATAATACCTCTCATAAAAAAAATCCAAGTTCTCCAAGCAGGTTGCCAAAAACCACAACCTGGACCTTTACCAATGATTTTATTAAACTTACTATAAACAACATGTTTCAAATCCTTGATGGCTCTAATTTGATGCATTACTTTATATTTATACCTATAAATACCAGTTAATTGACCCATATGGTTCATAGCATAATATAAACCATCAGCAAGTTGATAAGCATCAATATTGCCTAATCTGAACTGAATATGTGCATCAACAAGCATTTTTATCATTCTTAAAATTTCCCTAACTAAGTGGAAAGCGTTACCAAATCTCGATTTCTTACGCTCCTTTGTTGATAGTGTCTTGGTTGGTTTTAAATTGAAATTATAATCTAAATGTAGGTACGTTAAACCCCTTCTATGGATTAATAAGTTGAGCATATTATGACCTTGTTTACAAACTTGAATACCTGCTTCCACCCAATCAAGTGTGGTTTCTTCAAAAAATTTAGTTGTTTTTAAAGCTTTCAATAGTTTTGGTGTTGATTCGTTGGATGGTGATTTTTCTCTCTTTAACTCATTCAGAATATGCGTTTTCAATAACTTTTGATGTGAAATTTTAGTTTTGAGACGTTCATCTGACGATGGATGTTGTAAGTACCAATCTTTGATAAGTGAAACATCTTCAGCTCTTCTCGTTTTACCACTCCTTTTATTAAATGGATATAATGACCAATAAAGCTCCATAGATTGATATGCATCTTCAACTGGTTCCAACTTTTCCTTCTCAAAGAATGGCTCAAATGATTCAGGTAGATCAAAGGATATTTCATCAACTTCACCAAATTCGTTAAGTAGCTCACCAGTTTCGGCATCAAAATGGACTAGTTCGTAGCAATTGGTAATTCCAATTTTTGGTTTAATTTGATTGTAGCTTTGGTTAAAATGAAACAATGAGACATCTGGATCTTCTGTCTTGGTAAACAAAATGGGAGGTGAATGATATGCTGGGAGAGATATTGATCGAACCAGGGAATTATAAATATATGGAAATGCAATCTTATACTCTGATTTTATTTGATTTCGAAAAATAATTCTATCTAATGCATTAAATTCGTTAAAATCTTCATTTTCAGGATTTCCATCTCTGTGCAACGGTTCAAACTTTGGCCCTCCAGGTAACGCAATATTCAAGGCTTTTGCTGTAAAAAAAGATTCTTTATCAAATAAATAATAGTAATTTGGATCTATTTGTTCATCAGTGTTTAAAGGAGTTGATAATCTGTGTAAGTTTGACAACATATTGACATTCAAATTATATTTTTTATAAGATTCACCATTGACAAATTCAAAATTATCATTCAAAGGTTTTTCATCATAAAACCATTCAGAAACTGCCTTATCCTCAACTGAATCTAATTCTAATTTAATACTTTGTAAAGAGTCAATTGGTGGTATTTGCTTTGTGTAATCGAGGAAAGGTTCTTCATCATCAAATGGTGGAAATTTCATTCTCCTAAAATTTTTACGATCTCTCTTTTCTCTTCTCATTTGAATCCATGCAGTTGACCATTGTGCTTTGTAAACTGGTTCAATAACTCTCGGTACTTCATTAACAAAACTAATGGCACCTCCTGTATGGTACAGAACCCTAACACTCTTTTCAGTTTCCCAAGGTTGTGGCATATTTTCCAGCAATTTTAGCAATGCATGTGGCATATACTTAAGTGCACCCAACATTGCACGTTTTTCATTATTAAAAGATTTGGAAGATAAATCACCTTGAGAATTCATAATTTTACGAACATGTTCTGGTGGCATTTCATATTTAACACTATGAACAAATGTACCTTTTTGAATTTTCTTTTCTGTGAATCTTTGCTTTTGCATATCAAACCATCTTTGGGCTCTAGATTTGAGAATATCTGTATTTAGCCCACCAGTTGGAACTGATGATTTTGACAGAGAGGAAGGTGGTGGTGGTGGTGGTGGTGGTTTTGGTGGTGGCAACGCCGTTTTTCCAGATGGTTTTGGTGGTGGCAACGCCGTTTTTCCAGATGGTTTTGGTGGCGGCAACGCTGTTTTTCCAGGTGGTTTTGGTAATCTATGAAGTAATGATGGAGGTGGTGGTGGAGGTGGTAATTTCACTTTTTTCTTAGGTGGCTCAGAAGAAGAGGCAAGAGGGGGTGGTGGGGCTCCTGGCCTTTTCATCGAATTATTTGTTTTTGGGGGCATTGTATAGTAAAGCTCTATGTACTGCCAGCAAAACTATTTATTTTGCAGAGATTACAACAGAAAAAGATCTAAAAAGTGGTGAACTTTAATACAAAAAAAACATGTAAAAACAAAAAAAAACTTGAATGATTACGTAACGCCCACATAATTTGAATCCCACATATTCTGTACCTAATACTACGAAAATGTAGACTTTGACCCAGCAATCATATTGATCTTCAGTCGGGACTCTCTAGCAAGAGCACGAGCTTCTTCAATTTCCTGTGATGTCCCCTGAGTAAGCTCACTCGCATAATTATAAGCCAATTGCCAGTTTTTCATTGACATCTCGTGTTTAGCTAACCATAATCTGGCCTTTGTAGTTTCGTCTGTTAAATCTCCATTGAGTTCTTCTTCTAAGCAAAGTTTCATATAATTTTTGGCATTTTTCATATCATTAATATTGAAATATAGTACACCAAGTTTGTATAAAATCATAGGATCTGAGTCAATTGATACTGATAATGCCTTTTTATAAGCTTTAATTGAATCTTCAAATTCCTCTAGTTTTTCACAACAATTACCAATTGCCTGCCACATTCTTTTATCCATTGGCTTTAATGAGCATGCTCTTTGGTAATAGTATAAAGAATATAAATGCATATCTAAAACTTCATAGGCTTGACCTAATCCATACCAAGCTCTAAAATCTTTATTATTTGTATCAACAGCCCTTCTATAACTTTCAATTGCAGCATTTGAATTCTTTAATTCAACAAATTCATGACCCATCAATGTCCATGCACTCAAGCAATCTTGACTTAATGATAAAGCTCTTTTATAATACATGATTGCTTTTTGATGATCAAATTTGATAGAATGATAATTTGCTATGATGCAACAAGTTTCTGGGCGTAATGGATCTACCTCTGATGCATAATGTGCAAGGTACGATAACTTAGACTTATTTTCCATGACATATAAAATGTTAGAATAAATATCCATTTCATCTAGCCTCATTGGATCAGACTTCAAAATATCATCAAAAATATTTTCTGCTGTTGTATAGTCTAGTTCATTATAAGATATTAAAGCTTTTTGGGTTTTCAAAAAACTAAAATTTGGAAATATTTCAGTCAAATCATTCAAGTTATTTATAATTTCATTGGAAATTTGAAAAAATTCTTGATAAACTGTTATCTTGAAAAATAAAAACATTATATAATATTCCTTCTTATCTAAAAATTTGGAATTTTTTTGAATTTTATTAATCATTTTTATTGCATCACTAAACGTTGATAAACTAGAAATCAACTGCTTCCAACAACTCCAATTGATTGGATACAATGATAATGACTGATAAAAAATTTCTTGTGCATGAGAGAATTTCCTAGATTTGAAAAATATTATTCCTTGTAAATATAAAAGAAAAGGATCGCTTAAGCTAGATTGTTTCAGAACATTTTTATACTCTTCTAATTCTTTTATTATTATGGAGAGAAAAGGATTCCTAGTGTTACTATCGTTTTGACCAAGTATTGTTCCATTTTCCAAGGATTTTTTCTTTTCTCCACTTAAATATAATGCATAAAGACGTATAAATACTGCTTTGGCACTTTTACATTCTTTTAAAACGTGGTGGCATCTATTGAATTCTTTACAATTAAAGTAACTACTTGCAAGTGATATTTTATCTCTCTCTATAAACTGATAAAACTCATCATTAAAACTGTTTTTATTTGTACTAGAATCAAAACTGTTTTGGGCGTCCAAATTACCAGATGCATTGTTTCCTAGTTGTGAAGTAGAAGATGCAATTCCAGTCTCCAAAGTGTTACCTGTACCTAGGCTCAAACCTGATCCAGTGATGTTATTTGAGTCAAAAATTGCAGATGTTGATATTAGAGAAAACAATGGGTTGAATCCAGTTGTTTTACTGGATACATTTCTTTTCAGTAGCTGATATTCGGCATATTGTTGCTCTGGGGTAAATTGTGCCATCCCATTCAACGCTTCACTGGACCATTTTGCGGAACAATTCAGGTGCCTCTCAGTTAAAACATGACTACTTTCTAAAAAGACCTGTCTCAATATTGATTGTTGTTCAAAGTCCATTATTGGTTATTGATATAATTAAAGCAGTTCTTTAACAAGCAGAACGCTGTCAGATACTGACTAGTTAAGGGTCAAATCAAACCTAAACAAACCAAAAGAAAACATGTTGAGATTGGAAAAAGACCCCGTACGACAAAATAATTGACGCGTGTATTAAACTAGTAAGTATATAAATAAAGTGCAATTTACAACATGTTTTTGTACAGTTTCTATAAAGGATTATACATTAGATTCAACTGCAGAATTTTCTCGTTCGGCTGATTGTTCACCACCTTGTGTGGCTTCTTCTCTTTTGGTGGGCACTTCAGATTCATTTTGTTCAGATTCAACTACTCTGTGATCTCCATCTGCTTCACTTTCACCGTTTGTTTTACCATGTCTGCGCCTTCTACGTTTCTTTTTTCCATCACCTCCTTCTACAGTATCGTTCTTTATTGTTGATGGTTGTGGTGGCTTCTTTTGTTTTTTTTTCATTGCTAATGGGTTGACACCTTTGACCTTCTTAGCTTTTTTACGTTTAACTTCATCAGTTGGTTTTTCTTCTTCGCTTTCTTCGGAGCGTATTCTCTTACCTGCATCAATACTATTCAAACCTTGAGTAAGTTTCATTCTTTCAACAGCCTCAACAACCCTCTTGGTGACCTTACTTAATGGTTCCATGACCAAAACGGAACGATGTAAGAAACATAATGGAACACCTGCAATATTTCTTAAACTATTTCTCAACCTTTCTTCTTGTGTAACAACTAAATACCTATATTTATTCTCACCATCAACATTGGTAATACTTTTAATACAGTCGAATGATGAAAGTGTCTCTTTATGGCCACATCTTCTTTTTTCCATTCTTTTGGCTAAATCAATAGCAAGCTGGTTATTTGTGTCATACAAATGTTGAATACAACATTGAGTTACAAAATACTTTGTTTCTGTTTGGACAACACTATTAACACCTTTGACGAGATCGTAACTAGTATTTGCAGCTTCTAAAATAGCAGTATCATCAACTAAACATTGAATTGGAGTTTTAAATTTGAAAGTGGTTTGTAAAACTTGGATTTGTTTACGGTATTGCTTAGCTCTTTTTTGTCTCATACCTATAGATTATTAACTTGGTTCAGCTGGCACAAAAAACTACTTAAATATTAGTAAAAAAAGTTTAAGAAAAAAATTTGAAATTTCCCTACACGAAAAAATGAAAAATGAAAATAGCGATGAAGATAAAAAAGAAAGACACTGGATGAAGAATATATATAACTTTCTACCTGCCATTATTTCTTTCATTTATTTTTTTGCTCCGAATACTTTTATCAATCATAATGGCAATCACTTTCACACTTTCCAATGTCTGGTACGGTACACAATTAGGTACATTACTATTCACATTTCTCACTTACACATCTTCATTTAGGGCAGCGTATGTTTTAGCATACATTTTTATTGTATCCTCATTAGTTATTTCTCTTTACCAATCATTAACAGCAGAACAAAAGAAAAAGAACACAGAAACTGCATCTTCTTCAACCACTACTAATTCATCGTCGTCGTTGCCATCATCGTCATCATCCGATCCTAAACAACAGGCAATTGATTTTGTCAGCTCCTTAAGACCGCTGATAAAACCAGCCCAATCCCACTCAACAACTCCATATATTTTATTATCACTTGCATACCTTTTTATACTTCCAAGATATACCATAACCTTGATTCCGTTTGCAATTTTTTCATTCTTTCATGCATTAAATTTTACACGTACGTTTGTTGTATCCTTATTACCAATCAATGTCAATTTACAAACAAAAGTAAAGACCATTTTGGGATCAATCAATGATAAATATAATAACAAAGCTTTTAAACTAGCTGTTTGGGTTCAAATTTTCATTTTAACCTCTGTTGTTTTCTGGACTCTTATTAATTTCCCATTAAACCTTATTGGCTATGGTGATGGACATACGTTAATGAACTTTTTAACAGTTGCTGTTTGGGGATCATTTGTTAATACTATTCAATCACAAAATTTGCTGATGAAGTCTGCTTTTAATGAAATTGTTGCAACTGTTGATGGTATTGTTGTCGATCCAAGAGTTCCACCGCATCTCAAAGATGTCTGGGCTAAGATCAAACATGCAGTTAAATATAAAGATTTAAACCATTCAGAATAAACTTAGTGAGCCATAAGATTAACTTGTGTCAATTTTATGCTAAACATTTAATAAAGATTGATTTAGGGAGTAAAAGATGATAACCATATTAAAAATTGTTTATATTTATTATGTTTTTTTTTTTTTTACTTTAAAAATATAATTAATTTCATATTATTCAATTCTACTTTAGTACCATTTTCAAGTAATTTATGTAATGTTATACTAATCATTTTATTGAATTTCTTTTAAAAGTCATTTATTACTCTAAATTATTGTTTTATTTCAAAGAAATCTAAACCTCAAAGCGCTTTATATCTTAACCGAGTGATATTTTTACTTGAAATCACTCAATCGAGTATACTTTAATAAAAGTATGAAATTTTCTAGTCATCAGACAAGCTCAGAGTTTTTTTTCTTTATGAGTTTTTATATTAATACTATACAATTATATACTGAACAAAATGTGTAGGAAATAAAAGTAACTACGTACCTTTGCAGATTTTCAAACAAACGTTAAGCTTCACTTATATAAATGACATTATTCCCACGTAAAAAAACTTCTTCATAAGTAGTCATTATTTTTCCATTGACAATTTCACTTGCATTTTGTAGCACAACGTTCATATAACCATCAATTGAAGAAAGTTCTCCACAGTATAAAAAATCATTAAATAGTTTAACATTAACCTTTTGATTAGTTATGGAAGTTAAAAATGTTGCTGTGATGTCAGATGCTGAAGATGCTGATTTTTGTTCTTGTGTAGATGTTGGAGCAGTTGATGTTTCTGACATTTTGAATATTTACTATATAATAGTGATGTTTGAATAGGAGAAAGAATATTTATGCTGTCCTTTTACTCTACACAATGTATAGTTTATGTCGAAAAAATCGATGCTCGCTGGATTTGCATGAATTTTGAAATTTAGAATTGATCTTCAGGAAAGGTATGGGTGCATAGAAACTGTACTATTTATGGATGTGTTCTTTATTTTTCCAATTTAGATAACACCGGTTGGTAATGTCAGAACCAGTAAAAAGGGCGGTTAAATATGCAAAGCCCTCAGCAAAATTATTAAATTCAAGATTAAAGCAAGAACAAGATATTCGAACAGAAAGAAACAAACTTGCTTTAGCATCAGTTAAAGATATTTTCCAAATATTCAATCCAAATGCAGGGAGTGATGAAGATTTTGATTTGACAGATTTTGATTGTAATGTTTATTTTGCAAATCCTAGAGCATTTGAAAAATTACCGTTTTTTAAACAACAGCATGTCATTGATGAAATGAATGAAAAAATAAAAAAGAATTGGAAGTCTTTAGATAAAGATATTAAAAGATTTTCAGTTTGGTGGGCTTATGGTAGTCATGGACCAAGAGATGGATTTGTTGAATTGCATGATTACTATACGCCAAATGGAGTGAAAGCAGGAGAAACTGAAAAAATTAATGATATTGGTATAAGCAATGATACTAAAAATCATGATACAAAGTTAGATGAATTGATTAACAAAATATCAACTGAAACCATGAATGCATCATCAGAATCTTCTAGATCTGCCTTGCAACTGTCAAGAAATGCTAAGGATACAATACAACTTAATAATAAACCTGATGTTCCACCGGATTTACCATTTAAATTACCATCAATATTAAAAACGTTTAAACCAACAAGGGAAACGAAAATCTGTGAACTTCCAAAATTGGATCCACGTAGTTTTGGATTGAAAAGATTACAACAATATAGACAGGATAGAAGAATGAATCCGGTTAACAGGATTGTACTCGTTTGTTTGGTATTTTTAACAGTTTTATGTTTCAAACAAGATCGTAGAGTTAATGTCACAGGTACCGTTCCTGAGTATCCATGGGTTATTGAAGAACGTGAAGCTAGGGAAGAAGATGAAAAAAAAAGATTAGAAAAAGAGGAAAATGCAATGAAAATGGCATTTGAAAAGTCCAAGAAAGAAGAGGTTTCAAGAAGTAAATCAAAAAAATGGTACTATCTTTGGTTATTTTAAATTTATTCTATAATTTACTCTTGTATATATTGAGGAATTTATGTTTATGATTATGTAGTAGAACTTTAATTTACACTTCAAGATATAAATTTGAATATATGTTTACTCATTTATTGATATATCAAATATTATATAAAGTTTTTAAAAAAAAATGGGAAATTGGTACACCAAAAATAAAAAATAATAGATATATCGATATTTATGAGTGATTGTAATAAATCTAAAATTTGAAACATCTGGCAAAAGCTAGATTTAAGCAGTTAACACGTTATGTAAAAATAGGGAACAAAAAAGCTAGTATTCACCATATTATTCATCGTCTTCATCTTCGCCGTCTTCATCGTCGTCTTCATCATCATCATCATCGTCTTCATCAATATCTTTCATATCTTCTGTCCAACTTTTCTCAACAGTTTGTTTGACTCTTTTAATATATTGACTTCTATGATCTTTATACAGACTTGCAGCTTCAGAATTAGCAGGAGAATTTATATTTGGGTCATTAAGTAAACTTTGAATACTTGTAAGAATACTTGCAACATCATATGTTGGACTCCATCTATTTTGTAAGATATCTAAACATAAATCACCGGTTGCATAAACATTTGGATGAAACATTTCACTTGTGAATTTAACAGTTGGGGGTTTATTTGGATACTGTTCGTCAAAAGTGAGGCATAATCGGAAAGTGCCATCTTCAAATGGGGTATCTTCCGGACCTATAATAATAGCATTCCAAATCATGACATTATCAGCTAATGGAGAAGCAGATATTCCACCAGATGCAGAGGCAGAATCCTGTTGTATACGCTTAAAGTCACGCATTAAACGACGACGAGCAGGAGTGGACATTATGGATAAATTGTGTTAAGATGTGTACTATGTTATGTGTTTAGTGTGTTGTTGTTTTGAAATAGCAAAAGAAAAGGCTTCAAACGATCAATTGGGTATTATCTGCTGTTGCGTATTACGTGGATGTAATATATCTTCTTCTTTCTGTTGTTGTTGAAACGGCAGTATGGTTATCCCGCTTGCACACTGGTTTTGAAACGAGTGGCAAACGTAACGTCTTGCTGCCACCCTTGATTATTTGTTTCACCATGATGCCAGAACAAGTGTTTCGGTCGATCGACGCGACCAGAAATCTCTGTTTTTCCAGAGAATTCCACCGTTTTCTCCTTTTTTCTCCTTTTTTCTCCTTTTTTCTCGGTTTTCATCATCTTTGCCAAAATTGGCCACCTGCCACTATTTCCCACTTTTTTCCTTCGAGAAAGTTCCATTTTCGTTCAAATTTCATAAATTCCACCTTCTTTCAACGAACGAGCCGTCCCATCCATTTCCCACTTTTTACTTTAAATAACCACCAATTCGCCCTCTCTTTCAGGTTCACAGCATGTCCTTTCTCATCTTCTTTCACTTCTTCTCTTTTTTCTCTTTCTTTCTACATCAAACAATTAAATAAATATCTTATTTATATTAATTAAACAAAAATGTCCAAAGCTGTCGGTATTGATTTAGGTACTACTTACTCATGTGTTGCTCATTTCTCAAATGATAGAGTTGATATCATTGCAAATGACCAAGGTAACAGAACTACTCCTTCTTATGTTGCTTTCACTGATACTGAAAGATTAATTGGTGATGCTGCAAAGAATCAAGCTGCAATGAACCCACACAACACTGTTTTCGATGCTAAGAGATTAATTGGTAGAAAGTTTTCTGATTCAGAAGTTCAAACTGATATGAAACATTTCCCATTCAAGATTATTGATGATGCTGGTAAGCCAAAGATCCAAGTTGAATACAAGGGAGAAACCAAGGTGTTCACTCCAGAAGAAATCTCTTCCATGATTTTAACTAAAATGAAGGAAGTTGCTGAAGCTTACTTAGGTTGTAAAGTCAATGACGCTGTTGTCACTGTTCCAGCTTACTTCAACGATTCCCAAAGACAAGCAACCAAGGATGCTGGTGCAATTGCTGGTTTAAATGTTTTAAGAATCATCAACGAACCAACTGCTGCTGCAATTGCTTATGGTTTAGATAAGAAAACTGAAGGTGAAAAGAATGTTTTAATTTTTGATTTAGGTGGTGGTACTTTTGATGTCTCTTTATTATCTATTGAAGAAGGTATTTTCGAAGTTAAGGCTACTGCTGGTGATACTCATTTAGGTGGTGAAGATTTCGATAACAGATTAGTTAACCATTTTGCTACTGACTTTAAGAGAAAGAACAAAAAGGATTTAACTTCTAACCCAAGAGCAATGAGAAGATTAAGAACTGCTTGTGAAAGAGCAAAGAGAACTTTATCATCTTCTGCTCAAACTTCAATTGAAATTGATTCTTTGTTCGAAGGTATTGATTACTACACCTCAATTACCAGAGCAAGATTTGAAGAATTATGTCAAGATTTATTCAGATCAACCATTGACCCTGTTGAAAAGGTTTTAAAGGATGCTAAATTAGACAAGTCTTCTGTTGATGAAATTGTCCTTGTTGGTGGTTCTACTAGAATTCCAAAGGTCCAAAAGTTAGTTTCTGACTATTTCAACGGTAAGGAACCAAATAAGTCCATTAACCCTGATGAAGCTGTTGCATATGGTGCTGCTGTCCAAGCTGCTATTTTAACTGGTGATCAATCATCAAAGACTCAAGATTTATTATTATTAGATGTCACTCCATTATCTTTAGGTATTGAAACTGCCGGTGGTGTCATGACTAAATTAATTCCAAGAAACTCTACTATTCCATGTAAGAAATCTGAAACTTTCTCAACTTATGCTGATAACCAACCAGGTGTCTTAATTCAAGTCTTTGAAGGTGAAAGAGCAAGAACAAAGGATAACAACATTTTAGGTAAATTCGAATTATCCGGTATTCCACCAGCTCCAAGAGGTGTTCCACAAATTGAAGTTACTTTTGATATTGATGCTAATGGTATTCTGAATGTTTCTGCATTAGAAAAGGGTACTGGTAAGACTCAAAAAATTACCATTACTAACGATAAGGGTAGATTATCACAAGAAGATATTGAAAGAATGGTTTCTGAAGCTGAAAAATTCAAGGAAGAAGATGAAAAGGAAGCTGCAAGAATTGCTGCTAAGAATCAATTAGAATCTTATGCTTACTCTGTTAAGAACACTTCATCTGAAAAGGCATTTGAAGAAAAGGTTGATGCTTCTGAAAGAGAACAATTAACCAAGGCATGTGATGAAACCATTTCTTGGTTAGATGAAAACCAAACTGCCGAAAAGGAAGAATTTGAAGAAAGACAAAAGGAACTTGAACAAGTTGTCAACCCAATCATGACTAAATTTTACCAAGCAGGTGGTGCTCCAGGTGGTGCTCCAGGTGCAGCTCCAGGTGGTTTCCCAGGTGCAGGTCCAGCAGCTGAAGAACCAGCTGGTCCAACAGTTGAAGAAGTTGATTAATGGTTTAAAGATTAATTTTGTATATTAAGGCATTATAAATAGTTTTCGTTATATAAATTTTTATTAATTTCATTTCATTTTGAATAGTAAGAATAAAACTGTAAATTCTGTATAATATTATTTGGAAGATATAATATTATCTCAGGTGACGAGAGTAATAGATTCAATCATAGAGGATCAAATATCAGTAAGTTCAAATTACGAAACTAAGCCAATTAAGTTTTACTTGATTGTTGAGTCACTATAAACATGCCTTTTTTTTTAGACATTTACTAGTTAGACAATAAGATATTTTCTAGTGCTCTATTGATACAATTCAGATTAAACAAATGATTTTTTTGCGATCTGTTTAAACGTTTTTTTTTTTTAAATTGATGATGAAAAGATAGAAAGCAAGTTGATTTATGTATCATATTAGTGTACCAGTCTAAAAATTGACAATAAATAGAGTGTTTGACAATAAATTAACTGAAAAAATAATATATGTATTTTGGTAGAATACATTCGATATATTTCCACAGTTTTAATTTCAAAAGATGATAGAATTGATATTTTCTGTGAAAGTTGATGATTTGTTTCTGCGTCCTTTTTGATGAAAAGGTATATATAGAAAAAATCAGTGTGCATTATTAGATCTCAAAAACACCAAAACTCGAGTCTAAAACATACCTATATGCATTTAGTGGCACTGTATTTAAACACATTTAATATCACTCTTGTGATGACAATAATATATCAATAAAGAAACCACATGCAACGAATCTTTGGGGGACGTATCTTGACATGTTTCAATTTTTGTAGAACATAGTTGGTTGTCAAAATTTGAGGCTCTATAACAGAATGTGTAAAACAAAAACTAGTAAACTGTAAAAAATTGATTGCACATCCAGTATTAAGCTTCTTTATATCAACAATAGGCGATAAAAACAGAAAAACAGAACTAGTGGCTGACAACTTTACCAAAGTAAAATCAAATTTTTACAGTATAGGCCTTATACCGTACATACACCAAAAAAAATATAATCATATACTAAAAAAACATGCTCGCACTCAGAGTCGAACTGAGGATCGCTACATTACTAGTGTAGCGCCTTACCAACTTGGCCATACGAGCTGTTGTTGAAATTTGAAAAGGTCTGCTTGTACTTAGATTAGATCTGCTCAAACAATATTAATTAAATAGAGTTATTAGTATTTTAAAGCAGTTATAGACATATATATGTCAAATGTTTCATTGAAACAATATCATTACGTAGAAATGTGATATGTTGAAATAAGATCATTACGTAGAAATATTACCTGGCAGACTAAAAATAAACTTAAATCAAAAATGGCAATTTGTCCGAGTGGTTAAGGAGAAAGATTAGAAATCTTTTGGGCTTTGCCCGCGCAGGTTCGAATCCTGCAGTTGTCGTTTATTCTGTTATTTTTTTGTGAAGTATAATATAATTTGTTAACCCATATTGATCTAACATCTTGCAGAATCTGTGATCGATGATTTATAATAGTGGTAGATATTGATACAAACTGTATAATATAAAAAAAGAATGTTAGTTATTATTCAAAGGCTTTATGAATGAATTCTCTAAGATGGCCTAAAGAATATCCAATTATACCACCGCATTCCATCAACTGGTAATCTGAATCCGGATACGTCGATTAAACTTCAGAATACACAATATTTGATACATATTATTTCGTCAAGTAAACTTACTATATTTCACTATTATGAAACTTTAATTACTCATCACACTTTTTTAATAAAAATTATAAAATAGGTGGTCCATGCAGGTTTGAATGGTGCAGTTATCGTTAGAATTGTTTTTTATGAATATTTTGATGAATATATCTTTTATTTTTCGTTTCTATGGTGCACTTTCATCATCGATTTGGAATATATAAGCATCGCAACAAGAACTTAATTACAAGCAATTTTACTGTGTATTGATGGACACAATTGAGGTGCCAGTTGTATTGAGCACACTAACTGCATGGTCTGTCTTTATTCACTATATTGAAAGTATTGTAGTATTATGTAATTCTCCTTTTTCATAAGAGTATTTAGAGATATTTCAGTCATAAACATATGCTGCATCTCATATGAGAATTATCAGATGGCTTCCATGTAAAAATAAAGTTAACCTCGTTTTTAATGATAATTTGATGTAAGCCTTGATATTATAACTAAATATTTTCTTATTAATTGATTGGTTTTACCTTAGATCCACATATATACATTTAATTGTAATTCAACTGGCAAGTTATATAAATGGGAACCATCCATGTCATCTAGTGGTAGTTGGTTTCAACTCCATTATTTATGTAACTCTTTATTCTGTGATTAAAATTGTGATATCCACATTCAGAATGTAATTCATTCAAAAACTCAACAGATGCCTGAATTTTCAATACTTTGAAAGTTGTGCTTTATTCATTAAAAAAAAATTCTTCTTTTTTTTTTTGATGGCATTCCCAACAAATTAAGGCCAAAATTGAAAGAAAAAACGGTAATATAAATTAAATTCCTATAGCTTTATTTATATCAAATTGTGATCTGCAAAAAATGAAACCGACTTAACTAAAGTTTTGACCTATAGTTATAATTTCAAAGCTTTCTCAAAAATATCTGTTTTAAATGAGGTCCATTCATAGATGTAGGAATTGATAGCTTCAAAGAAGTGTACTTTAACTACATTTATAAACATTACGGTTTCCTAATAATTGATAGGTTTCACATTATATGAACTCTACTGGACCCACACTAAACTATTATCTGAGTGTAATTCTATATAAACTATTTTGTTTACAGTTTTAAAGTTCCAGATTAAACAATAATCTTTGCACTAACCTTGAAAGTAACTGTTATATATTTGTTAGATGGTGGGGAGGGGTCACAAAAGGAATGTTAAATTTATGTAAGTTTGAAAACCTCGAATGCATTGATTAACCTATGAAATGTTTTTTGTTTCAAGAAATTTGGAATAATCATAAAAAAACACACTAAATACTGAGCTGGATTCACAATAATATAATGATAAACTCCTTATATTTTTATATCAACCATAATTTAAGTTTATTTATTTTAAATAATTGCTTTCTTAGCCTATATAGCGTTTGTCAGAGAAAAGGGTGAACATTTCAATACTTCAAGGTCTTTCACATGTATTTACTTGCTTGAAAAGATGCTCTACATTTACATACCAAATGCCTTTTAGTTTGCAGTCATAGAGACGAAGGTATTGCCATTTTCAAGAAAAAAGACAATGACTTCTCAAAAATCCACAACTTTGTATCAAAGGGTTAAACTATCTTGTTTGGATTTATTATGAATTTTGTGAACAATGTGCTAAACCGAGCCGTGAAAAAGTTGATTTGACACTCCTAATTGACTACTTTTGTTCCAGATATGAATGAATAGAGTCAATCAATTAGTAAAACTATTAGTACTAATGCAAGAAGACTATTTAAAAGATACTGCTTAAGAAATCAGCTTAAACAAAATTCTTTAAATGCAAGTATTTCCATCTTCATATATTTCTTAGGGAGTGTCTCATAATTACGCCTCAACTAACTATAAGCTGTCTTATTATTGTTTCATTTTAGCTAATCACATACATTAAGAATAAGATAAAGTTAAGTATCCTAAATTAGTATCACATAAATTAGTTCGTATTTAATCGCTGAAACTATTCACATGAAAAATGTGCAAAGAACCAAGACAGTGACTTTGGAGTATGATATATAATTTATGAGTTTTGAATTTTATGACAATTAAACGTTAGTGTTTTTTTATTACTGAATACTTGAAGAAATTTGGTTATTCACAAGAGTGTAAATGCCTCGGCGTTTACTGCTTGTTGAGCACAAAGCACAATACCGTTATTAGCTTCAATCTTTTATACGATAGCAACTACCTTTTTATAGAAAGATTTTACACTTTTAAGTATTGTTATACATACAAGAATGATTAAACTCGACTTTTTAGATAAAATTTGAATAAAACTAAATTAAGCTCAAGCTCAAGCTTAAGTTATGTATGTGTCAGAATCATGAACGATATTTAGTAAGCTTCATTAACGATTATGTTTTCCACTAGGTAGAATTACTGTACTTGTATATGTGTTGTTTTCTATATAGTTATATATTTCATCTAAGGTATACAGTAAATGTTACAATTGAGATACAACCCTACTGAGAGGCACTGTTACATATATGCGATATATAAGGAAGGTGTAACTTCCTATATGGCCAATGAAAAACATACACATGTTTACCAGCCATATGTGTTGAAATAAGTTTACTCAAACTTATGTTGTGTTGACCTATAGGGGACGAGAAACTGACCTCTATAGCACAAAACCGAATAAACGTCTGACAATATGTCCTTAGAATTGAGACCATATTATTTTGAATTTGCAATAAGTTAACGATTGCATATATTTGTTTTTCGAATCAATTTTTAAATCATCTTTTTGTGAGTGAAAATTAACTACTGTAAGTACACACATTTCTGATTTAAAGTAAGACATGAAGTTAGTAATATCATTTGTTCGGCAATAAAAAACATTAATTATTTATTAAAAAAATAACATGCTCGCACTCAGAGTCGAACTGAGGATCGCTACATTACTAGTGTAGCGCCTTACCAACTTGGCCATACGAGCTGTTGTTAAATTTGAAAACTGAGAGTTTTAAATAATAAAACAGACATTTGAAATTATTCTGTTAAAAGCACGAACTCAGATATATAGATTACATGAATTAAAAAAATTTTCTGGTTAAATATTGCGTTGTACCATATAAAATAATCTATTTATAACTCTAGAACTGTTGAAACAATATCATTACGTAGAAATGTGATCTGTCTATGTTGTTATAACAATCATTAATTTGTCTATATAAGGAGGTATTTCCTCCTTATTCTCGCCTTTAGTATTTATATGCTTATTTATACTTTCCTTTTAAATAATCAACTTATAACATAATCATGGATCCTATTATCAGAGTTAATACGTTACAACAAGAACAATCACAGTTTGTTTATATAAGGAGGCATTATCTTTTTGCTATTTTTTCAATACTATATTTGTATCTTACGTTTTCCTATCAATAACTTGCTTATAGTATAATTATGTGAGCATTTAAATATTTTTATTTTGTTAGATTAAAGTTTTACCTAGTAATTTTATAACAAGCGCAAGTGGTTTAGTGGTAAAATTCAACGTTGCCATCGTTGAGCCCCTGGTTCGATTCCGGGCTTGCGCATTTATCCGAGATAGTTTAGTGGCTAGAATTTCCGCTTGTCACGCGGGAGACCGGGGTTCAATTCCCCGTCTCGGAGTGTTTTTGTTGCAAACCGTCAATAGGTTTTTTTAAACTGGATCACATACTTAGTGTTTGTAAAAACTTCAATCACAACAATTCACATTTTTTACGAAAACAATTTAATGACATCCATAGGAGAATTCTTTTCTGCCGTCGCCAGAGGTAGTTTTATGTGGGCCAGAATTGTATGCACCGATCAAAAACTTAATAGTTTACTTTGGAAATCTTCGTGTCCATAAAGCAAGTCCCGAATAGAAGAAACTTTTTTGCACTAAATAGCTTAGTTTTTATGCAAGAAGCTATTTATACAAAACAAAGTAAAATAAAAGTAGCACAAAAAAAGAAACAATTAAAGCCAGTTTAATAAAATCATCCCATTTGACATTCTTTTTCAGTTTGTAAAGAAAAGTGTGTGATTTGTCAATTTCTGAAACACTTATATGATGTTTTTCCTTTTTATAGCAGCTAATCATTAGAAAAAAAAAGTTCAGGATGGCAAGCGCTGTAAAACTTGCAATGTCAATGTACGGTTTTGTCATAAAACACATATTGATTGAAAAGTCAACAGTTTCTCCCTTGTATTTGAATATATCATTTCCAAATCTCCAATCTTGGGCAAGTTCAATTGGTTTATCATATAATGTAAGTAATTCAACTGCTGGTGTTTTGATGCCCATTGCCATCGACATACTTTTAACAACAATACCGATCGCTTGGTGATCGTCATCACCATCTTTATAAGAATGTATTATTTCACAATAGTCATGATCATCGCCTGAAAATATAACATCTGGTTTAATACTCTGGAGTATTTCAAGAGAAGTTTCTGAAGTAAGAACAGTTTGATACTGATAACCCTTAGATATTGGAAACGGGCTTTTACTTTCACGTCCTTTACCGCAGGTTTGTTTACCTGGATCTCTCCATAAGGGAACATGTGTAAATAAAATTCTTGTCTTATTTTTTGTGTTATGCTTAACTTTTTGCAAAAGTGCTCTACTTGACTCACTAAGTAATGTATTTTCAGTATTCGATAGAGTTTGTGAATTGAGCAGAATTAATTCGTGGTTTGCTTTTTTAATGATTGTGTTCGTTTGACCAAAATGTTGCTCAAATCTATGAATTGAATGTTCGTTAACCCCATTTTCCCACCCAATATCGTGATTCCCTGGAACGTTTGTAAAAAATTCAATGTTTTTTGATTTTATTGAGTTAATGAACAAGTTATTGAATCTTTTGAACTCACTTTCATAATAGTCATCAGGGGATTCTCTTCCATTATCAAGTAAATCACCTAGGAATATTATAGTTTCAGGTTTCACTTGATTAATTAAAGCAATATAATTCTTATAAAGATAATTATCAGCTGTCACTTTCGATATTGCTAGTAAAACTGGATTTCTACCTGGATACGTATGAGCATCAATTAATTGAGGATCAGCAATCAATAAAATGTTTGTTGCTCTATTTTCAATATTTTCAGAACCAACGATACCATCATCAAAAGAACATTTTGAAATTGTCAAGAATGGGTCAATGTACTGAAAAAAGAATACAAGCAAGAGCCATGTCACAATAGATTTAAGAAGTGGATTACCGAAAATATTTGATGTGTGATAAAACTTCCTCAAAAGGCTCAAAAGTTTCATAATTCATGCATGAACGTTAATATGAGAATTTATCACAGCTTGATTTATAATTAAGCAATAGGACCATGCCTATCAGTAGGAATTTTATTAAAGCGATCTATCTCGCGTTTTTTTAGAATCCATATATTTTAAGTTTTCAGTATGTACAAGAATAAACATTGGATAAGTTCAATTGTTTCAATAATAGACTTGCTAGACTGCTGTGTATTAATTAATCTTGTCAAAATCAGATAGAAAAAAAAATCAAAACTAGCATGCTTCTATACTACTCAGATCTTTTAATTCATCAAATAAAAATTAATAAATTCGACAACTGCAGGATTCGAACCTGCGCGGGCAGAGCCCAAAAGATTTCGAGTCTTCCTCCTTAACCACTCGGACAAATTGCCAAATACAAACATTTTTATTCATGAAATTCGTTTTAAAAAAGAATTTGATGTTTCTGGACAATCCACTCAACAAATAATCATACATGGTGGTAAAAGAATGTAGTGTCGAAACTTTCAAGATTTTATCATGTATATTGTTGTAACGTGTTGAAACAATATCATTACGTAGAAATGTGATATGTTGAAATAAGATCATTACGTAGAAATGTGATCTGTTCATGTTGTTATAACAATCATTAATGTGTCTAAATAAGGGGGTATTTCCTCCTTATTATTGCACTTAGTATTTATATGCTTATTTGTATCTTTTTTAGTTAATCAACTTATAATATAATCATGGATCCTATTATCAGAGTTAATACGTTACAACAATTGTAAAAAATGTACGAAATTGGTTAAATCATGTCAGTGGTCTAATAAAATTGTTACAATAACAAATTGATTCTAGTTGTTTTCCATTTCAATTTAAATATTTTTAGTTCACTATATTTTATGTTATTTCTTTAGTTTATTATCAGTTTCAGCTTTCACATATATTTTATAATAATTAACTTAGTTTGATGATTTGGTAATAGAGTTGTAGAAAGAGAGCTCTGCTTTACGCAATATCCTACTGCTCAAAATGACCAAGATGATGTATGAATAATTTATACAAGCCAACAGAAAATTACATTTCCAGTATACAAAACTTTATAGTAATTGATAGTATTAGTGATTTTCAAAAAGACTTCAAAATCATCAATGAAGCAACAAGTGCCTTCAAATTAGTATAGCAAAGCAAAGATATAAAAAAATATTTGAAAATCTAAAGCTTCTTTTTTTATTTGTGATTAATTAATCGATCACCACAATTTGAAAAACCGAAATTATAACTAAGATATGAGTCATCTTTTATTAGAGTTATAAAAGCAAATGATTGTTGCTAACATTCTTTGATTTTTTTTTATAAGTTTGAGAACGAAAGTGAACACATATTGAATATTATTAAATTTGCCAGTTCTAGTTTACTTATCAAAGATTAAGTCTTAACTTACTCATTATGTTTGTATTTGTTTGAAAGCTTCATTGAACTTTTTTCGGACCTTCAAGTTTAGCTAATAATTTTTTCCCTATATTATAACTACAGTATATATTTTGTTTACAATCGTCTTAAAAATGTATAAGTGCCTATACTGCTTTAATTTGGTTATACAGAAGAAGTACTAAACTTGTAACATATCCTCTATAATTTATACTGAAACAGTATTACGTACTAAGACTCATTCAAGGTTTCCTTTTTTAGCAAGTTTAAGCTGATAAAAATTGGTAATTTAGCATGCACACGTTGAAAGATTTATTACTATTTGCAAAAATTTATTAAATCAGCTTATTTTCTAGGCACAAACCTTATATGAGTTCTGTTTCTTAGAATATATTTTTTTCAATTCCAAAAATGACTTTTGTAATGTAATAACTTTTGACGTAGGATCCATTGTTGTACGACAAATAAGGAATTAAAAGAAATTATAAATAAACATCTCAAATAACTGAGAATAGATAGGGAAATGTGTTTGCTTATATTCAAACTTTCAAAAAGTGCAATAGAAAACAAAATGAGTTGGGCCATATGGTGTGAGGTTACTGCAGACCAATCACATTTTGTTTTAGTAATATAATTATTCTAGTTAAAAAGTTTTAGTTTAATTACGAAAATAAAACATTCTCGATTCATGAAATCATCTATAATTGTCATTATTCAATTTTGTATACACTGCAATTAAGTGTTACTTTGTTTGATGAATCATTTTCATTTTCACAAGATGCCGGATGATGATTTACATATACTATTTCCCTTTATATATACAATATTTGCTTTAGAAAATAATTTGAATAAATTATATTTATTAAATGAATATACTTCTAGCAATAAAATATTTTTTAATAATAAAATTTTGATGATCAATTTTATAACTTTTATCTTACTAATCCGATTGTAAAGTATCATATTTTCCTAAGAATTATCACGCTTAATGTGATCACTATAGGTGCTACATAATGGTATTTATTAAAAAATCTTCAACATCAAATATTTAAGGAACATATAATTTAAACTGTTTTTATTTCATTAACGTTTTATAGAGTTTGAATCAATTAATAATAAAGATATGCAATTTTTTTAGCTCTACCGAAATCGCACCATATTCATAATACTGTTAATGAATCGCCCATCAAAAAATAACTGTTTTTTTAGAAGTTGATACTTCACGAATGATCATTAGGTATGAACTTTGTAAAGTAAAACCATTGATCTATTTAACCTAAAATGTTGGATGTTTTAGATATTTTAGTTTTCTGGACACTAAAACAATGCTGATGAATTAGCTATTGTTTCTTTTTTTTTTTTACAGTTAAAATAAAAACCAATGAACTAAATCATAGGACCAGAAAATAGTATTACATGCTTAAGTAATAATTTTAGTAAGAAACTAGCAAAATTAGTCTGATTTTATCAAGATTAATGATTATTGATTTTGGCGAAAATAAATTTCCTTTCTTGGTGCGATTATGAGAATTGAAAAATTGGAAAGCCGGACACTGAATGAAAATAAAATAATGGCTTTTCCACTATTGATAATGCGTAAACCATTAATAAAAACGGCCATCTCTTAAAGCAAAAGCACCAGAAATAGGGTCAACATGGCTTTGAGTTTTGATGCCAAAGTAGCGTTCAAACCAATGAATAATTGTTTTGTTTCGTTGCCGTCTTCATTCATTTATCCAATTCTAAATTCAACAAATTTACTAGTCCAACAAGTTGTTTTACACATTTATAATTCTAAAAATGATAAACATATAGTTTCATTAGGATGGAATGGTTTAACAACCCAGGTTTCAAACTCAATTGAAATCGATACCCAATATGCAGCTATTTTAAAGCTTCAAGAAGAATCAGCTGTTCGAGTTGAACTTGATTCGAAATTTATCAAAGAAACTAACACTAGCGTTAGATCTTTTGCAACCTCCGTTGAAATCGAACCATTAACAGTATCTGATTGGGAATTAACTGAAATATATGCAGAAGCAATTGAAATGAATTTCTTGTCTCAGGTTAGATGTGTTCGAAAAAATCAATTATTACTAGTACGTACAAATTCAATATCATCAAATTCATTCGATTGTAGTTCCATAACTTTTCGTGTTGTTAAGATAACATCTTTAAGTGGGGAAACTGATTTTTCAACTGTTGGTGCTAATTCAGAATTGTTCATCATTCCTAAACCACATAAAAATATCACAGTTAGCAATCCACAAAAAGACGATCAACTTCCAGGCACTAATTCGACGAATGGAAAAAAGAAACAAAGTGTAAGTAGTAAAAAAACAAGTTTGAAATCCAATTTTGTCGTTAAACGGTCTATGATCAATCCAAATGGGTCAGGTCTTACAGTCTATAATAAAGGTCCAAAACTTTCAATATTTAAAGATTCAGAGTTTGTACAAATCCATGTCATAGAAGGACCCGGAACGCCAAACCAAGCAAGGAAGGTTTCCAGCAAAGAAATCGAAATGGGATTGAACAAAAGTACTTTTGGGGGAAAAGTTATTGTTAGATATGTTGAGCTAGATAAAGATGATGATAATGCAGACTCCATTTTTAGAGATGATGGAATAGGTAATATAGAACTTCAATCAATACTTTTATCACCATTGTTAGCATCATGTATAGGAATTGATAATGCGTGTGGAGATCTTATTGCACTTGAACAATATAATAAAAGAAGTTTGAGACTTGATCTATCCAATTGTGATTTGATAGTTAAAAAACTTACTACTACATCAGAAAATGCATTGAGACTAAATTCAGAAAAAAAGTTAAAATTAAACCAAAATGAAAAGTCAGAAAAAAAGTTGAAACAGCTGAAGTTGAACAAAAAGCTTTCAAATGATTTGAAAACTCAAATAGTGGACATTTTTGGATATGAAACACCTTTGACAAATAATATGAGAATTCCAATAATTAACGATATTTTGCCAGAA
Source organism: Pichia sp. NRRL Y-12827 (assembly GCA_030570315.1). Taxonomy (NCBI): domain Eukaryota; kingdom Fungi; phylum Ascomycota; class Pichiomycetes; order Pichiales; family Pichiaceae; genus Pichia; species Pichia sp. NRRL Y-12827. Next base: position 100,277 of record JAJLVN010000027.1, read on the forward strand.
GGTGGATTATTAAAAATTGTTGAAAGGAACAAATCGGAAGTCAGCAATAAAAACCTATTATCTTGGGTTTTGTTAGATCAAGACACCGAACATAATAGGCCAAATGCTTCCCTTACTGACCGAATGAAACTTGAAGTTGGTGATGATCAGCTAGTACCAGTTAGTAGAGTTCAGAACTCAAATAATAAAGTTAAAGAATTGGATATATTTGGTCAAGATGAAAAATTAGGGCAAGTAAGAGATTTTTTAGAAAATTATATTCCGACATATCTTTATGGTAAAACTGGTAGTGGTAAAACGTTATTCTGCAAGGTTATAGAAAGAGAATTTAAAAAGAAAGGCTTTTATACAAAAGTTATTGATTTCACTCAAGCTGATAATTCCAATGCAAATGACATAAGAAGTGCAGATCAACATGGATCCAATGGTGAACATGAGGTGCATTCAACGGATGTGAACAATAATGATAAATCAGAAAATAACAAAATCAAATATCTATCCACTCTTTTTAATGAATCGTTAAACCAATGTCTTTGGCATTCACCATCTTTATTAGTTTTAGATAATCTTGACAAAATTTTACCAAAAGAAGTTGAACACAGTGACAATGGTACTAGTGTACAATTGACAGAATTTTTAATTAAAATTTTTGACAGGCATATCAAAAATAAAAAGATAACTCTTCTGATAACGGCAAAATCTAAAGAGTCAATCAATCATGCAATTTTCAGAAAACATTTTGTAGATGAAGAAGTTGGTTTAGAAGCACCAAACAAACATCAACTTATTGAAATATTACATAAAATGATGTTAAAAAAGTTCTCTGATTATATCGATAAATCGATTATTAATGTTTTGAGCGATATTGCAAGTGAATTAGAAGGCTATTTACCATTAGATTTGGAAAATTTATTAGAGCGTGTTTTCCATAATATGATTAGTGATGGGAATATTAAATTCGAATATGCAAATTTTATTTCAGCAATTGAAGGATATACACCAACTTCATTGCGTGGTGTTAAACTTCAAAAATCAGTTACTAATTGGTCTGAAATCGGTGGATTAATTGAAGCTAAAAAAATTTTGTTGGAAACTTTAGAATGGCCAACCAAATATGCCCCAATTTTTGAGAAATGTACGTTAAGATTAAGATCAGGTATTTTATTATATGGTTATCCAGGTTGTGGTAAAACTATGCTAGCCTCTGCAATCGCTTCTCAATGTGGTCTCAATTTTATATCTGTTAAAGGTCCCGAAATTTTAAACAAGTATATCGGTGCTAGTGAACAATCCGTTAGAGAATTATTTGAAAGAGCACAAAGCGCAAAACCATGTATATTATTTTTTGATGAATTTGATTCAATTGCTCCAAAGAGAGGACATGATTCAACTGGTGTTACCGATAGAATTGTTAATCAACTATTAACTCAAATGGATGGTGCCGAAGGTTTAGAAGGTGTTTATGTTTTAGCTGCAACAAGTAGACCAGATTTAATTGATTCTGCATTATTGAGGCCTGGTAGATTGGATAAAAGTGTTATCTGTGATTTACCTAATTTTGAAAATAGATTAGATATTCTTCACACGATTGTTAAAAGTAATGGATTCAACTTATCTAAAGAATGTGAAGAATTAAATGAAATCGCAAAATTAACAAATGGTTATACAGGCGCTGATTTACAAGCTGTTGTTTATAATGCATATTTGAAAAGTGTTCATGAAAACCTTGAAGCATCTTCATTAAATGAAATTAGTGGTGATTCAGGAATTCAACAACGTGTTGATGATAAATTACAATTTAAATCCATTGTTCCAACAAATACTCCTAGAAAAACCAATAATACAAATGATACAAGAAAGAAAATCGAGACATTAGTTGAAAATTATAATTTTAATACGACAAGTAACGAAGAGAAAATCACCGATTTGTTGAATGAAATTGAAATTAAAGAGAAAGAAAAAATATATATTAAAATGAACCATTTAAGAGAATCATTGTCAGAAACTAAAAAATCTATTTCCACAAAAGAATTGGAAAAGCTTCAAAATATTTATGGTCAATTTGAAAGTAGTAAGAGGCCAAGTGAAATAAAAGATGGTGAAGGAAGTACCGAAACTGGTGTTCGTACTACATTAATGTGAGTAAGTATTAGAAAGTGTAGCTTTTTTTTTGTAAGATTATCGTTAACAAATATAAAAGACTATAAACTATAAAAAATTTGAAAATTTCATTAAAACCAATATGGAAAATTAAAAAGCATTAAACACAAGATCATTAAATTAAGGAAATAGAAGAATATAGAAGTAAACTAAACTAAACTTGTTCTTCACCAGAAAGAGGAGTTTGTCTAGGAATACGTGAAGATAAATCACTTAATTCTGAGTCTTGCTTATAATCACCATTACTTTCAGTTTCTTCATCATCATATAAACCAAGACTGATAGCCTTTTCATCAATTTCTTGAGTGGATAGTTTTGGTAAAGTCTGGGCAACTTTAAAAGCTGGAATACCTTCAACATATGATGTTGCAAAGATAATATCAATTTCTTCTAATGATCTACCTGCTGTTTCCGGATAAAAGAAGTAAATAATTGGGATGTACGCAAAGTTCATTAACGCAAAGAATAAGTAACAACCCCATTTGGATTGGTTGATGAAAATAGGAGTAAACATAACAACAGCAAAATTGGATAACCAGTTAGTACAAGTTGAGACAGAGGTAGCCATAGTTCTTGTTTGCATTGAGTTAATTTCTGGTGGATAAACCCATGGCATTGGCAATAATGTAAATGCAAAAAATGCAATAAACAAGAATAAACCAAAAGCTGCACCCTTTGCTGAATTTTTATCATTGTCTCTAATTAAACAACCAAATGCAATAATGAAAGAAATACCTTGACCAGTTGCACCAATCAAGAATAAGGCTCTTCTACCTAATCTTTCAACTAGGAAAAAGGATGGGATAGTGAAAATGGCATAAATAGTTGCAAAAATACCACCTAGAACCAAAGATAATCTTCTATCTAAACCAACGGTAGTTTCAAATAAAACAGTTGAATAATAAATAGCTGCATTACAACCAGTGAATTGTTGGAAAAATTGACCAGATGATCCAATAATCATTCTTCTTAAATGTTGATGTTTTGAAGGTTTGAATAAATCTTTAACTGAAATTTGTTTGGAATATCTGTTGTTTGCATCATTAATAAGAGCAACTTCTTCCATAATATCTGGATCATTAATTGATTCATCATTAAGTTGAGCTAAAACGTAACGAGCTTCTTCAACACGACCCTTAGTAATTAAGTATCTTGGAGATTCAGGTAAGCCAATCATGAAAATCATAACGAAAGCAGCAAAAATAATTTGTAAAGAAATAGGTAATCTCCAAGAGACAGAACCACCTGCATAAGATAAACCGAAATCAGTCCAATAAGCAATTAAAGTACCAACAGCGACAAAAGAACCTTCTAAGTTAACTAATTTACCTCTATTTCTTGGATCAGATAATTCGGATTGATAGATTGGAATAGTAGCCGTATTGAAACCGTTACCGAAACCAGTAGCAACTCTAGCAATAATAAAGTGACCTAAAGCCCAATGACCTTTAAATGGGAAAATAGAGACCAAAGTACCAATGATAATAATAGCGGAACCGATGATGATAAGGAGTTTTCTACCCCATCTTGGACCAAGGAACATAGCACATAAAGCACCTGCAAAACAACCTAATTCATAACAAGCAGTAACAATACCTTGAACGACAGTTGCATGATGAGTTTCACCACCGACAGCAGGAAAAGTTTCAATAAACTGAGGTGCAGTAATAATACCAGCCATTAACCCTTGGTCATAACCAAATAACGAAAAACCAATAACACAACAAGCGGTGATCATAGTATGTAATTTCTTACCTTTCAGACCCAGAGTTGAACTTGCTGAAGAGATAGAATATTTAATCATTGGAAACTGTTCTTCATCTAAGATTGGTAATTGTTCAGCTTGATTTATAACTTCTTTTCTATTTTGTTGGAATTCATGATTTGGGGAAGCATTATCTAATTTGTTGTCTTCGAAAACAGAATTATTTGAATTTGATGGAGACATTGATTGAGACAACGATTGAGCGTCTGAAGACGTAGTACCTATTTGCATATTTGTGAATTATTTTCTATTTTTGATGTGCTTTATTTGTAGTATAGTGACTTTTAAAGATTGAAAACAGGATATATATTATTTGACGTGGGGGTAACAGATATATTCCTGTGAGAAAGCTGCTAATTGATGGTAATAAAATTGAAGGAAAAGAAAACCCTTAAAATTAAATCTAAAAAAGTGGAGATTACTCATGGCTTATATAGTTTTCAAAACAGGCCAAAATATCTTGGAAATATGGGTTACATAATCGATTCTTGACAATCCAGCAACAAGACGCAGAATGATGTGTGCATTGTCCCCAATGACTATCTGTTGACGTCACAGAAAGTTCCGCTTTTTTTTCTCATTTTTTCCATTTTTTCCACTTTTCCCCGTTTTCACCGCTTTGTCATGGAGAAAGATGGATTAAGTAAATAACAAATAAAATATCACACATACATACTTATGTATACATTATACACATACATGAAGAGTACAGTTGCGTACTACAGTCAATACTATTTAATGATTGATGTTTTGTTCTAAACAAGAATGATAAACACCGGATAAAACAAAAAGTAACATCACACTTTGGTATCACACAACCCCACAATCTCCTCCACTTAACAGGAGGTTTTCAATTATCCACATACCATCTGCGAAAAGCAGTTTGTATTATTGCTCCACTGACAACTGCGCAAGACCAGATTTTCCAACAGAACAGGGTCAGCGCTTTACTGTGAATGTGCGAAAATCACATTTGCCGGAATTCCAAATCTATTTCCGTGTTTGTCCTGTTTGTCCTGTTTGTCCTGTTTTTCCTGCGTTGCTAAGTTTCCGGTCCTGTCCCCGGTTGGATGGAAAAAAAAAAAAAGGAAGAAAGGAGAGCGGGCTGGAAAAAAAACGGCACCGCTCCCGGAGATTCACATGGCCGCTCTTGCACACCAGTGCACCGGTGCATTGCAGCATTTGCTGACACCAAACACTACCGGAGTTTTCACTTACTTCTTTGGGCAGGTGGTTTTGACCTTCCCTATTAGGCAGGTTTGTTTTTTGTAAAATATGCTGAAAAAGGTATCTTAAACCGCAATATTTTTTTCAAACTTTATAATACTGATTAGTTTTAGGGTTTCTTTAAAAAGACCCATGTTTTTAACCTTTCAATTGGATGACCTGGACTTTATTTCATTCTTCTTTTCTTATCTGAGACCTGCTTAATCATTCAATTAATCACAATGGCTACAGTTAAGGTTAATTACCCTGAAGAATTTGCAGGTTTTGCAATTATGGACACAAATGAGTGGAACAAACCAAAATTAATCACTTATAAACCTAAATCTTTTGGCGATAACGATATAGATATCGAAATTGAATGTTGTGGTTTATGTGGTTCGGATATCATGACTGCTAAAGGTGGTGATCATGGCTGGGGTACTATCACTCTTCCTCAAGTTGTTGGTCATGAAATCATTGGTAAAGTTGTTAAAGTTGGCTCAAATGTTACTTTACACAAATTAGGTGACAGAGTTGGCTTGGGTGCTCAAGCCTTTGCTTGTTTAGATTGTAATAGATGCAAGAATAATAATGAACAGTATTGTCCTCATCATGTTACCACTTATGATGGTGAATATCCTGATGGCTATATTTCTCAAGGTGGATATGCTTCTCATGTACGTGCTCATGAACATATGTGTTTTCCAATTCCTGAAAAATTACCTTCAGTTCATGCAGCTTCTTTATGTTGTGCTGGTTTAACTGTGTATTCTCCTTTGAAAAGATACATTCCAGAAACTTTACCTAATAAAGAAACCCCCAAAGTTGCAATTGTTGGTCTAGGTGGTTTAGGTCATTTGGCTGTTCAATTTTGCAAAGCTTTAGGTGCAGACGCTTATGTTTTTTCAAGAACTGATTCAAAAAAAGAGCAATCCTTTCAATTGGGTGCAAAGGGTTTTGTTGCTACTGGTGTTGATGGTTGGGAGGTGGAATATTTCGATCAATTCGATCTTATTTTAAATTGTGCAATCAGTTTATCAGATTTAAACATTGATGCGTTTTTATCAATCTTAAAAGTTCAGGGTATATTCTGTTCTGTTGGCTTGCCGTCTGCTGATGAAAAATATAACGTTTCTCCGTTCACTTTCTTTAGCAACGGTACATCTTTATGTTCTTCAGCTTTAGGTTCAAGAGAAGAAGCAATTGAATTGTTTGAAATGGCAGCTAAACATGATATTCATCCTTGGGTTGAAACTGTTCCAATTTCCGAAGAAGGTTGTGAAAAGGCGTTAACTAAAGCTTGGAACGGTGAAGTTAGATATAGATTTGTCTTTACTGATTTTGATAAAGCTTTTGGAACTGGTTCAAATTAAATATCTTTTTCTTTTACATTTGATCTATCTCTATATTTAGAAATTGTATACTCAAGGTTTAGAAATCATATACTATTCTGTTTTTACCATAGAATCATTAGATTTACACATAATATTTATTTTCTCTTTATATAAAGCTGCTGCAAGTCATTTATACTCTTCGTATATTATTACCCTTAGTTCTGTTGATCCATGGTGCATTCGTGTTTTGTACATTGTTCAATGAATTATCTTTTATAGTTGATTTTGATTGCATAATATTTGCCAATTTACTTTCAGTGGTGTTATGATGTGTTTGCACTGAGTTTGTCATTCCTGACCCGTACATACTTGTTTCTGTGTCAAAAGGAATCACATCACTATCATCAGTATTGTCGCCATCTTCTGATATTGGTAAATCATTGCCATTTGTATCTGTCCACGGATAGAACATGCCACCAAAATAAAAGTGTTGTACAACAGGGAATTTTGTAAGAACTTCTCCATAGTACATTTTTAACAATCCACGTGTAATTTTCTCCCAATTTTTATTAGATGAAATTTGATACAATATCGGCGAATGTTCATTAAATGGACCTGATTTGACCTTTTTAATAAATGAAATTCCATTATAATATAAATTCTTAGTTCTTTGATTTTTCAATGTTTCATTGTTCAAAATTGATGACGGTGTTAATCCCATTCTAAAATTCAAAACCTTGGCTCTATCTGCAGAAATTCTATTCTCTACCCTAACGTTTTCATCCTCTGTACTAAGTTTTTTAAAATCAATTAATTGGCATGATCCAAAAATATAAATTAAATGGAAATGATCATCTAAACCCCAAACTCCATGAGATCCTGCTGGTTCTAATGTATATGATAAAATCAATGATTTAACTAAATCGTAGTATTTAGCTAATATTAATAACCATTCAGTTCCCGTTGTAATATCCCTATTAATCAGATTGGTCATCACTAAACATCCTAAAAATGAAACAAATGAAAGCTCATGGCCGGTACCATAATCTAATCTTTGACGAGATCCAAATGATCCTAATAAATAATACTTAATTTCACTTATAAATCCATCAAAATTTGCTTGAAAATCACCAAGATTTGATTTATTATCGAAATATTTGGAAAACGACTGCCTCAAAATACTATCAATATTGTTTGTCAATTTATCATGCCAATCTCTACATGCAAAATTACCATATCTTCTTGGACCCGAAAATGGAGGTGTTTTTTTCTTTAGGTTGACTAATTCACCTAGTATGTCCAAAATAGTTAATATTATGGGTTGTATTTTCATTTCATCAATTGTGGAATTAAACTTTGGTGGTAATGGTGTCCCATGATTATGAAGTGCATTACGACCCCCACTATTACTTTGTTCAAAATTAACAAGAGTATCATCTAGACTATTGGCCGGTACTTCTGTTAACGAAATTTGCGTGCATATTAATGAAACTATTCCATTTATATGAAGAATTGCCTTTGACTTTTCAAATGATGGAATGTCATTTGATGAATATATCTTTTTGCTTGGCTTTTTCCATTGCTCAATATAGTTGGGATCACATAAATCTATGATGGGTAATTTGGGTACATTTTCCATGATATTTGAAGTTTGTAAAAACGGTTATGCAGTAATAATGGTCATACGTATCTTCAAATTTATGGTTGATCCGTGTAGAATCGGAATCTTCTGTTCTGATAGACAACCCACTAATCAGAAAATATTACGTAAGCTTTTTTTTTATTTTTTTTTAATTTCAAAATCTGTCTTACAGAGAATGAAAAAAAATGGTTTTGTTGTTGTGGGAACATCAACTACAAGCCAAATCTTTTTGTCTTTTTCTGAACATAATCTAACAATTGGGTATAGTTTTGGTAGAGTGAAATCAATACTTCAGTATTTAGAAGATGGTACTGCATTGTTCAACTGCTCCTTTTGCAGCATTATACGATGCTATTGCTAAAAATGAAACTCATGTGAAACAAGATTTAACTAGTGAATTGTTAGATGATTTAGCTTCTTTATTGGTTATTAAAGAAAAATCAAGTGAAAGCAGAAAAACATTAGAATCTGGTGAACTTAAGTTCAATGATGGATCTATTTATAAGGTGAATCAAACATTCATTGAAAACACAATTATATTATCAGATCAATTGAATATTGATGAATTATTTGCCGCTGAAACTTTGTTTTATTCAACATCAAATGAAAAAAACGTTTTAGGTACATCCTTTTTAGACTCTGCAATAGCTGCATATTATAATAGAAGGGATTATATTGTCCAAATAATGTTATATTATTTGTGTTCTGGTAGTGACAATATTAAAAATGAAGGCGATCAAAATCTAAACAATTTATTTGTCAAATATCCAAATGATAAAAAATTAGTAACTGATGAAATATCTAAAGTGCAAAGTTATTCAATTTCTAAAATTTTAGAATCTTTCAAAAGAATTGAAAAAGAATTGAAACTAATCAAAGAATCGGTGGATAGAAGTAAAATCCTTGGTACATATCATGGACACTCACCAGAGATGAAAAATTTTACTTATAGAAGAAATGCTTTGTTTAATCAATACCAATCTTTGGGTGGAATTTTATTGGGATATCTAACAACATTTCCGGGATCTCTTTCAACTGATAATTTTATTCAAATATTAGATCATGTCACGACTTTTGATCCTGAAGATATTTTTTTGGTATGTTTTATTCCATTTTTATTTACTTATGTTCTGGAACTAGATTCCTTATCGAGTTCTGATGTTGAAAAATTACATTCAAAATTTATTGGCTATATAGATGATGTTGACAAGTTATCAGAGAGTCCATTCAAGGCACTAATTATAGTTGTGTTCTTATCAAAATTTATTGATTGGTGTAAACAAAATTCTGCTAGAGCTTCAAAATTTAAATTTATTTCTTCTGTTGATAAACCTATGCAAATTTGCATTTCAGTTGGTGCATTAGAACAACTATTAACGATCTGTGCTGATACTTCACTAATAGAAAACTCAACTGATTACTTCGTTAAACCATTTTATGATTTTAGAACATTTTTACAACAACATATACCTAAACTAATTCCTGTTCAATTATTTGATGTTGATCAATCTGAGACTTTGAAGTTGAAACGTTCCAACCAACAACAGAATTTGAATGGGGATAATACTTTTGATGCAAATGTTACGGTTTATTCAATTAATAATGATATTAAGTTCTCAAAACATTTCATTGAATTTTTAGTTCCAACTTTATCAAACTTTATTGATTCATTTATTTCAACTGCTGCATTTATGATGACCCAACTTAGAGATACTGAAGAAGATATGTTGTTGTCATCTGATACTTTTAACTTGGAACTTTTAACAGAAAATGCTGACCTGGAACGTTTTTACATGTCAATGTTTTACTTTTATAGTGGAAGAAATGAATATAGCGAAAAAATTTGGGCAGACCCTAATTCAGCTGCATATGGTTTCTTACAATGGGCATCACGTTGTAATTCACCATTAATAATGGCAACATTTTCAATGCTTTTATCAAGTTTAGCTGGTAATAACGAGAATGCGATTAATGTGTTCAGTTTCTTGCAATCAACAAATTCTAATAGCTCTACTTTATTAGCCAGTCCAAAAGAAAACTCAACATTATTAACTAAATACTCGTCTATTAGTTGGTCAACTATTTATTCAACTTTATCATATTATTGCAACGCTTTGACTAAAGCTTCTGAAACAACATTTCAAAATATCTCAAATGAACCATTAAATTTAAAGTCTAAAAAACCACTGGTTACTGAATTAGGAGAAGATTCAATTATCTATATCTCTGGATTCTTTCAAGTTTTGTCACAGGTTGCTCGTAATTCTCCGAAAGCAAGAATTGAATTATTAGAAAGTGATAACAATCAACTTTTTAGCATTCTCGTTACTTTATTAAACCTGAACACATCATTGAATGGTTCGATTATGGTGCTGATGAGTTCGTTGGTTGGGGATTCTATTAATGATAGAACAAATTTTTGGCAAGTAATAGATAATTGGATTTTCAAAAATGTTAGAAAAAGTTCCTTTATTGGTTATACAAGAGAAATAATAGGCAAAAAATTAGTAAACTATCAGCTAATTTCGGGTTTTATTGATTTAGTAACAAAATTATTGCAACCTCTGAATAAACACAGTGATTCCAATGAATTATTTACTCATCCATTTCCGTATGATTTAGGATCTGGTAACAGAAAAGCTGGTATTTGGTGTTATATGGAATATATTTGTCTTGATCTTTTACCACAGGTTGAATATGTATCAATGTCTGAAAAAGAAAGGGATCTATTAACATACACAATTTTGAACTTAATGCAAAGTTCTCTTTGTCAACTAGATTGTGATATTATTCTAAATTCATCTGCTTGTGGTATAAAAGATATCGATAATATCGTGGAAAATGAAACAATAATTCATTATTTACAGGCACATCCAGGCTCGGCTGTTTTGATTGCAATTTATAAAAATGAGGTTTACAATTCTTTGTTCAAATTTTGTAATATTGGGATTGACAGATTAAATGAATTACAAGAGAGTTCTGTTAAGATTCAATTATTGGAAAAATCAATGAAAATCATAGAAACTGTGTTATCATATGAAAGATTTTTGTTTACTGAGCTTATTCCGATTTTACGTTTACCTGATAATATTTACACAGATCCAGCTAGTTTAGGAGTTGTCGGTATACCTTCATTTAATGATGCACTTTTATTAAATCTTCCCTTGCTTGCCAATTTTGCATTATATGTTGGCTCAGAAAAGTTTGATATTTCAAAATTATCTTTGATCATCATTAAAAACGTTACAGATTCCAAAACCTTTGGTGGAGGTGTTTCCGGCTCCCAGTCATACTTAACTAAAAAAAAATTATTCTTAACCATGTGTGAAACTATTGATGAATCAATTAGAATTAGAGCGTCTTTTATTAATCAATTTGAAAGTCCAATAACCAATCCTACTTTTGTTGAATTAAAATTTTTGATTTTACAATATATTAATTCATCTCTTTCAATGAATGATAAATCCCCTACTATTGCTCACTTTTTACTTGGTTTTGATACACTAAGAATGGATTTAGGATCTCCTGATGTTGAAACTTCAATTGCATCAGGTAGATCTTTGTTGAAGTCGATTGTTGAGACGTTGAAGGATGCTGCTTTGGCTTTTAAAAAGTCAGATAATTTTGATTACTATATGGTTAGATTATCAGAAATATGCATGGAAATTTTGTTAAAACTGAGTAAATCTGACAAAACAGGTGAAATGATTCTCCAATATCTACGTACAAATGGCGCTCAGAAAAGTTCAGTCGAATCGCATGATAATCTTATTCTATTTTTATTGGAAAGCACTTCCAAAATATACAGTACTTCAGTATTTGCAGGAAGACACTTCGATGGCGATATAAATTCTGAGAATAACTTTTGCTCCCAATCTAATGGTATGAATACATTGATTTCATTAATAAACTTTAGAAGCATTTTAGTCCAATTAATTGCAGTTGAAATTCATGTTTCCATTTCCACCGGTTCAACATATTTGACTCAACAATATTTAAGAATAATCACTTCACCGTTTGATTTTGCATCTGGCTCTTCAAAACTATTAGGTTTCTTGGATATTTTAGATTTTAAGGTTCGAAATTCAATCGGAAGAATTAATCCTGTATTCAAAAATTTCAGTTATGATTATGTTTTCAAAAATATTAAGCCATTAAATAAATTTGACTGTAAAAGTGAGTCAGAATTTCCATATGATTTAACGATTGTTGATGAATTAATCAAATTGCACGCAATAGATGTTTCTCGTTCAATGAGTGTCCATGCAAAGAAAGATAATAAAGAAGTTTTAGAAACTGAAAGGAAGAATTTAAAAAAAATTATATCCTGTTCTATTTCATTTGATAGATTCAAAGCTAGTGTATTTCAGTATGTAGCATCTTGGACTTTAATTGTTCGAGTGTTAGTTTCAGAAGTAAATATGAAATCTGATAATAGATTCAATTTTATTCTAGAAATTTTTCAAAATATCACTGCAAGGATTGATGAATATTATGAAGTTGATATTAAATTTGCTGAGGAGCTTGTTAGTTTATGTGTTCATTTGATATGCATTTATAAAACTGACAAAAAGTCTTTGTTTCTTGATGATGAAGAAAGAAACACAAAAGCGATACTTGATTTTGAAAGGTTGTTTCCAGTTTTTAAAGTTGCTTTACATGGTATTTTTCATCCATCTTCAACTCCATCACTTAGATCGGATCTTTATGTTTTAGCAAGCAGCTATCTCGAACAAGATACAGATAACAAAGAGGTAATGCTGAATCTTGTTTTATTTTTACAATCAGTTGATAAAAAGATTTTTGATGTCATATGTCATGATTCATTAATTGGTGATGGTGCAACTCGTATAACCTCTTTAATGTTATTAGAAAATTTCATCAAGGTGATATTAAAACTTCAAGATATACAATTTCAAGAGAACGTGATATTTGAAACATTTTGTAGAGAAAACTATTTATTATTACTAGTTCAAAAGATCAAGTTTACAGATGAGTTATTTTGTCGTTCTTTAGAATTACAAGACCAAAAAAATAGCATTTCTTTACAAGAACTATTATATGAATTAACATGCTTTAAAACAAATATTAGCTTGTTGATTAGAATTGCACAGACCCGGTTAGGAGCAGAGCATTTAATAAGAAATGATATTTTCAGTATTATTAAAGATTGTAAATTTTTACAACTTGATGCAGATTTAGGGTTTGAAATAACATTGAAAGAAGCTTCTCTGGGTAAAAATAAATCATCCCATACAAATATGGTTGTTTCACTTGATTATCCATTAGGATCTGGATTGGGTGACAATTCTAATGGAGTTCAAAATGCGATTACATATTACGAAATATTTATCCCAATATTTCAACTTATAACTACAATCATTATTTCCTTGGGCCCTCAAAATACTCTATGCTTGAAACAAGCAAAGAAACTAGAAGAACATTTTAGTAAACTAATATGTGCTGTGTTGAAAAGAGAAATCTTGTTTGAGACTTACTCGCAAAATCAAAATGATAACTCTATTCCTATTCGAATGGACGGGGCATTCTCACAAGAAAATGTTAATGGTATGAAAGTATTAACAAAACTTTTTACATTACTAAGTTCATTGATCTAATTAATTTAGCAGATAAATATAATGTGTGAATGTGTAAAGACTAAATAGACTTATAGATTACTGCTAGGCCGTTAATGAAAAAGTGGTAATTGTTTTTTTATCTACGACATGATTTTTGATTTTTTTTCTCGTTTTATGATAACGCGCTGATTTTGAATTTTATATAGTAACTTATCACCAACTGTATTTACTTCAAATCATTTTATTAGTTGATTAGCACTGCCTATAACCTAAACTACAAACTTCACGAACCCTGTTTTTCTTGCATGTGAAATGTCCACTCAATTTAACTCTGTTCATTTAAATCCTGTCGATCTTTCATTTAGTGGGAGACCAGTATTAACTGAGAACGAGTATATCATAATTATCAAAAATGATGTTGGGCTATATCAAGATGACTACAAAATTAAATATTATCAATCTGGTAGAATCTACTTAACGAACAAAAAAATTGTTTTTGCTAATAACATTCATTTTGACAAAAATATATCCATACCACTGAATCATGTGGATCACATTGAAATGAGCAGTCGTTTTCTAAAATCAAGTCCCAAAATTATACTCTATTTATTAGATATTAAAGACCAAAAAACAGAAAAACCAAAAAATCAAAACATTACTATCACTTGGATATGTCTTATTTGTACATGCTTAAATGAATTGAATACTACTGCAGATAACCTGGACAGAATGAAATGTTCACCAACTTTTTTACCAATTTGCAGTAATTGTGGAGTTAAATCAAATTATGCATCCGTTGAAAATTCTATTAATAAAAAATTGATAGCAAAAGCAAAATCAATTGATTTAATTTCATCTGATGGTGTAGAATGCCACAAATGTACATTTGTTAATCATCCATCTTTAATTAATTGTGAAATATGTGATGCCCTATTGCAACAGTCGTCAGATGTTGATTCATACCTATTATCCCAAAAATATAATAACAAATCAGATTTACACTTCGAAACTGAAGATTCTTACAGAAAACTTAATACTAACATTTTAAAATTGTCTTTTCGAAGTGGCGGGAATAAAGAATTTTATTCTAACTTGTTAGATGAGTTACATAATAAAGAGAATATTAACATTGTAACTCCTCCTGTGGAAAACTATGAAGAAACTGTTTTGAATGGCATTCATGGTCTCCAAAGTGTTTCTCTAAAACAGAACCACGACAACACATTACTTTTAGGTAAATCGGTTCAAGATTTAGATCAGCTATTATTAAAGGCTCACGAATTAATTACATTATCCAAAAAGTTTCAAAACATTCTTCACAAACAACAGAAAAATGGACAAGAGCTTGACTCCAATTTTGAATTTTTAGTCAAATCTAAAAAGTCCATAACAAAATTACATGTATTGATGACAGATAACCAAATTGGGAAATCAATTACAACCCGTAAAAATATAAATGCATTGAATAGTTTAAAACTAGAAAATGGATCAAATGACAATCTATCGCATTTTTCCAAAACTTACATTGATGAGTTGGCACGATTTCTGTATGAATTTTTAATTGACAACAATATTTTGGATAAGAATTTAGGCTTGATAACCTTGAATGATCTATATCTCTTATATAACAAAGTAAGACAAATAGATCTAATAAGTCCTGAAGAAGTATGGGATGCCGTCCAACGTTTTGAACACCTCGGGTTTAATATTCAAGTGACGAAACTTTTGATATATAACAAAGAACAAAATGGAAATACCAAGAATAGCCACATTTGTATTTACACTATATCCAAAAAGAATAAAAACTACTCTAAAAAAGTACTTGATTTTATTCGTTCCAATCCTGGCCTAACTGCTGAGCAACTACAAATAAATCTAAGAGTAAACAATTTTATATTGAAGCATATTTTAAGTATTTTAATTGAAGAGGGTGTTGTTGTAATAGATTTAACAGTAAGAGGATGTACGTATTGGGAAAATCGAATTGTATACCCAGAATCAAGTTTAATGGACAAAGCAGCTGAAAATGTGAAAAACCAGCCAACAGATTACATTGAAAATATTTCTTCATTTACGTCATATATTTACAAAGATAACATAGCATCTAAAAGATTTGATGATTTAAAAGATTTAGAATTTGTATAAAGCTAGTATAGTTATTTGCAAGCTTCAACTGCGCATGACGAAATTCATTTACAACAGTGGGAAGACCTGGCATTATACTTTATTCTATAATATACCATTATCCAATATTTTTATACTATACATAGTTTCAAGTAATAGTTTAGTCAATATAGATTGGTGATTGCAAAAAATATCACCAATAAAGCGTTCCTATTATAAATTGATTTTGACAATTGCTACTGTTGATTTTTTGAAAAGTGGCCGAGACAAACTACCTCCACTCATCCCAAAACCCAATCAACCCCACGAAAACAACTTGATGTCGTCCTCTGCCGAAAAAACATTTCATGGGCGTATGTGAACCTCCTCCGTAGACTATTAAGTTGTTCGTGGGTTTGTGTATTTTCCCCCATAAGAAATTATTTGTTCTGGTGGGAAGGAAGATTTCCTCGCGGATGAAAGACATCTATTTTCGTGGGGGAAAAAAAAAAGAATTGCCTTTGTGGGAAAAGTAAGTGTTTTTTCGAGGGGAGTAAGTTTCCCACACTTGCAGTAGGTGCTTGTGCACTTCTTAAAAGATTTACTATAACAAACATACCTTCTGGATTTTTGTGGCTCCTGTTTTTTTGAGTACACACATAATTGATTTTCATGAAATTTTTCAAACTACAAAAAAAAATTATATCAAGTCCAATGCAATGCAGATAAGGATAACTCAATTCCTACCATAAAATATCCAGTCTATACCATGAAATATCCAGTTTATACTACTCAAATCGAACTACTAAGAATCATTTTATAAACAAGAAGAATAACTACTTTGTTGAACCTTAACTATGGTATCTTCTAGTTAATCGTATAATTAATTATCTTTTGGCCCAATTTCCGTTTCTTTAATTTCCCAGCTTTTTTCGGATGATACAATTTTTGGCAATCCTTGTATTTGTTGAATTATATATTCCTTTTCTGCAACGAATAATTCGTCATTTCTTTCTTTATTAAAAACTTCCAGAAATTCTAACAATTTATTCCTATTTTTAGCCAATATATCTATTATTGATTTTTCCTTTCTGGGATTAGCTACAAAAACTTTGAAAACATTGAATCCTTCCAGTTGAATATTCTTGGATTTATCACCTAACAACAACATTATAATTTTCAAATTCTCAACATCATTTACGTACTTAGTCATTAAATTGTAATTGTATTTTACCATTATTAAGTCTGCCAATAATTTGATAGATTCTCTTTTTGTGATATAGTTACCATTTGTAATTAAGACATTAATCATCGATATAAATTTTTCAACATTAGAATAAACAGAAAAAAACGAACCAACTAGTTTACTATGATGTGTTAAAAGATCAGTCAACGTGGAAAACGAATCTGTAGACACCTCAAAAGAATCACTGTTGACATAAGTGAAATATTTCCAAAATAATGGATCATTTAAAATACTTTTGGCAAGTGATTCATATTTTATAGCTTCTCTTAACATGGCTCCAATATTCAAAGAAATTTCAGGTAGTTCAGGGCCACGCATAAGTGCAACTATAATTTTATGTTTGTTTAATAAATAATCAATTGTAACTAACCTATTACCAACTTTATTTCTAATGAACGAATTAAATAATAGCACTACTATTTTTCTTGAATCAAAATCAATTCCAGGAAGATTTACAATTAAGCTGTAAATTAGATCACTAGAATAAAATTCATTATACAACTGAGTCAATTGATCTTGTTGTGTTCCATTAGAGGTATCTACTGGTAAAACTTCTTCTCCGTTGATTAGTGATTTGATTGTTAACAAATGTCTTGCCACTTCATCTTGTGCCTTCTTTTTTTCTGATCCATTTGAAAGATCCAATTTCGTCAATTGTTCATTTAAAATGCGGACCAAATCAATTGGTGTTTTGGGACTTCTCTTAAATAAAAACGACATTTTTTAGTTAATAATATCTGTATTGTTTTTGTTAAAATTTGATGATAAAACTATATTAAAAATAAAGATAAAAATGCAAACAAGCAAAATATTTACCCAGCAGAATATTATCTTTTGAAGCCGGGGCACACCAACTAATCAAAAAATAACGTCAGCTACAGGATTCGAACCTGTGCGGGCGGAGCCCAAAAGATTTCAAGTCTTTCTCCTTAACCACTCGGACAAACTGACTATTCTATCTTTTCTTAAATTTCTATTTTTCCAAACATGTTGTTCTCTGTTAATACCAGTCACACGCCATTACAGAAACAGTTGTTCGAAACTAATACTATATAATATTATATGTTGAAACAAGATCATTACGTAGAAATGTGATCTGTCTATGTTGTTATAACAATCATTAATTTGTCTATATAAAGAGGTATTTGCTCCTTATTATTTTCATTAGTATTTATATGCTTATTTATGTTTTCCTTTCAAAAAACCAACTTATAATATAATCATGGATTCTATTATCAGAGTTAATACACTACATTCTGCTCTCCATTATCCGAAATGGAATGCATTTACCTCAATGATGCTAACCGCACATGGTGCAGGTTTAGTAAATTACTTCACTCTACTCACTCTTATTAGACGTGAC